>JANSVA010000008.1:37455670-37481436 GCA_025504915.1 Erythroxylum reticulatum | reverse complement strand
AGATGTATGTTTAAGTTTGTTTTTTAGTTGTATTTAATGTTATGAGACGTATTTGTATTTTCATGTAAATGAATTGTAATAACTATAATAGTGGATGGATTTGAATTTAAAGGAACGTATTTTGATATATATATATGTATGTATGTATGTATGTATGTATGTATAATGTATTCTATTTATTTACGTCAACAACTTATGAATGTGAAGTACATTGCCTTATTTTTAAGGAATTTATGAAATATCTTAGTATGATTTGGATATGTTTTATATGTTCTCTTAGGGGCTATGTGGGTGTTCCATGCAAAACTTGCTTTCTTTCATTCCTTTGCAATGTTTCTTACCACAATCATATCGTGATACAATTCCGAAATATTCTTTTATATCTTGGATCACTATCCAAACCCATTTTACTCATTCTTTACATCTCCAATGCGTATGACCCATTAGGTTCCTGGTTATGTTGGTCATTTGAATTAACACTTAATTTAAGCAAGTCATGAGTAGTATCTAGCAACGCATCATGACCCCCAATTGATCAGAAAGTCAGTGGTTTGACTACAAATCCTTCTATAGACAATGTTCCTATGTAATTCATCCTTTCACTATCTATACCCCACTTGGTTCAGAGCATGGTTAAAATGTCAACTCCCACTAAACTGACTACGTCACTTCTAGCCCAAATGATGTTAGTTCTTATCCCCAAGGCTCGTTACTCAATTGGATATGTCACTAAAGACTAACTTTATGACATTTCCACTATAACCAGAGATTCCTTCTATCAGGAGTGGTGAATCCTTTATTAGCTACTTAATTACCTTCGAATACCTCAAGTTGTACCCAATCACCACCTTATGAGCAACCTCTGAGAGACAATTATCTTTAGTGACATATCCACTATAGCCAAAGATTCCTTCTATCAGGAGTGGTGAATCCTTTATTAGCTACTTAATTACCTTCAAATACCTCAAGTTATACCCAATCACCACCTTATGACCAACCTCTGAGAGACAATGAGGAATGGAGTCAAAGTACAGGATTAGTATCCAAGATATCCTTGAGCACTTTAAGTCTAAGGATATTTGCACCATTACTATAATGAGACCATCATTGACACTAGAATAGAATATCCATATGATTGTATCATGACAAGTCATCTAATGTACTTACTACTCTTAGTAAGCATCCATATGTTAACCCTAAACAACTCATGCTTACAGCTTATGAGATCCACTACTTGATCTAATCAAGGAGTATAACATGTGTTAGTCTGTTCAAATTAATAATGTCCTATCTTATTAATCATATGACTATAGATAATTTAGATACTAACATAGTTACAAATGATGGGAATCTTATTATCATGATCTCATCATGGTTTCCTTCATGTTGTGTAATGTATCAAGGACTTATTAATTCAATTTAAGATCATTATCAATTCATAAAGAACATGAACATCAAATTAATGAAAATGCCTTTTATTAATCATAAAGATTTATACAATAAGTGCTAAAGGCGATTGCCTTTAGAGCAATTCTCTAACAAGGTGGTCTTAGGATTTTACTATAAGAGTCACCAATAAGGTTCATATAATTAAGAGAATATGGAGATTGTTCATAATCAAACAAGCTCTTTGGAATAGATGGTTACATGCTCACTACTTTAAAAGTTCCAACTTTCTGTCCATTAAACTAAAGAATGATTCCATATGGTCTATGGTATAAATGCTCAATAAGGGAAGTAATAAGATTGGCTTTCTAACAAAAGATTAGCACTAGGTACTCATCTTACTTCTGGTATGATAACTGGTCTATTTATAGTCCATCAAACAGGTTAGATGAACTTAGCTTTCTAAGAAGTCTTATTCTAGATAAGGTTACAATTAACAAAGGCCCCATCATAACTCTAGGGAATTCTAAACTATTTAGTTCTTCTTTAATCAGCCAAATTCTGACAATTTCTTTAATCCTTAGAGGTAAAGTTAACATTCATTAGAGCAAGCACTCTTCTGACAAATTCACTAATGATTCATATGGTATGCTTATTAGGGATCATGCACTTAAGATTGGTTGGCATAAGATAGTATGGTGTCATTAAATTTGGCTTAGAGCATCTTTTATTCCTTGGTTAACAATTAAAGGAAAACTTAGTACCTTAGATAGACTAAGTAAATTTCTTAGCATTCATGATGTTTATATCTTCAATACTCATAACTAGGAATTTGTTGAATATCTAATCTTCCAATGTCCTACTAGTTCAGCCATCTAGTTAAAAGTCTAAGTTATATACAATATTAGGGCTCCCTCTTCTAAATTGAGTAAACTTATCTAATGGTTTTGTCTTAAGCAAGGAAATGTCTTTAGTGAATTATCTGTCTTTAGAATATCCTTAAACACAATAGTCTAAAACTTATAGAGAGAAAGAAGCTAGCCATCTTTTAAGGAAAAACCATTCAATCACAATTTCTCTTAATAGATATGATCATATATATATGAGAGCAACTAATAGTTCACCTTTCTCATCTCAAGCTAAATCAATCCACAATGCATAATTGATCCTTACCTGCTATTTGATGATGGTCAAAATTGGCCCTCAGGTGTACAGAAAGAGCTCAATCTTATGTAAAGACCCCATACAGGGATATTTATGAACCAGGATGAGGATAAGCTATTTTTCATCTTTCAAAATAGCTTAGATATGCTTAATAATCTTTGTATAGTTATGAAGTGTTGTTTTTTTTCATATGCTTAAGGCTCTCTTGTAAGTTCCTCACTAGTTATGAGTTTTCTAAACTCTACTAGTTATTAGATGTGTAATACGTACTCAAACTTCTTCTTATTATACAATTTATTTAATTTCTCTCTCTCTCTTTTATATATATATATATATAGTTTTTTATGTAGTTTTCAAACATGATATCAAAAATATTTATTTTGAAACAAATTAATTTTCATCTTTAATGGGTTTTGCTTATTAAAAAGTCTAGCTTATAGTTTGAATGATCAAGATTCTCCTTGTTTACGTTAAAATTAGAGCTATTTTGATTTTACCAATATTTCATATAAGAAGAATATGAAATATTTTCACTTATTAATTTCAAGGTTTTAAATTAAATGATTTTTGATAGATATAGAAAAGATACTTAAATTATACATTTAAACCTACTAATAAATAGCATACCCACCTATTAGAAATGTTTTCTAGTCCATCATGAATCTCTTTTGTCACACTTTTAGATAGTCTTCTATTACTTTTATGTTTGTTTAAATGGTATACCCACCTATTAGTTGAAATCTTTTCCAATTCATTAAGAATTCCTTTATCATATTTTTAGATTATCTTTTATTACCCTTATGTTTAAACAAACTTAACGGTCTAAAAATAAAAGGTATTTAATTTCTTTTTCACAATTATTACATTCTCCCTCTAATATTTAAATTGGAGAAAAATAATGTCCTAATATGAATTCATATTATACTTATTTTGTTTTCAATTATTCAAAATTATCAAATATGAAAACTTTTCCTTAAAATTAAAATTTATATTATGATAAAACTAGTAACTTTTAATTGATTTTTAAAATAAGGGTTATTTATATAAAAAATCATCAACTTTACTTATTTTGGCAATATTAGCCCTAACTTAAAAAGTAATGCTAAAATACTTCAACTTTCAATTTTTAATAAAATAGTCTAAAATTAAGTTTTCTGTTAGTGTAGATGATGTGGCGAGTTACGTCATATTAATATATTTGTCACATGTCTATGGCATATTGTACTTATGACATGTATGAATTTTATTATTTAATAAATAAAAATTATCAAAACCATAAAATAATTATAAAGTGTATAATTATTTTAGGTTTTATAATTTTAAGGTATTAAATAATAAAATTCATACATGGACAAATATAATATATGGCAGTCAAGTGGCAAAAATACTAACTTTACATAGCTTGTCAAGTCATTCACATCAACAGAGAATTTAATGTCGAACCATTTTTGGTAAAAATTGAAACTTGGAACATTTTAGTGTCATTTTTTAAAGTTCAGGTTATATTACAAAATTTAATAAAATTTGAGATTTTTTACAATTAACCCTTAAAATAACAAGTTGATAATTTTCATCTTAGAAATATGTTAGATGAATGTCACATTTTAATTAATGAACAAACATATAAAGTGAAAGGTGCATGTAAGCCTAATCAAATTAAACCTCAATTTTCATATTAAGATTGAAACAACATTTTTCACTTATTTAAATGTTTACAATTTTAAAATATGAAAAATCTTCAAAAGTTCAAATTCCAATCAACTTATTCAAAGTTATGTGTCATATAACAACACAAACAACATATTAAAAGAAACTTAATGACACTATTAGAGTATAAGATTTTGAAGATGACTAAAAATTAATAATTAGTGATGTTTTAACTGTATATATCATTCACTACATGAGTTGTTCTTCCTTATTACCTGTATTTGAAAAAGAGAAAAAACAAAGCAAAATCACTTCCCAAGTACAATAAGGAGGCCTATGCCTCTTATAACCTACAATTGATTAACATGAATTTTAATAATATGTCATAAATAAACTAGGAATTAGTTCAAAATAAATATATTATTATCATCTCCTTTCAATTTCCATGCAACTCCATTTCTTATTCTATCCTTAAATTGTTTTACCACATCGCCTTTCAGATTCCACCTTCTAACTTTAGTACACCTCATAATATTTCTCTTCTTCCTCCATACGTTAATTTGAAGATCCTAAACTAAGAGTCTATGCTAAGTTGCTAAGCATTCTTTTAGAATCACCTTACAATCCTTACACCTAGTTCAATCGCTCCACCTTACAAAGAAATAATCAATTTGAGTCTTTGTGGTTGTACGCTTATAAGTTACCAGTTGCTCCTGGTTCTTCTTGAATAAAGAATTTGTTATCATTAACTCAAATTCTATTGCTATGTCTAATAAGGCAATCCCATTATCATTCCTATCTTTGTACCCAAAACCCCTATGAGTCCACGGATATCCTTTCAATGATGCCCCTATATAACCATTAAAATATCCTCCTAAAATAACTTTCTCATTATTAAGGATCTGTTGAATCGCCTCATTTAACTCCTCCTAGAATTGACATTTCTACTTTTCTTCCAAACCTGCTTGAGGTACATATGCACACACTATATTGAGAACAATACTACTCACCATAATCTTAAAAATCATAATCCAAAACATAAATTATGCAACTAAAATCTCTTAGTATGATCTATGGTTCCTTTATGTTGCCTTTTAACCTCAACATTTTGTTCCATAATATAGATTTTTTAAAATGAAATTTTATATGCATATATGAAGGAAAAACATGAATTGCCCTTACCTTCAATACTTACCCTGATATGGATTAGTTGAAACCTGAAATACCTTAATGAATTCAAGATTGTAAGCAATCACAATACACCTTAGATGATGATCAACATGATTGCTTATCATAGAAATTTTCTTTTTAAAGTACCATAGTTTAGAGCAATTTTCAAAACCCAATTTACTTTCCAAAAGGCCAAACAACATTAGCTTTATTAGACTCATATAATCAAACACCATTTTTTTTGCCTCTTGGGATCATCCATACCCCTCACACTCTATACATATAGACTTTATTGAAGGGATTGTTTTAAGAGCCTGTTCATAGTCTTTTGACTAGGTTTTCTTCTCTTCACCACTTAAAAAGTATCATCAACCTCACCTGAAGCTTGCACATTGTATCCATAATCAGCTACTCCATAGTTTCCCTCTTTCTTCTTATCTTGGAAAGTGCTTAGAAGGAGATTAGAACTAGAGGGAATATCATCTTCTTTGCCTAAAGAACTCTCCACTGAAGGAGAGGAAGCTAGAAGCGATTTGGTCTCAACAACTAGGACAGTAATAGATGATAGAGGTTCATCATTCACATTAATAAAATTGTCCCTATTTTGATTCACCAATTTGTGTGGGATAAAAGTAGCCAAGCTACCATGATTCATTAGCTCATCATAGAATCTAGTTTTAAGAGTGTTACCCAATTGAAACTTAAGCTTGCCTTTGTTGGACTAACAATAGACACCATTGACAAAAAAACATGACATTTTCATTGATTCAAAGTATCATCATTTTTCATCATAATTATATCAATTTCATCCATAAGCACCTTGTCTAAATCCACACTTATGCATAACCTAGTATAACCTACCCTTGTCCTACTTGAAGTGGCTTCATCCATGCAAATTGGATTGCCTAGAAAGCTTACCAATAAGCTTAATCCCTTAGTAGAACAATAATCTAAAGGTATTTGGTGAAAATTCATAAGAAAGGGATTTGCTTTTGCTTTATATCTTTCAATTTAATCCTTGTTTCCACATTTGCTAGAATATAAGCAAATTTTTAAAGTGCCAAAGGCCATACTCTATAGTATATATCTTTATAAGAAAACTTGAATAGGATTAAGTAGTCTTCATTTAACAGAACTTCAACCAATCCCCTACTATGGTTTAGGTCTAAGATTTAGCCACCTCCTTCAAGACGCCTAGTGGAGGTGATGTAAAAGAGAAGCCATCATTCGCAACTGATGGAATATGTTTAAGAGCAAATGAAGGAGTATCTCTAAGCAAAAACTCCAGTTTGAAGGTTTGCGGCACTTTGTAGGTTCAAAAGTAATACCAATGGGACAAGCCTAAAGCATAACCAAAGGAGTCAAGAAGGGGAGGTTCAATGGTTGAGGTTGCTACAATAAACTAGGTAGCTCAGAGAGAAGGAAAAAGGTGAGGGCAAAGGGGAAAATAATGAGGAATAATAGGGGCAGGAGCCTGGCAAACTTCAAACCTGCCAGCTACCACACATAAATAAGGAAACAAGTGTAGAGCCTTTAAGGAAAAGTTCCAAAAGTTAGTTCTCCAAATGGTATGTTATGGATCGTAAATAAAGTGAAACGAGAAAAAACAAGTATACCGTTAGTCAGGCAGAGAAAACAGGAAGCAAAATTTGCAAAAAAAGGGAGGAAAATAACTAAGAACTAGAAGTTGGAAAGGAGGAGTGTTAAAAGCTAATGGAGAAGCAGTGTGTGAGCTAGAGTATAAGAAGAATAGAGCCATTAGCAAAAAGATATAGGCTAGAGCACTGCAATGAAAACCAGACAATGTTTCATGGTCCTTAGTGAGTTAGATGTCTTAGAACAAGCTTCTAACAAGTTCATACTTATCTTTCAAGTATATAACATCTTACAATAAATTGCAATGATGTCTTCCAATACCTTGTTAAATTGATTACATTCAAAGCACCTCTTAAAAGTGAAGAATTAATAAGTTGGCAAGAACTTGACAAATCTTATATCAATTTAGGTTCTTTTTAAATTGATTTCATTATTATCAGATGAAGAAGATAAAAATATAAGAAATATAAATTTTTATTATTTTAGAAAATTTCTTGACTACATGTTCTCCTTAAATATTTAGGCCTACTCTTTTTTTTTTTTACATTCTTATAACATTATATTGTTTCAAATATGATGAAATGATATCATATAAGTTGGATAACTCAAATAACTATTTTAGTAAAGATAGAATTGTCTTATTTGATCAGAAATGCAGTTTCTAAGTTCATAAAATTATGCTGCATAAGTATTGATTTTAAAGGTCTTATAACAATTAAATGATAATGTATGCTACAAATTACAACAATAAATGCATCTAAATAAAAATTTTAAAACCGCTTATATAATTGTTTAAGTTTCTTCTTAATTGTATATTTATATCATTTTCTAATTAATCTAAATATTAAAAGATTACATGTTATCTATGTGATAAATAAGATAAGTCTCCTTTTTTTACACTTTCATATTATAAAAACAAAGATGAGTTATTAGTACTGTTTTTGCAAATAACGTGTGGACAACCCTTTATATTATTAGACCTATTTGGTTTTATTACAATATTGATTTTGTGTTTTTCAATTTAAAATTTAGGGAAGAAAATTTTAGGTTAAGTTTTGGTTTGTGCGTTTTTATTTTGAACTTTCATAATTTATGAAAAATATATAAGTTAAATTTTATTTGTGTCTTATTGTTGTAAAATGATCTACTATCAATTAGATATATATTATTCAATTTTTAATATTAATTATCAATAAGGTTATGAGTAATACAATTTAATTACTCATTTTACTTTAATGTTTAAAAATTAAATGAAAATTTTAGAAAATAAAAGTATTTTTAACATTTATAATTATTTAATAAACATATTTAAAATTTAAGTATCTCAAAAATGCATAAGTGTTAAATATTTAATATGAAATAAGTTTTTAAATATAAATATTTAATTCTAAAAGATAGCATTAGGTTTTGAAAACTAGAATATATATTAAAATAAATTTTCAAATTTTATTTATTTAATTAGTTATTTCAGTAAAATATAATAAATATTATTAAATAATGTATAAGATATTAAAATAAATTATTTAATTAATTTATAAATTTAGTTTCTTTCTAATTTGTATTCAATATTTAAATTTATAAAAATAATTATCTCTAAATTTTATTCGATAGTGTATTATTAACAAAATAAAAATTCAAATTAAAAAAACCTACTAATCACATAAATTGTAAAAATATAACTAAAAGATTTCTTAGATAATCTATATTTGACATTTCAATGCATTATATTTTGCATTTATTACATGTTGCGCGTGTGAGTACAATCATTAGTTACATTAAATCTATTTCATGATGTAGGTTTTGGTTTCCAGCAGCTCATATGATTAATGTCACCGTAAAATTTAGAAGTTTCTGCCTAAGTTAAAGTTTAGTGCGGACACTGATTTCGGTGCCTGATTTCGGTGAGGTATTGGTCACCATGTTGCAGAATTTACCTCCACTTTTGGCGCGCTTTTATGTCAGCTAGTCACTATTTGTATCGAGTGGAGCAAAAGACAATTGAAAGTCATAATTGCTGACCAAGCTTAATGATTAGGTCTGATACTCGAGCCCCTCTCGTACTAATTAATATGTTTGAACTAATCAAACCTAATTACCTTTTACCATGATTATACCTTGCCAACTAAAGAAGCCACCTCTTGCTCGGTTGCTGTTTTTCTCAGGACACTTCGCAGCCAGTTCAAGTAGATTCACGCTCTTTCACTTTTTCCATTTTTCTTCTATTCTTTTTTATATAAAAAATTGTTTGAAAATTATGCGGATCAGATACTCAATTTCGTATCAAATAAAAATATTTATATTACTAACCATTTAATTAATAAAATAATTAATATAAGTTGGAAATATACTCATATTTTGACACGCTTCATATAATAATTTGTATGTTTAATATTTCTTGAATAAATGTCTCTTAATAATATAAAATATTAACTTAAATATAAGGACTAATTGGCAATTTGAAAATCATACTTCATAATAGAAATTCTATCCTTTCCATTATTTTCTAAAACAAAGGTCTACTGTATCAGTATGATCTTTCATTCAACCACAATCTCGTTTAGGATTCTTTTAACCTAACTTTAAATTGAGAAATTAAAACATAAAATATTAGTTTGATTAAAAAAAACTACTTAGGTTAAGAAATAACCTTTTCAGAAAAAACAAATTAAATTTTCAAAAATATCACCATAACTTCATTTTTTTTCTTGTTCATAAATCTCTTTTCCTTCGTAGAGATTATAAATTTATCTAACTACTTTAGTAATAGAGACATGTGTATCCTTACATGTTAAAACCAAAGTTATTCAAGAGGATTATATATTAATAATAATACTAATATTTTTATCTAGATTGTAATATGTCTAATTGCTACACTAATAATGTATGCTTTTTACCCTTTCACAAGATAGTTAAAGAATCAGATTATTGTTATTTTTTATTCTAGCCGAAAACCAACATGTTGTTACCTTGAATTTGTGATGATTTTGCATGCACGGAAGGTTGAATTAGCTTGATCTTTGAGCTGGAATTTGAGCTAAACAAGTAAGTAAAAGATTGATCTTTATGGAATGTGTAATAGAAAGTTTATGATAATTGAATTTGGATGGATTATATATGATGTTGATAATGAATTGTGCTGGAATATGATGTATGAACTTGGACATTTTTATGCTTATTTCTTGATGTATAAAAAATCGAAAGTTATAGGTTGTTTTATGAATAAATTGGATTGAATTTTGAGATATAATGAAGGTGAATTTATGTTAAAGAAAGGTGCTAATATAGTGATCTTGAAATGAGAAAGAACTAGGACTACATGTATGATCAAATGAATGATAGTTTTTGTTTTTGATTTTGATGCATGAAAAACCATAAATTGTGAGCTACTAAATGAATTATTTGAATTAGAATTGGATATGGAATTGATGAGGAAATGACATATAGTTAAGGTATAATTGAGGTATAAGGAATGGACTATGATGAAGATGTATTGAATTTAGTACAAAGATGTTAAAAGCTGGAAAAAATTGAAGGAAAAGGATGATGAACCTTCAGCTCACTCATCCCATGATCGTGGGAGCTACATTAGCTCCTTCCCACGATCGTGGGCAATGCTTTGAAGTGAAAAAAATGTGTTTTGTGTGATGGTTAAATCATATAAGGGTAAGTTATATTACTTTCGAGCATTAAGACTTAATTAGGGCTTAAAATGAACCTAGAAAGTTGCTTGATTAAGTGACTAAGTGTTTAATAAGTTTAAGTTGTTAATTGAGGTTATAAATTAAGAAATGGATTGTTTGATATCAATGTATATGAATTTGGGAAGTATGAGTTGTTAATAGTATAAAGATGTTCTTATAAATGCAAATATAATCCAAAGGATATAAGTAATGAAATGGATATGATTGAATAAGAATTGTGAAATTGTGTAAATATATAATGCTAGGAAAGGATTAATGAATGTATGATTGATGAATTGAGGGTAACCAAACTTACTTAAGGCATAAATCTAATTGCAAACAAGATTTATACAAGCTATGATGAATGAATGATCAAGACTTGTGAATAAGGATACATACCCGGGATAGTCAATTAAGAATGTATTGAACATAACACATATACATGTGTATGATTGAGTACTCATATGATTAAACAAGTTAATAATGTGTAATTATGTGTGTATTGCATGATATAGAAGAACAAATAGACTAACATCATCCGAACTTTATCGGATCATCAAGGCAATAGCTATTTGGAGTGTACTGTCAGTTAACCTAGATGTTTTCTCACTATGTTTAAATTGTTTTTGATTAACTTGTAGATATTGAATTGTTCTTGATATGATTGTGATATTCCAGGTATTGTTAGTATGAGGAGTTAGATATTCAGGATTGTATTGGAAGTGTTTTCAAATTGAATGTGCAATATGAAATGTGTTTTTAACTGTATGTTAAATGCCGGACTTAGATTCGATGAATATGCTAAATGACTGTGCACACTAAATGAAAGTTACTGATAGCATAATATGTGAACTGATGCATTTCATGGCATTGATATGCATGATTAGATAAAGGAGTTGCGATCATAGTGACCAACGTGTACAAAGAGCCACATGCTTAATGATTAATGAGCTTGGTATCCACAATAGGTATGGGACAACATCTGAAATGAGCTCGGTATTTACAAGGGATACGGGACAATTAAATAGGCACTCGGTCATAATAAAATAAAAATGAAAGTTGAGTCTCATATGTATTTGCATATATATCTTTACATCTATCATGTGAATGATTGCAAAGACTGACTAAATTGAGTTGATATAATGGTATGCAATGTTTGAGTACATGTTGATGATATGAATGATTCAAATAAATGATTGAAATATTCTAAAATGATTATATAAAATGTTTGTATTCATAATGAGCTTGTTGAAATATGATGTATATTGTGATCAGGTACTAAATTCTGAATGATGTGATATATGTGATTTGATTCTGAATGATGTGAGATAATGATTGAACTGTGTTATATACTTGTGATGTTTATGTTTCTGTTTTTAATGAGCACATCGATAATGGTTCACTCACCGAGTTCGCAAAACTCATCAAAATTGCAACGATGATTTTCAGATACTGAGGAGACCTAGCTTCTAAGGCAATCTAGTAGTAGTCTAGTATTGTCAATTTTGGAAACAAGAATGGCTCAAAGGTCTGGTTAGCTAGTGTATGAGGAGTTTAGTTAGAATATTTCTGTTAGCATTCCATTTTATGTTAGATATTTTGTATAGAGCAATAAACTCTAAGATGTTTTTGCAATGTAAATATATGGATTATCGAATGAAATGACAAAGTAAGTTTGTTTTTGTGAATGAAACAAGGAAATTTAGTCCTTTGAAATACATTTGTTTCTATGATGCCATAATAAGTGAATATGATTGCTCTAACATGCCATTCTCATAAGGTATGTTCTCGAATGTCCTCTGGATGTTCGGGCATATGCTCTATGGTAGTGGTGTATTACAATTTTAATAATTTTATATTAAATATATTAAAAACATATTTATTTAATAACATATTTATTTTAAAATGAAAAAAGAAATTATAACTAAATAAAAGTAAAATTTTTGTTATAAGACATGTAATAAGAAATTGTAGAATTCTAAGGATAGAAAGTTTTAAGAAAAATAAGGTTGTAATAGTTTTCTTACAATTATTTGTATATTTATACGTAATGAAGATTTTAAAAAAGGAAAATATAGCTTTCTGTCTACTAAAGAAGATTTAAGAATCTCCTTTAATTTATCCTTAAATAACCTATCAACATTACCCTTCAAGATGGTACTATTTGCTAATTGATTTCCTAAACTTGCGTAGTTGATTTTTAACTTCTAATCATTCAATATTTCTTAATGAAGAATCAGTTTATACTAATTTGTTTGGTAAGATCATGCAAATCTTGTATTAACTTTTTAATCTATAGGAATTCGCAAACTCTTTGTGTCATACCTCTATATTCTACTTCAAAACTTGATCAAGTAACCACATCTAGTTTTTCACTTCTCCAAGGAACTAAATTCTTAACAATAAAAGAACACTATTATGATGTAGATTATTTTTCATTCAAATATCCTATCCAACCAGCATCCATATATACTTCTATTTTCAAATATCTAGACCATAGATACCATATAATCCTAAACATAACATCAAAGTGTATGCCCTACAAATTATGCATAATATAACTCACAATATTCTTAACATAGGTAATGTTAGGGTGTATACACGAGATGTAGATTATCTTCCAACAAATTTTGTTTCCTGAAGATTTCCCAACATCTTACCTTATTTTATGATTGGCCTCAATAAAAGTACCAGCAGGTTTACATCCTAACATCATTGTCCCTTCTAACAAATCAAGCACATATTTGTGTTGAAAAATAATATTCCTATGTTTGACCTAGCAACTTCTACTTAAAGGAAATATTTTCGTTTTCCTAGGTCTTTAATTTCAAATTCGATAGCTAAATACCTCTTGAGTCTACCTCTTTCTTTATGATTGTCATGTCTCATAATTATATCATCAACATATATAATTAGAATAATAACCTTACCATTGGTATTTTTTGTGAACATAGTGTGATTTGCATTACTTTGTTTGTAACCAAAATTAGCTATAGCCTTTCTAAATCATAATTACAAACTAGACTTGTAGTGATTGTTTCAAACCATACAGAGCTTCTTTAAGTAATATATATTTTCTTTAAATTTTTAGTTACCAAAGCTTAGTGGAATCTCTATGTACACTTCTTCTTCTAATACATTGTGTAAAAAAGCAAATTTGACTTTAATATTGTAAAGATCCTATCTAAAATTAGCGGAACATGATAAAAGAATTCTTATTGAATTCTTCTTGGCCACATATATAAAGTTTCTTTGAAATCTATTTCACATGTCTTAATGGAACCTTTTATTATCAGTCGAGCTTTTAATCTTTCAATCGAGCCATATTCTCTATAATTCATACCAAAATCCCATTTACATCCAATGATATCTTTTCAAGGTAGATCAATAAGTTCACTTTTGATAAGGTATATCTAATATCCTAATTATCATGTTAGATAGTTCACCATCAATCTCATACTCTCTCAGTCTACTACTTCATTCCCCTATCTACCATATTTGGAAACTCAATATTAAAAGTAGGAGGACAAACCATAATTCATCTTTTCCACTCCATAATCATTCTCCTCTAAAGATTTCTACTCTCGAAAGTTAACACATATACTTACATAAAATTTTTTAGTAGGGATGATAGCATTTATTTTCCCTTTAACTCTAGAATATCTAACAAAGATACATTTTAGGGTCCTAAAACTAGCACAACCAAACAATTTAAGAGAAACAAATATAATAGATAATACCCTGAATAAGTTTTAAGAGATTTAAATTTAAGGATCCTGAGAGCCATGCAATTTATAAGATATGTACTATTAAGAATTGCATATCTTGACTTCATGAATATTCATAATGGACATAAAATCCCTAATAACTTCTAACAAATGGGTTTTTTTCCTTCTTCTCTATTTATACATCACTATAAGTGAAAGTATTAAGACAACTAGTCTAATGTATAATCTTATAATTATCTAAATAAGTACAAAATGCATAGTGATATATTCAGTACCATTATCAATTTGTAATACTTTTACCTTGGAATTCAACTATGTAGTAACTATTTTGTGAAAGATTAAAAGAAAGAAAATACTTTACTTTTGCATATATTAAATATACCTATGTCATCATACTATAATAGTTAATAATGACTATAAACTATCTATGACCAAATAAAGAAACTATTGGATTAGGACATCACACATCTTATTGAATCATTACAAAAGGTACTGGAATTTTTTATTAATGAAATAATATGAAATTCTAGTATGCTTAACAAGTTCACAAGTAACACAATCTAAATACTCCAAATAAAATTGTTTAAATAAACTAGGATAAAGCTTCTCCAAAGTAAAAAATAATGGGTCCCCTAATCTCTTATGCCATTATTAATAAGAAGATCATGATTCACCTAATAGAGCATGGCAATTGAACGAATAATCTTCTATTAGTCGATATAATCCATCCATAACTCTATCGTAACTAATTGTTTTTCATATGCTCACTTTTGTGTGATATAATAAGAATGACAGAATTTAACTTTACTATCCAAATCTCTTGTAAGAGAACTAACAAATAACAAATTTTTTGAAAACCTTGGAATGTGTAATACAAGAGGCAAAGTAACGGGAAAACTGTAAGTTATAAATTTTTTCCTAATAATAGGAGATAAAGACTTAGTAGTTCTATAAACTTTATCATAACCTAAGAAAGGAGAATATTTTAAGAATTTAGTATAACTATTGGTTATATAATATGAAGCTCCATAATTAACATTCCATCAGGCATCTGAAACATCATAGTTTGAAAAACATAGTATAATATACTTGATTAGGCAATATGACAGGAAGGAGTGAAACAACATTAGTAATAGAAGAAGACTCAAGTTTATCCAAAAGGGATCTAAGAAATTATAATTCTTCATTAGATAATCAAATTGAGGATCAATTCTCTCTTGGCAGCCTATTTTAGTATGTTAAAAAATATCAGCTTGAGGTCATGCACTACCAAATCTCATCCTTACTCAACCACGTATATGCCAACCATGTAATTTTTAGCATATGTCTTTTATATTTCTTGGATTTCTATAGTAATCACAATTTTTAGTGTCTAGTTCAGTGCTCCTCTAGGACTTATATTTTATGGTTTCAATTCATTGAGATTTGAAAGATGAATCTACTAGCATTCTAAACCATTCAATAGAGAATGTTTATAGCATAACATTCTATCTACATAACATTCTATCTACTCTCTTCTTACTACACCTGATTATATGCTTCTCTTAAAAAAAGAAAATGATCTTGCCCAAGAACTTGAACTTTAAATCATGCTCCTCATTTAGACTCTTTAGAAAATCTTTATTAATCAAATTTTAAAATATGGTTGCAGTAGCTGTATATAATGCTTGAAAATTTTAATGATAGTTTCCATAAGCCATTAATTAAAAAAACACTAAGAAAATGTTAATTCTCTTCATTTTAATTCATAAACTTTCTTTTGCAGTTCAAATATCTAGGCATCATTTCGTAATTGGGAGTGTTTCTATCAAGTTGCATCTAAGATCTTTAAGTAGTATCAACTGGAAGATAACCTTGTGCAATCTTTTATTGCATAAAGTTGATCAACCATGACATGATAGGATAATTTTCATATCCTACTTTTTCAATATAATATTTTTCACTTTTAGTTTTGATTTTCTACCGTTGATATATTTTGTTAAACCTTTAGCTAAATGAATAATAAGCAAGATCAATACCAAATAAGCTAATTTGTTCTATCTAGTTTAACATGATAAATTTTGATGGAAGGATTGTCATTGAAAATGATTGCAATTTTGTAACTACTTTAATCAACCATACTATTAAAAAGATCTTCCCTCTTACTATCAATTATGATAGAGATAACTTTGACTTGAATTTGTAGAAAGAAAAATCTATTACATGTATAATGTAAAAGAACCCAAGATAGAGTAACTCCTGTAAGACTTTAATGGCTTTAATTATCAATAACAACTTTATTCTAAAGAGTGATAATAAAACAACCCTAATAGATCATATCTCTAATTGATATCCCTCCCAGAGCTTCGAAAGTGGGGAACCTTGTGTATTAGAGATGTTGTTTTGTAGAATTTAAGGAAAATAAGGTTATAATAATTCTCCTACACCTGGATATGTATTATACTTAACTAAGATCTACAAAAAGGAAAATATATAAGTAGAAAAAATATAATTATGAATCTAATAAAGCTTTCCAAAAAATTTTATTAATCTAATAAGGAATATACAACTATTCCCCTTCATTTATTCCTAAATAACACATATACACCTCTCGACAAGAATAAAAAGAAATGAATAACAAAATATTTAAGAGAACAATATTTTAAAAAATATTTCTCAATAAAATGTTATAAAAATATAATGAGAAGAAAAGTAGAGTATTAATTATTCTATTTTAACTTCAAAATATAATATGTAAAGAAATAAACAAGTGCATATATATATATAGCTTATATGTCTATACATGTTTATCAATTATTATTTCCTTTTGGGTATACATACATACATACATACATACATACATACATACATACATATATATATATATAAGCTTCCTCCATTTTTATATTTGTGGCATCTAATGTAAATAACGATGTAAATCAAGAATAATATTGGAAAGGAAAAAGAGAAAGAAACTTGAAACAAAAATGTTACATAAGTATTAAAGAGTCGTTTCCTAACTATATAAAATATAAAATGTCACTTTAACATTTTAAAATTATAGCAATGA
The DNA here is from genome assembly GCA_025504915.1 of Erythroxylum reticulatum. Classification (NCBI taxonomy): domain Eukaryota; kingdom Viridiplantae; phylum Streptophyta; class Magnoliopsida; order Malpighiales; family Erythroxylaceae; genus Erythroxylum; species Erythroxylum reticulatum. Next base: position 37,464,016 of record JANSVA010000008.1, on the reverse strand, counting down.
TAATTACCTAATATTTTTATGACAATAATAATCAATAATCAATAATAGTTAATTAGAAGCTTATGAATAGAATATTAAAAATGTAAAAATAATTTTAAATGTTGGTACAATCATATATAATTAATACACCAATTAATTAATTTAAGTCTAATTGAACTTATGCAGTATTTAAATAACTAAAACTTTATTTAACATAAAATATAAAAATTAAATTTCTATCTAAATTTGACGTGCTCAAATGATTTTCAATAAAATAAAATATAATAATACTTTTTTACATAAAAAGAAAAAAACTTTGAACAATTAGTTCTTCTTATCCTTTATATCATAGTTTAAATTTTAACTAACAAAGTTTGATTTGCTTAAAATGTATTAGAGAAGTATTGTCTTTTAATTGAATCATTATTTTGCCTAATACATAAAAGACAGTCAAAGTTATTTTGATGCCCCGAATTCTAAGATAAATTAAAGAAGTTTAATTATTTAATTCGAAATATTATTTAAAGTTATCATTTATATTTACTGCTAAAATATTTGTGAATCTAATAAGTAATAGTTAACAGAAAATAATAATTTAATCAAATTATATTTAATTATAAAGTTTAAGAAACTTTAATATTAAATATATGGTACTTGATAGGTAAGAATAAGAATCAATATTATATATTAGATATTATTATATTATAAATAAGGGTAAACTTTAAATGAAGTAGCACTTCTCATTTAACTCTTTTTGCATACACCACTTATAAAATTGTCTTGACCTTTTGGTGTATATATCATTAAAGGTAGAACACTGATGTGATTACAAAAATTGAGATAAACTTATTACTGAAATTGGTTAGGCGAGAGTTGAAGAAAATAATCAAGCTGCACAAACATATACTAATTTATGTTTCATTTTTTATTCTGTTTATGAATTAATCATCTAGTAAGTTAAAGTGATATTAATATTTAAAAAATAATTGAAAATTTTATTGTTTATTACACGAAAGAGCAAATCTTATCCTGATTTCCTAATGCCATTATCCTTAATAAACATGAGGTTTAGATAAAAGATACGATATTGACATAGTTCTAATTAGATAATGTAACTCTGATGTAAATATATCCTACTCCAAATTGCATAACTGGACATGTGATGAAAAATAAAAACAGAATCTCATTACATATGGTGGCTTGACATGTAGCATGAAAATAGAAAGGAAGGTTTATGTAGAATGGCATTAACATCACATATCTTTCCGCTTGGCTGCGTAAAAGCATGATGATAGTTGTGTAGACGGCAACTAAAGAAGTAAGGAAGTTCTCCTCTCCACTCCTTCACATAAGGGAGACTTAGAAGGGACATGTACATAAAAAGCGTGTAGTGCGGCCAAATTCAAACATGAAAACTCCTGCTATATTGCCCAACCAACCAACCAACTTAACATCATCACGGAAATCTAAATTAGCTTATAACGTAAACAAACAAAACCGTTGCTACTACAAAACAAATTAACACGAGTATGCTTTTACTTTAGAGATACGATGTGTAGTGTAGCGGAAAGAGGAAGTTTACGGCGCCAAAAAAGAAAAAAAAATAATACAAGAGAACGAAAAGGAAAAAGGTAAAGAGAAAAGAGGCCTGGGTTACAATTACAAAACCCACCTGTTTTCTCTTCCCCAACAAAAACACCAACAAAAACACCACTCTCTCTTAAAAGTAGCAACTAGACGCCAACGCAACGTCTGTAAAGAGAGAATGTTTTATAATTTGGTAGAAACTCTAGAGTGTGTAGCGTAGCATATAACTGCTTCTTCTTTTCTCTTATCTCTGGATCTTCTACTCGCTCGCTGGTACGTACGTACATTCACTTTGCATTGCGATACATTTTGCTTGTTCGCAACTTTCTTCAGGTTCGAGATTATCTTTTTGAAAATCTTCTTTACTTTCTGCTGATTCAGGGAATTTTGTTTGGATTTAGATCGTTGTGTTGTGTTGCAGTTTTATGTTTTTGCCTGCCTATCCATTCCAAACGCAGAACAGGGCGAGCTCGATAGTATCTGTAGATTACTCTTTCCACATTATAATTGGTTCTTTCTAGTTTCCTGCATTTTCTCTGGAGCCACACAAGGAGCGTTTTAACGTTTATTTGTTCTGCTCTTAACTCACAAAGGAATCAAAAAGGAAGAAAAACCAGCGGGGAGAGAACCTCCTTTTTTTGAGTTGAATTGTTCCGTTCTCTGTCCAGAACAGGGCTTAATAAAACCTGCTTCTAATTTAATTTATGCATTCAAAGCACCCAACTTGCCCCCGGGGCAAGAGTCAAAACGTTGAGCGTGACGTGTGTTTATTTTTATGAGGGGGCATAATAGTCCAAAAAGATCTCTGTTAATTCGGTCGGGAGAAATAGACTTCCAAGCAAAGAAAAGATTCTCCTTTGCTCATCAAAGTCTTTGCAATTGCACGCCTTCCCATAACCATTTTTAAGAGTTTATTTTTTTACCATTTCGGGTTTCTTCACTGATTTTCCTCAACTTGGATTTGTCAGTTCTTTTGTATATATAAGTCGTAAAGCAGTAGGTAACTTGTAGCAGTGACCAAAAAAGATTCAGCTCTGCATGTTTGATTGGTTGTTGTAACAAAGCATATAATGCAGCAGGAGTGGCTGGCCCACATCAGATGGGGGGTCCAAATCTAACGGTTGTGATGAGCAGCTCAATCATCAGACAACGGCCTGATAATCTTTCCCCCATGTCATATCATATCATTGTTTCGTGTTATATGACTCGAGAGATTTTTGTATTTGTCTGATACTTTCTGTTCTCGAACGCATTTTGTATGATTTCGTCTGAACATGTTTCAGGTGAAGCAGGAATTTCGTGAAATAAATAAAAGAGCATCTTTAAGACGTAATGACATTATAGTTACATCAAGATGTGTTCTTCTAGTTTCTTTATTTTGTCATATGTTGTATCCACTCTATTACTAACTTGGAGAAGTGAATTGGGTGGCGACGGCTATCTATAGCAAATGAAAAATTTTATATGGTTTGGCTATAATTAAGTTAGTGTAAAGGCTATAAACTAATTTTTGTTCTTGTCTACTGTTTATGTGCCATTTTTCCCACAGCATAAGTTTTTAATAGATTGATGCAGTTTCACTTTAGCGAGCTGACCCAGAAATAGTACACGCGGTTCTGTTCCTCGGAACGAATTGCAGGTATATGATTAATTGATGCCTACTATTGTACATTGTTGCTGTATGTGATGAAGAAGACTGGTGGTGGTCTCAAGGAGAAATGGAGAGTGGTGGAACCGGAATCAGAATTGAGAGACATGTGGTACTCAAGGACCCATCTTGGTTCGGCCAATTCCGGAATGGCACCAATCCCTGGATGGCCAGATATGTTTATGGTTTCATCTTTCTACTCGCTAACCTGCTTGCTTGGGCTGCCAGAGACTATGGTCATGGTGCCTTGACTGAAATGCACAGTAAGATTACTAGTTTAGCCAAATCCTTATTGTAGTTGCTAATGCTTAGTTGGGTTGGCAAAATAAACATGTATCTCATGGTTGTGGTTTCTTTTATTCATTAGACCATTCATGTTGTAGTGCTGACACTTGTTTGATATTGGTGGAACCGGGGGTGCAGGGCTCAAAGTATGTGCTGGCAAATCCGATTGTTTGGGGGCTGAAGGAGTTTTGCGCGTAAGCTTGGGATGCTTCGTATCCTTAGTTGCAAGAAACATCGTAAAGGGAACTTTTGTTTAAATACTATGTAGTGTAGATCCTAGTTTGACTTTTGCACTTGTCTCAAGAGAAATGGAAATGAGCATTCATTTTCTAAATAGATATGGTAGGTTTGCCGGTTTGGAAGCTTGCTGGAAACTATTTCAGCAAATAATGTGCGTCAAAGTGCTAGTTCAATCAGCACAAATGCATGTCTACCTATTAACTACACTATCTATGATATATTTATGAAAGTGTACATGTTGGCTTTGTTATTCCTTATTTGTGAAATAGGTATTTTATATCGTCATGTTTCTTTCAACTGCTGGCACCTCGAAGATGTACGACCCGAGAGATTCATGGCATTCTGGTTGGTGGTCTGCCAAGATCGTTATGTGGATTGTATTGACAATTTTCACCTTTTTGCTTCCTTCAACCTTTATTCAGATATATGGTTCGTGTCATTCCAGTTTACATAAGGCGATCAAGTTTTTCTATTTTTCCCTTAACGAATTTAATACGCTATCTGAAATGATGATATGAAATTGATGTCGGTCAAACTTATGCAATTTTCTTTCCCTTATTTTGCAGGGGAGATCGCACATTTTGGTGCAGGGTAATGTGATTTTTGCCAGCAAATCAGCTCAGTAGTGACCCAAGAAGTTAAAATTGCTTCTTTTCTATTTCTCTTTTTTAACTTTTTGTTGTTTCACATGTCAGAGTTTTTCTTCTGATCCAGCTAATTAGTATCATCAGTTTCATAACATGGCTGAATGATTGTTGCCTGTCTGACAAATATGCAGAAAGATGGTAAGAATGACGTAATTTGAAACTATTACCTTCATGAATTCATGCGCTAATTTTCAATTAGCACTTCTTGTTTTGTTTTTGTGTTTTATCTTTTAATCTATTACGTCAAATATATACCAATTTTATAATTTATCAATTCACCTCTCCATTTTTGGTGGAGGGGAGACAGAATACAAAATGTATAAAGAAAAACAACTGGATGAAATACAATGCTGCTTCTTATTATATTTGGCTTATCCAATAAAACACATAACATTATCATAAATGGGTCAAGGAGGAAATGGGAGAATTATATCATTGGCCTCTAGCGCATAAGTTATGTCTTATGCCTACATATTGTAACATGAATAATAACACATATTTTTCCTGCAGCCACATACATGTCATGCTAATTGCAACTACTTCATATGTTATATGCCTTGTCGGGATCATTTTGATGTACATTTGGTATGCACCAGAGCCTTCTTGCCTTCTTAACATCTTCTTCATCACTTGGACTCTAGTACTACTACAACTCATGACTAGTGTCTCTCTTCATCCGAAAGTAAGTTTTGTGCCAACTGCTCTCTGTTTATTCTTAATAAATTTGACAGAAAGTAGCTAACTTTTTTTCGGGACAGATAAATGCTGGTTTCTTAACTCCAGGATTGATGGGACTTTATGTAGTGTTCCTGTGCTGGTGTGCAATTCGAAGGTACTGTTTCTAATGCTTTTCTCGTTATTTTAGACTTCCAACAGCAAGCATGGATCTTGCCTCAGCTTTTCCAGATGTCTCACCAAAAGCAAAGTACAGAGCATTATTGCGCCCTTAACAACCTCAAATGATCAGCATTCAAGTGAATTTTCCATTTACCTAAGCTTACTTTATTCTGAAGTAAAGCTGGCTTGTGCACTATCTTGCGTTCCAAAACTGATACTCCTTGGTCAGAAACAAGCTTGAATTCAACAATCAAACTTTTCTTTTTCTACTAGAAATTCCTGCTAAATAATTCTGGCGTAAGGTTGAGCTAATTCAATCCCCGTGGTCGTTGAATCCTTCCACTTTTGTGATGTCAGTGAACCAGCTGGAGAGAGTTGCAACAGGAAGGCAGAAGCTTCAAAGAAAACTGATTGGCTTACCATAATAGTAATTTCCTGATTCTCCACTTGCATCCTATTTTTTTGTGGACTCGAGTACTAAAAGCTACTGCATAATTAAAGGGAATGCTGGCTAATGATACATTGGTACCTAATCTCATCACTGCACGTTTTGGTAATTAAAAAGTGAAACAATTTCCAGCACGTCTACAAAAGGAAGTGTTAGGATAGGAGAAGCCATGCCCATGATTTGCGCAGGAATAGGAATGTGGTAAAATGGAAGAAAGAGGGGGAAGAGAAAGCATTAAAAGCATCTAAATCTCAACCCCAATCTGCAGTGTTTACGTTAATTCCCTTGTTTTGAGAAATTATACCAGCCAATGTAAGTTATGCCCTTAAAACTATGAATGTAAGCTTTTCAATGATAAAGACCTTATTCTACAATTTTCTTCTAACATTTTTTATCATCGCTGACATCAACTCTTATTGTTTGCAGAGCTTTATTGTGGCGTTACTTGCAATTGTTATTGCAACATTTTCTACTGGCATTGATTCCCAGTGTTTTCAGGTATGATCACTGGTGAACTGAATTTTTAATTTTTCATTCCTGTCACTTTACACAAGTGTGACTACTGTCCACTGCAGTTCAGGAAGTCTGAGACAAAGACAGAGCACGATGTGCCGTATGGTTATGGATTCTTCCACTTGGTATTTGCTACAGGAGCAATGTACTTTGCAATGCTATTGATTGGCTGGAACACTCACCATGCTATCAAGAAGTATGCCTCTCCGATTATTCCACTTCTACTTTCTAAAGTTTCCTCAAGTTAATCTGCAATATTGTCTCGTAATTCTTTCACATTATTTTCTGATTTATGTAAGCTGTAGGCCGCTTTGCATTCTATTAGCAGCACTTTTGAAGCTATGTTTGAAAGTTTCATTAAATGTGAAGATGGATATACAGGAATGTTATTATGAGACAACATATCTTTTATTGGTTTCTTATGGTCTTAAAGTTGTTGGAGTGTAATAAATCGAGATCTTTAACTTTTGTCGGCATTCTGCAGGTGGACAATTGACGTTGGTTGGACCAGTGCTTGGGTGAGAGTAGTAAATGAATGGCTGGCAGTTTGTGTGTACTGTAAGTATATATTCAAACGAGCAATAAAGCAGAATGAGGGACGTTTTAACGACTTTTATGTAATATTTATTTATCATCTGAAGTAGTGTTGACCAAGTTAATTACTCTGGTAGGAGAGACCAGCATTAACATGCTGCAAATTTGTTTGCAGTGTGGATGCTAGTGGCTCCGCTCATTCTGAAGTGGAGACAAACACCAGAAGCTACTTAGAATCGTCCAAAAGCATCTCTCATTTTGGAATTGCGTCTTTCCACCTGTTGTGCATATGGTAGTCAACAGTTGCAGATAGAAGAAGTTAAGAGTATATTTAGCTGCAAGAAACACACTGGTGGCATTCGTTATATTCTTTTAATATTGTATTCCCTTCCGCCCCGAAAAGAAAAGCTTTATTAGTCTTATGAGTTGATACAAAGGGAAAGGAAATATGTTAAAAGAATGTGTTATGTGGCTAAAACTTGAGATGGAAAACAGAACAGAATCAAAGCACAAGAACAAAACATAAGGATGAGTAACTTGAGAAGGATGGCACCAAGTATAAAATGTATAATTTGTACATAAGGGGTATGGAACAAATCAAGACACGTATCTATCTTTTCCAAAGCAGAAATTTTGTAAAAGCAACAAACAAGAAATCTCAGTGAGTTTTTAAACTTCTATACCATATCAATATGCAAATTATACTTACTCTGTCAACTAAAGAATAATCTTTGGTTCCAATAAAAAAATAAACTTAACTAACTAATAGATAATAATTAGGTTATGCTGTTAACATTTGTGAGTAGATAATAATTAGGTTATGTTTTTAACATTTGTGAGCATTTAGCTTGTGCTTAGATGATTCCTACGGGAGTTAGTACTTTATATGACTCATATTTTGTTTGTATGTCTTATTTTAGCTCTCAAAAAAAAAAGAGAGAACAAATTTAGACACGTCAGAACTAAGTTAGAGAAGTTTTAGAGTGACTTTAGATGTATATGAGTTGAGCATGGTCTTATGTTTAGTAATGTAACATCAACATGGTACTGTGTTCAAACTCATGTAAGCTATTGGATTGTTAAGCTTCTTTGACAACTTGGTGTAGGAATATGGCTCACGCACGAACCCATATTCCTTCTATGCCCCACCCCAGTGTATTATGCTTTTTATGATGATTTGTAACCTGAAGAACACAACTCAAATAGGGACCTGTGTTCCATGACCTAAACATGGACCCCGATTAGTTAACTTTAGACTATAGCAGAACCTCTTTAAATTGGTACTCGGTAAATTAATAAATTTTCTAAAATAATATTTTTCTCTGGTCCCGACTTGGGTCATTTGAAAATTTAACAAATTTCGATAAAATAATAAGATAATGTATTTTCAAAATATCCCTATGTAAATACGGGGTCCCATTAATATCATAAAATAATAATTATATAAACTTACACAAATATAACTAAGATAATTTAGTAAAATATGATTATATTGTTGTTTGTTTTTTCTTAAAATTAAGTCTAGTTGAAGTTCATCTCTAACTTTTCTTATGTTGGAGTTATGTAAATATAGTGCCCTAGAAAGCAAGTGTATTTACATGTAACTTTATCTTCTTCAGTTACAGTTT
>JANSVA010000008.1:37403113-37413133 GCA_025504915.1 Erythroxylum reticulatum | reverse complement strand
ATAAAACCAAACTCTTTTGTTTTATTAATAATAAATATTTTCATTACAAAACTGTAACTGAACAAGATAAAGTTACATGTAAATACACTTGCTTTCCAGGGCACTATATTTACATAACTCCATTATATGACTCCATCTATAGTCATCTTATTTCTTTGCTTGTGAGATGCCCCTTTAGGTTACTACCTTCAGAACTTTCTTTGAATCGGTTTGAGTCTACTGGATGCATGCTTAATAGAAATTATTAAGGCTCTTTTTGTGATAACCTTTGTCTTAAATGAACTACCCCGGTTATTTTCCCTTGTTAGCCCTGTTGAGCCTTAACCCTTTTTTTTCTTAAAAACACCTCATATTTAAAAACCCAAAACCTCATTAGCCTACCCATTCACAAGCTTAGTAAAGTATTAAGTGATGTGCTAGTTTGGGATTTTTAGTACAAATTTTTTCTTTCTGAGATGAGTTGAGTTATACTTCTACTCTTTGATCACATTATATCTAGTTGCTATTTTTTTGTTTGTTCAGTTATCTAAAAATAAAAAATAGAAAATGAAGAACAGATAAAAAAGAAAAAAGAAAAAGGAAGAACGTTTTGGTAGCATTAATAAGTGTGGAGTAGTAGCATATTTACATTGTATGCCTCAGAATATGTTTTGTATACCTTTGTTCACTTATTACTTTATGCATGCTTGGTTTTTATCTCTTTTGACCTACCTTAACCCTTACCAAATTACAACCCGAAATAATCCCTTTTGATCTATTTATGCATATAATCATTGTAGAGGAGAATTGGTCTATTAGCAAGCCTATGGTAGTGTAGTTTCCTATAAGGAGCATGAGCGAAACACTAACTATCAAACAATTGAGAGAAATGAGTGAAACCATGAGGAGTATTCATTATGTGTTTATACTTATCTTTGAGTGATGATACTATAAATTGAGTTTGCTTATGTACACTAATGAAAGTAGCCATGATATGTATAATAGCTTGATACTTGATTTGGCTAAACTTTAAGGGATTGCATGCTTTGATCTTTAGTCTCTATGAAAATTAAGTGATAGAATTGATTGTTTGTGTTTGATTTTTCTTGAGGACAAGTAAGGATTTAAGTATGGGTAAGTTGATAGTGATGCATTAGTATGCGTTTTTCTAAATATTTGGTATGTATTTCTTGTATGATAGGTTAGTATTATTATGTTTTAGGACTTGTTTTATGTGTATTTATTTAGTTTGATCTTCATGGTTGTTCATTTGTGTTTAATATTGGTTTAGGGTAGGAATTGATCATTTTGGAGTAGGAATAGAGGATGGACACCTTTGTGATTAAGCTAGGGACCAAAACAAGAGAAGAGAAATGGAGCTGCTGAAAAATAAGAACCCACGGTCATGGAAAAGGGCATGTTTTCCACAATCATGTGAAATCTATGGAGAAAGTTTATGTTAAGTTAACCATGATTGTGGGAAGCACAAGTATATTTCCCACGATCATAGGAACTAGAAGTCGAAGATATACATGGGCTTCATGTATTTTTAAAATTTTTTGTGACTTGATAAGACATAAAATCACTAAAGCCACAAAAGGGTCATGGAACTTGCTTCCTAGAGATAAAAGATAGATTGAGAGCCTAGAGATAGGGGAGATTCAAGGTTTCATTCTTGATTGGGCAAAGAGCAACTTGTCATCTAGATTTTCCATATTGGGCAAAGAAGAGCAGAAGTTGGCCTGTCTAGTCTTATTTCAATTTCTTTCTCTTCTAACATGTTTATCATAGATTATTTGATTGTTGGGGATGTTATGGATATTATGATTGGCTAAAACAATTTCTACGGTTTGTTATTGAACTATTTATGAACCTTTGGTTAATGATTTAATCATATACATATTTGTTATATTTATTGTGTTTAAACCTTACAAAAAATCGAGAGAGTGAACTTAGTATTCTGTGATAATTGCACAACAAGAGTTGACAATTAATAGACCTATAAATAAGAAGTGATTGATTTATTAGGAAGAGATTTCAATAGATCAGTACACTGCCTATAGGATAGCTTCAGATCTTGTTGAATGTTTAGGAAAGGCTTTGCACATCGAGAGATCCCAAAGTTAATTCTAATTTATTTAACTAGTGACATTTAGTTATACCTTGAGAGAGGCTAGCCAAAATTTTAGGAAATCTTGGGGCAAGCATAAATTGAATCAATTTATCAAAGTGGAGCAAATAGGGATAATGACAATTCTTAATGTTTAATCATGATTTTCTCCAAGTCTTAGTTCACGATTTTGGTTTGAGTTGCATTGTTCCTTGTTACTTTTAGTTTGTCTTTATTTTACTTATCTTTCTAAATTCTATTGAAATGATTTCTTAAGCAAAGAACTACTAGAATTAAGTGATGCCTAAGCAATATCCTCTTGGGATCGATATCTGCTTCCAACTATAAGTACGACCCGTATACTTGCAATTTTGAGTGTAAGACTAGTAGTTTATTTTTCATTCAATAGAAAGGGCTCTTAGTTTTTTGCAAAATATTAATTTATAGCATCTCCATAGAAACCCATTTGTAACACTTAAGGGAAGTACTATCATCGCTTATTTTCTAATTTTAAAAAATATTTATGTAGAAATATATTTGAATATCTAGGTTATGCCAAAAACTGAAAGAATTATGAGGCTTCCTTGAATTAATGGTCTACTACTGACTGTTTGTTAAAGACTATAGCAAGACAGGCTCCTTATTAACATATCTGTTAAAGAAAGATGCATTCAAGTGGAGCAAAGAAGCATTCGTAGCTTTATAACATCTTTATAAGGATATGGTGTAGCTATCGACAATAGCTCTTTCTAATTTTGATGAGCAAACTGTTATTAAGATAGACATATCGGGTTTGAGAAAATGGACATTATTGATGCAGTAAAATCGAAACCTAGCTTTTTTCAGTTAAACTTTAAATGGGTGTGCTCCCCTAAAGTAAATTTATTAAAGGAAACTTATAAATATAGTATTCACAATCAAAGTGGTGGCATTACCTATCAGGCAAAAAAATTTTGGTCATAATCGACCTACATAGCTTGAAGCACATACTTGAACAATGGCTTGTCATTGAGGAGCATCAATGATGGTTGGTTACGTTATTAGGATAAGATTTGGAGATTGAATATAAACTAAGGTGAAAACAAGGTGGTAGATGCTTTCTCTCGCATACCCAAACTTGTGAATATTATAGTGGCACAATATAATGACATAGCAGTTCTTTAAGAAGAGGTGGAATATGACCCTAACTTGGTCAAATTCAAATAAGCCTTACAAGCAAATCTAGATTGCAAACCCAAATAAAGTTTGGCTAGGAAAATATTGGTATTCTCTAAAACCTCAAAACTAATTCCAAAAATTTTGGCTAAATTTCATGAAAGTTTGGTGGGAGGGCATTCTGGCTACTGAAAGACCTACATGCGAATGATTGTGGAGATTTATTGGGAAGGAATGAAGATTGATATAAAGAAACATGTGGAAAGTTGTGTTCCTTGTTATCAAAACAAAAATTTATCACTTTCTCCAATAGGATTACTGGATCCTTTTCCTATTTCAAAATAAGTGTGGGAAGATATCCCTATGGATTTTACGGAAGAGCTACCCAAATTAGCAGGGTTGAGTGCAATTATGGTGTTAGTGGATAAACTCAATAAATATTCTTACTTTTTCATTGTTAAACATCCTTCCACTGCATCCTTTGTGGATTATTTATTTGTCCAATATGCTATCAAGCTTTATGGCTTTCTATGATCTATTACATCCAATAGAGATAAGAGTTTTATAAGTAACTTTAGGAAGGAACTATTTTACTTATAACAAACGTAGCTACGACATAGCACTGTCTACCATCCCCAAATAAATAGAAAAACCAAAGTGGTCAACAATTGCCTCAAAACTTATCTTCATTATTTTGTATAAACATAGCACTAGACGGTGCTTACCATACTATGAATATTAGTATAGAATTGCTTTCAACACAACCACCAAGCTCACCATTTTTAAAATTATATAAGGAAAGGAACTACTACCCTTATTGTAGTACGTAGATGGGAATACATATAATGTTAATGTAAAGGAACAATTAAAAGAACGAGACCTAATGCTTAAAGAAATCAAAAAGGAATTGAGTGTAGCACATAAACAAATAGAAAAAGGTAGACTAACATCAATGTTCACTTTCAAACTAGTGATCTAGTTTACTTGAAAATTTTCCCTTGTCGTAGCAAGTCACTAACTAATAGCATAAATGAGAAGTTATCACCTTGTCATTGTAACCCTTACCTAATTATTCATAAATTTGGTCCAATGATATGGCAATTAGGCTTATTTGACTCAGCCATCATCCATCCGATTTTTCATATGTCACAGCAAAAAATTGTGCTAGATACTAACCCCTTAGTTTCAAGATTCCTCTTATACTCCAAGCTAATTTGGAATAAAAAGTTCAAACTAGACACTATCATGAGGGTTCATCCTGGGTAGGACTTTACTAGTCGTATTAAAGTACTGGTCAAATGGAAAATTTTGTCAAATTTTGAGACTTGATAGGAGGCTTATAATATTGGACCCCAAATTTTTATTATTATTGATTTATTCATTCAATTATTTTTAGAATCGAGCCTATTAATTTAATGAACCGAAGTAGGAATTAAAACTTGAATGGGAATGTTATAATTAAATTGGAGTATAGTATGGTTTTTAATGGATTAAAAGAGTTAGAAGATACGAAATTAAAAAGGAAGAGTAAAATTGGTAGGACAAACAAAGAGAAGGGTAATTTTAGAAGACAAGAGTAAAACTTAGTCTTGAATAAGTGAGAAAGAAGAGAGAATCGGGGAAGAGAGAAAAAGAGAAAAAAAACATAGAGAAAGAAGAAAAGAAGAAATCGTGGGAGAATCTAGGAAAGAGAGAAAATCACGGAGATAGGAGAAGAAGGAAGAAGATTTGGGCTAAGTGCAAGATAAATTCATTTTTCTTTCTTACTTAGGTGGGAAAGAAGTAGAGAATGAGTTTGTGTTTGAGGAATATAAGAGCCATTTTGATTTTTGTGGGTTTTGAGTTAGGGTTTTTGTTTTACTAACTTAGATAAACTATGGGTAGGTTAAATCTAAGCCCATTTTGTTAGTTATTTTGTTTATGTGATTATTGAAGTTTTTGGATTTTTTTTGGAGTATTGTTTAAATAGAAATTGGATTATTTAAAGGGAATTAAGAAAATCCTACCCAAGAGCAAGAGGAAAGACAACCTTGAGCTAGATTTTTGCAAGCACAATTAGGTGGGTAATGTACTTATAATTACTGTGTAATTAGGAAAATTCTTGTCTGTCTGTGTGTATGTTGATTTGATTGAATTTGATTTGCTTGAAACTGAAATTGTTGTGAATGTTTGAAAGTGCATGCTGAATTATGATGGTGTTATACCTTGAAAAAGGTTATAACATTTTGTATAAACGAAAATAAGAAAAAGCATGAAAGTATAAGCAAATGATAAAATGATTTGATCATGATTATGTGCTTTTGTTCAGGCGAGAGTAGAACCATTTTTTTCGTCACGTGCACGTTGACAAGAGCCTTCTCCCGGCTACTCGCTTGTGGCATATGAGCTCCGAAAATGGACTCATTTTTTTCATGGTGTAAACTTTGGTTTCTCCATTCTGTTTCCATGGAATCCTCGAGCCATTTGCTTGTGCATTGCATCTTTGAATTGAAAAGTATGATGCATTTGAGTGTTATGATTAATGCCTAAAGTCTATGTTATGTGTTATGAGTTTTGAGCTAAATTAATTAATGCTTAAATTGCTAGAATAGATTGAGAATACTATATATATATATATATATATTCTTGAATTTGTGGTCAATTGTCGATGGCTATAAATATATTAGCCACTGAGCTGTGTAGCTCACCCCACTATTCCCTCTTTAACTGCAGAATGAGACGATTAGCAATCCTTGTAAGGTATCGGAAATTCCAAGATAGTTAGAGAATTTTGTACTAAGTTAATGAACACTTTAGATAGCTTTATAGGCATATCAACATTAACCATCTTTTGTATTTTGTTTTAAGTTAGTGATGTGTATGTTAATTGGTAGTGGAAGCTTATATAAACTTTTTTTGGATTTATTAATTAAATATGATTGTGTTTTGCTTGTGATTTTCAAAATTGGTATATTGCATTTTTAATCCTTTCATAGGTGTAGAAATTGTGTTTTGAATTTGAAGGATACACTTTATCAATCTAGGTAGAATTAGAAAAAGTTTTCTTCACAAAAGATGTAGATTATCCTCTTAGCTTTCCAATGGTATAAAGTTTGTGATTTTTGGACTCTAGATGAAACAGATAGGGCTTTTACACGTTAACATCACTAGTGTTGGCACAAGTTGCAATGCTATCCCTGACATAAATTTTGTCCTGATTTCAACGATTAAACAGCATCGATATAGGTAGAATTGCCCAAAGTTGTAGCTTTCCAACGACATATAGTACGTAATTTTTGGACATTAGAGTTCAAAGTTATGATCATTTGAAGTTAGTAATGTCGTAGAGGATGTATATGCGGGATAGCTTCAGTCGCAATCATACCAAGCACCCTCATGACAGCACCAAGCACTCTTGCAATCGCATCTTCACTCCTCAAGATCTCACCTCTCTCCTTGCGATCGTACTAGCCTTCCTCGCAATCGCACCTTTGTTCCTCCCGATCACTCCCAAAGGGTCTTCCAGCTTTGAACATGTTTCACTCTTTTGGACATAACTTTGTCATTAGACCTCCAAATGACCTGATTTTTGAACCAATGAATTCCTAACACATTTATCTATCTATTTTTAGTAATTTATATCCTTTCATATTGAATTTTAAAAATATTGATTGAATCAAAGTAAGGGTATCAGTTGGAAGATCATGAATTGGATATTTTACTGAACATACTTTGGTATTTTGATGATATCTTGATCTGTAGATCTCCAAATGAGTTTGTTTTTATTTCAAAATAAACTAGAGACATAGGCATACAAATTGTATAATGGAATAGAGTTTTAATTCAGTCTATAATAATTTCAAATTTAGGATGGAAGTTGAGCATAGAATATATGTTTCAGTATAAGAACAGTTCGGATATGGGGCTTAACACTTATGGTAATTAGAGAATGAAGATGATCAGATGTTGGATAATGAGAGTTAATTGAAAAAACCATGAAAGGTAATACACACGCTCACATTTACAAAATCTAGATAATTGGGCTCCGAAAATAGGGTCTAACATCTTTTGGTATCAGAGCTTAGGTTTTTCCTAGGTATAGAATGCATAGTAGTATGAATTGTCATGCTATGTGATTACTTATTGCATTGTGATTTGATTGATTTCATTAAGTGACATGCATATCATGCATACATATAGGAAATAAGATTAAAATGAAGTATAAGCTAATCGTTAGTGTTTCAATTGAAGGAGTAAGATGCCACCTCGTAGAAGGACACCAGGAGTTTTGCAAGGATCAATTGCACCTGACTCTCCGCCAAGGGAGGAGAGTACTGATGAATCTGTAGCCCCAAGAAATGCTGAGGCTTCTATAAGCCAAGGTAGTGAGCCGGTTCGATCAAAAATGCAGGAATCTCCTCTTCTGCAGGAGCAAGTGCCTGCTTCAATGGATCCAAAGATGTTCCAGGCATTTGCTCAAGCCATGGGTCAGATGCCGCAATCTTCTACTCCGGCCCTAGCTAAGAAGAGGAAATGGTTTGATAAGCTCAGGAAGGATATAACAGTGGATTTCTATGGGACAACATATCTAGAAGAAGCTAAGACTTGGATGAGAAAGACCGAGAGGATACTGGATCAAATGGATTGCGAGGATGATGAGAAGGTTATGTATGCTGATAGCTTGCTTCAGGGAGATGCTCTGCATTGGTGGGAGGGTATGCAGGGGAGTCAGATGAGACTGCTAGTGCTTATATGGAAAGATTTCTTAGTAGTGTATAAGAAGAAGTACCTATCTAAGGTGTACATCCAGTAGAAGCAGAAAGAGTTTCTGAGTCTCGCCCAGAGGGAAATGACGATGAGGTAAGTTTTTTTATGGTTATTTTCCTTTGTTTTTCGACAGGAGAATGAAACTTTGTTGTTTCGATCAAGATCTAAAGGACCATAAAGGCCACTCGGTTTCTACAGTGACCAGCTTATCTATATTTGATTACCCTCTGGTGGAATGTTTTTTAGTCCATATTTTTAAAGCCTTACCACCCAATCTGACTTTTTATTTGATTCCAAAAGCTTCATTAGCTTATCTGGTTTTTGATTTGGCAAGGGCGAAAAATAAAAAGTAGAAATGAGTGGGAGAAAGAGGAGAATCTGACCAAATCGGTTTAGGAGTGGTTTTGGTTTTATTTGTTTGAGCGTTGAAGGGTGCGTAAATTTCGTGATAATTTCAGGAGTAGAAAGTTGGTAGCATTATGACTTGAGAGTTTCTGTCTTTTGTCTTTCATGTCTCTTCTTCGTATTGTTGTTAAGGATGTCAGTTCCTATGCTGGTTTTTGGGGTCCACGTGAAAGTACCTTTTTTTGATCAAAAATGTTTTTTTTCTTTTAAGTTTTTGTTCATTTCCACTTTTAAACTGTCCAGGTCCAGTTCCTATGCTGACATTTTATCGCTGAGGCTACTAGTAGATCATCATTTTGTTCATCTATCAACTACACATATTGTATGGAGCTTTGCTTTACCATACAATCTTTCCAATGTGTCATTTCTTGCAGGTAGTGAAAGTCATCGGAGGTCTAATTCCATTACCTGTAACCAACCCGAAGGATCCGAGAAGAAAGGAGCTAAAACAAATGGAGAAACAGAAAGCTGAGATCGACCAAAAAGCCAGGACCTTGGTTCGCCGAGAATTATGGTGCGGCCTCGGTTTTCTGGTTGTTCAAACATTTGGGTTCATGAGGCTAACCTTTTGGGAGCTATCTTGGGACATAATGGAGCCAATTTGCTTCTATGTTACATCAATGTATTTCATGGCAGGCTATGCGTTCTTTCTCAGGACATCGAAAGAGCCGTCCTTTGAAGGGTTTTACCAAAGCAGATTTAGTGACAAACAGAGGCAGCTCATGAAGCTCCAAAATTTTGATTTGGAGAGGTACACTGAGCTCAGAAAGATTTGTGACCCTTATTCTTCGTCTTCGGAGCAGCTTCCATCGTCTGTACTACATTTGATGAATACAAAAAACTTATTTTAAAGCATTAGGTAGATGAATATCGTAATTTAGGGTATACGGTTATTGTAGTCCCTTTCCCTTTCATGTGTAACTTACAGAGATCAGGGACTGTAGGTGCGGCGTATTGTAATCCTTGAATGGAGGGCGGTTTTTTAACATCAATTCTAGCATGAAGTTGCACAGTAATTCAATTTAAAATTACTAAATCGAAGTCGTCAAGAGGCATATTTTACGTGCGATAAGCTTATGGTGTATCGGTGTATGGGTTTAAGTTCTACTTCCCAATAAGCTGCGGTGTCAAAGCAACAGCGCATTAGTGCAAATTTTGTGGGTGGTGGTATACAGCTATGAAGTTCCAGCTGTTATTTTTCACTCCACAAAGAAGAAAAGAAGAAAACAAAGAAATCCCAGCTGTTTTCTTTCTGCATGCTACTCTCATATCCACCATCACTTAGAATTAGAATAAGATTATTCATGACTTGTAGGATGTACCGGCTACCCTTCACCTTCATGTGTAACTTACCGAGAACGGGGATTGTGGACTGTTTGGCAATTAATTGATTGTATTAGCTGATAGCTGATTCTATCAATTGATTTGACTAGCTGATTGTATTAGGTGTTTGTCATTTGATGTTTGATAAAATTAGCTGTTTATGTGTAAAATGGCTTATGAGGATATGACTTTAAAAAAATTATAAGGGTATGAATATTATATATTTTAATATTTTATTCAATATTCTTATAAGAATTTAGATTTTAAATATTAAATTCTACAAAAATTAAGTTTATAACTCT
>JANSVA010000008.1:37389415-37403013 GCA_025504915.1 Erythroxylum reticulatum | reverse complement strand
GGCTTTAGTTGCATTTTGAGCAATTTATTGTTCATGTATCTTTTGTATTTTAGGATATTTTTGAAACATTCATGTATCCAAGCAAAAGACAGTGAAGTTTGAATTGGATGAGGGTAGAACGGAATTGTTTATGGGGGATAGGAAAGCAGGTCTGCCTAGAATTGTTTCAGCTCTAATAGCATAAAAGATCATAAAGAAAGGGTGTGAAGCATTTTTGGCCTATGTGGTATATACGAAGGCAAATAGAGGAAAGTTTAAGATATTCCTGTGGTCATGGAATTCCTAGATGTTTTTCCTGAGGAATTACCATGACTACCACCCCCTAAGGAAATTGAGTTTCCCATTGAGCTTCTTCCAGGTACTACACCGATCTCAATTCTACCTTATAAAATGGCTCCAGCAAAATTGAAGGAACTTAACGAGCAATTGGAAGAGTTGTTAGAGAAGGGGTATATTAAGCCTAGCTCTTCGCCTTAGGAAGCTCCAATTCTTTTTGTGAAGAAGAAAGATAGATCTTTGAGGATGTGTGTGGAGTACTGAAAGCTCAATCATGTCACTATCAAAAATAGATATCAGCTCCCACACATAGTTGATCTATTTGATCAATTGCAAGGGGAAAGGTTCTTTTCTAAGATAGACTTGAGATCAAGTTAACACTAGTTTAGGATATCGGAGTGTAATGTACCAAAGACTACTTTTAAAACACGGTATGGGCATTTTGATTTTTTGGTTATGCCTTTTTGATTGACGAATGCACTTGTAACTTTCATGGATCTAACGAATAAAGTCTTTAAGTCTTTCTTGGACCAATTTGTCATAGTCTTTATTGATGACATATTGGTTTATTCTAAGAGTGACAAGGAGCATAAAGAGCATTTGAGGATTGTCTTAGAGACATTGAGAAAGAACGAGTTATATGCCAAATTCGACAAATGTGAATTTTGGCTAAAGGAAGTGGCATTTTTTAGACATGTGATTTTAGAGCATAGAGTACATGTGGATCCGAGAAAAATTAAAGCTGTGGTGAAATGGGAAGCACCTAAGAATGTAGCTAAAGTGAGAAGTTTCCTGGGCTTAGCTGGGTATTATAGAAGGTTTGTGGAGGTCTTTTATATGATAGCAGCTCCACTTGCCAAATTAACAAGGAAGAATAAGAAGTTTATGTGGACAATGGAGTGCCAAAGAAGTTTTGAGGAATTGAATAATAGGCTTACAATGGCACCGATTTTGACTTTGCCTTTCGGTAGTGATGGATATACAGTATATAGTGATGCCTCAAGGAAGGAATTGGATGTATTGATGCATGGAGATAAGGTGATTGCTTATGCTTCTAGGCAATTGAAACCTTATGAGATGAATTACCCTACACATACATAGAGTTACCTGCTATAATCTTTGCATTGAAAATATGGAGACACTATTTATATGGAGTCACCAGCAGGGTGTTTACAGGCCACAAGAGTCTTAAGTATTTGATGAGCTAGAAAGAGTTGAATTGGAGATAGAGAAGATGATTAGAGCTACTAAAGGATTATGACTCGATGATAGAATATCATCCAAGGAAGGCTAAACTAGTAGTGGATGCATTGAGTAGAAAATCAATTATGGAAAATATGGAGACAGTGTATCTTCCTTTGTTAAAGGAATTAGCCAAAATCAGGGTGACATTGAGACAAGTTGAATCTAGTTGTGTATTGGCTAATTTTAGAGTAAGGCTAGTGTTGAATGAAAAGATTAAGGAATTGCAAGAGAAAGATGAGTGTTTGAGAAAGCTTAGAAAAGAGATTAAAAGTTGTAAACCTTCTGAAATAGAGATAAGAGAAGATGGATTGATGGTAGTAGGTAACAAATTATGTGTTCCCAATATGCAAGAGTTAAAAGACGAGATTCTTGATGAGGCACATAATGCGCCTTATGCTATGCACCCAGGTAACACCAGGATGTACAGAGATTTGAGAGAGCATTTCTGGTGGAAGGGTATGGAAAGGGAATGTAGTAGAATATGCAAGTAAGTGTCTAATGTGTCGGCAAGTTAAAGCTGAACATTGGGCACCTTCAACCAAGTTAAGGCCATCGTCTATTCCTAGGTGGAAGTGGCAAAGGGTGACTATGGATTTTTTTGATGTGTTTTCCTAAGACTAGTAGGAAGCATCATACCATATGGGTTATTATTGATCATTTAAAGAAGTTAACCCAATTTCTGGCAATTAAAAAAACTGATTCTCTGTATGTGCTAGCAAAGAAGTATATTGATGAGATAGTGGATTGCAAGAAATTCCCGACTCTATAGTTTCTGACAGAGATCTGCGATTTACTTCAAGATTTTGGGAAAGCTTACAAAAGGGTTTTGGGAACAAAGTTGAATTTTAGCACTGTTATTCATTCTCAAATAGATGGTCAGTCTGAAAGGACTATTCAGACCCTTGAGGGAATGCTCAGGGCATGTGTGATGGATTTCAAAGGAGCTTGGGATGAGTATTTTCCATTGGTCGAATTCGTTACAATAATTGCTATCATTCGAGCATTCAGATGGCTCCTTATGAAGCACTATATGGTAAGAGATGTAGAACTCTGATATGCTAGGATAAGGAAGGTGAAAGGAGGCTTTTAGGGCCTGAGTTGGTAAAAGTCATGGTTGATAAGATTAAATTGGTGAAAGGGAGACTCAAAGTAGCTCAAGATAGAATGAAGAGCTATACGGATGCACATAGAAAAGAGATGGAATTTGAAGTTAGATACAAAGTGTTTCTTAGAGCTTCTCTATGGAAAGGGGTTTTAAGGTTTGGTAAGAAGGGCAAGATTAGTCCGAGATATATAGGCCCTTATGTGATCATTGAGAAGATTAGGCCTTTAGCTTATAAGTTAGCCCTGCCACCGAAATTGTCTAAGATTCACAATGTCTTCCATGTATCGATGTTGAGGAAGTATCGATTAGATTCTTCACACATAGTTCAACCTTCAGAGGTCTAATTAAGGGAGGATTTGACATATGAGGAGCAACCAGTGGAGATCTTAGATTTGAAGGAAAAGGTTTTGAGAAATAAGGTTGTGAAGCTGGTTAAAGTCTTATGGAAGAACCATTCGATGGAGGAGGCAACATGGGAGCCTTTGGAAACAATGAAGGAGAAGTATCCACACCTCTTCATGAACTCAGGTAAAAATTTCTAGGACAAAATTCTTTTAGGGGAGAGAATTGTTGGACCCAAATTTTTTAATTATTATTGATTTATTCATTCAATTATTTTCATAATCGAGCCCATTAATTTAGTGAGCCTAAGTAGGAATTAGAACTCGAATGGGAATGTTAGAATTAAAGTGGAGTATAGTATGGTTTTTAATGGATTAAAGGAGTTAGAAGATATGACAATAAGAAGGAAGGGTAAAATTGGTAGGACAAACAAAAAGAAGGGTAATTTTGGAAGACAAGATTAAAACTTAGTCTTGAATAAGTGAGAAAGAAGAGAGAATCGGGGAAGAGAGAAAAAGAGAAGAAAAAATTGCAGAGAAAGAAGAAAAGAAGAAGAAATCATGGGAGAAGCTAAGAAAGAGAGAAAGTCGTGGAGAAAGAGGAAGAAGAAAGAAGAAAGAAGATTTGGGCTAAGTGTAAGGTAAGTTCATTTTTCTTTCTTACATAGGTGGGGAAAGAAGTAGAGAATGAGTTTGTGTTAGAGGAAGATGAGACCCATTCTGATTTTCGTGGGTTATGAATTAGGGTTTTGGTTTTACTAACTTAGATAAAATATGGGTAGGTTAAATATATAAAATATGGGTAGGTTAAATACAAGCCCATTTTATTAGTTATTTTGTTTATTTGATTATTGAAGTTTATGGATTTTCGTTGGAATATTGTTTGAATAGAAATTGGATTATTTGAAGGGAATCAAGAAAATCCTACCTAAGAGTAAGAGGAAAGACAACCTTGAGTTAGATTTTTGCAAGCGAAATTAAGTGGGTGATGTATTTATAATTATTGTGTAATTGGGCAAATTCTTGCCTATGTGTGTGTATGTTGATTTGGTTGAATTTGATTTGCTTGAAATTGAAATCGTTGTGAATGTTTGAAAAAGCATGATGAATTATGATGGTGTTATACCTTGAAAAAAGTTATAACATTTTATATAAACGAAAAAAAGAAAGGCATGAAAGTATGAGCATATGATCAAATGATTTGAACATGATGAAGTGCTTTTCTTTGGGCGAGAGTGGAAACATTCTATTTATCACGTGCACGTTGACAAGAGCCTTCTCCTGGCTACCTGTTTGTGGCATATGAGCTCTGTTCATGGTGTAAACTTTGGTTTCTCCATTCTGTTTCCATGGAACACTCGAGTCATTTATTTGTACATTGCATCTTTGAATTGTAAAGTATGATGCATTTGAGTGTCATGATTACTGCCTAAAGTCTATGTTATGTATTATGAGTTTTGAGTTAAATTAATTAATGCTTGAATTGCTATAATAGATTGAGAATGCTGAATATATATGTATATATGCTTGAATTTGTGGTCAATGGTTGATGGCTATAAATATATTAGCCACTGAGCTGTGTAGCTCACCC
Source organism: Erythroxylum reticulatum (assembly GCA_025504915.1). Lineage (NCBI taxonomy): Eukaryota > Viridiplantae > Streptophyta > Magnoliopsida > Malpighiales > Erythroxylaceae > Erythroxylum > Erythroxylum reticulatum. The sequence goes on along the minus strand of JANSVA010000008.1, from coordinate 37,398,455 downwards.
CACTATTCCTTCTTCAGGTGCAGAACGAGATGGTTAGCAATCCTTACAAGGCATCGGAAACTCCAAGATAGTTAGAGACTTTTGTACTAAGTTAGTAAACATTTTGGATAGCTTTATAAGCATATCAACATTAAGCATCTTTTGTATTTTGTTTTAAGTTAGTGATGTGTATCTTGATTTGTAATGGAAGCTTGTATAAACTTTGTTTGGATTCATTAATGAAACATGATTGTGTTTTGCTTGTGATTCTGAAAATTGGTATATTGCATTTTCAATCCTTTCATAGGTGTAGAAATTGTATTCTGACTTCAAAGGATAAACTGTATCGATCTGTATAGAATTAGACAAATTTCTCTTCATTAAAGTTGTATATTATCCTCTTAAATTTCCAGTGGTATAAAGTTTGTAATTTTTGGATTTTGGATGAAAGATATATGGCTTTTGCACGTTAACATCACTGATGTTGGCATAAGCTGCAATGCTATCCATGACATAAATTCTGTCCTGATTTCAACGATTAAACTGCATCTATCAAGGTAAAATTTTCCAAATTTGTCTTTATGAAAGTTGTAGCTTATCTTTCTGGCTTTCCAGCGGTAAATATTACGTAATTTTTAGACATCGGAGTTGAAAGTTATGTTCATTTGAATTTAGTAATGTCACAGAGGATGTATATGTGGGACAACTTCGGTCGCGATCGTACCAAACACCCTCACGATCGCACCAAGCACTCTTACAATCAGACCTTCCCTCCTTGCAATCACACCTCTCTCCTTGCAATCAAACCTCTCCCCTTGCAATCACACCAGCCTTTCTTGGGAGCACACCTTCGTCCTCGTGATCGCACCTTTGTTCCTCGCGATCAGGTCTTCCAACTCTGAACATGTTTCACTCTTTTGGCCATAACTTTGTCATCCGACCTCCAAATGAACTGATTTTTGAACCAATGGATTTATAGAAAATTTATTTGTCTCTTTAATAAAATTGATAGATTTTTATGTTGATTTTAAAAATATTAATTGAATCAAAGTAAGGGTATCAGTTGGAGGAGCATGAATTGGATATTTTACTAATCATTCTTCGGTATTTTGATGATGTCTTGATCTGTAGAGATCTGAATGAGTTGGTTATTATTTAAAAATAAACTAGATACATAGGTATACAAATTTTCTAAAGGAATAGAGTTTTATCCCAGTCTCTAAGAATTTCAAATTTGGGATGAAAGTTGAGCAAAGAATATTTGTTTTAGTATAAGAACAGTTCGGATGTGGGGCCCATCACTTACGGTAATCAGAGAATGAAGATGATTCGATGTTGGCTAATGAGATTTCATTGAAACAACCCTACAAGGTAATACGCACGCTCACTAGTTATTACATCCAAATAGTTGAGCTCCGAAAATAGGGTCCAACATATAACACCATCTAGTAATAATTTTTCGCGTTTCACCTTAAGAACAAGGTGACACTTATAGTGAGGGTAACATATAGGTCTCTAGTTAAGCTTCTCTACTCAAGAAGAAAGAAAGCGGCTTATACGATTAGAAGAAAAGCCCAACAATTCCTGAGTTTGATACTAAAAGACTATCATTTATTATTTTTCCTTCACTACTTATTTGTTTTGTTGCTAGCAAGATTCTAGAAAGCTAAGGTGGTATGGATGTTAGAGTAGTGTGCTAAGTCAAACAACATTCAACTAGAAAAGGGGAGTGGAAAGGAGGTGAACATGACGTACTAAGATAGAAAATGTCTAAGGAGGGAATTAATAGGCATAAATTATACCATATTTTGATAGGAGTTTTAATATGTTTTTAGGTGTAGATGATTATTGTATGTTAGGTTTAAAATTGTGTTAATATGAGTATTTTTATATTCTAAGTGTTTGTGTAGATTCGAGCCTCATTTCAATCTTAATTTTGTGTTTCTTGAGGTGTTTAATGTGATTGTTAGTGTTAGAAATCAAATCATTGAAGAACAAAGATGATGGACGTGTATAGGGTTGTATGAGCAAAATCATAATTATGACTCCCATATCATAATAGAGAAGAATTGTTAGGTGTTGCGATCATGACAGAGAGAAATTTTCCAGAATCACGTTCAAGATAGACACTTCCCGAGCACGTTTTTCATCTATTTTAGGGTTTGAGGGCATTTTTGGAACTGATTTATACCCCCAAAACCCTAATACACTAACTAACAATGTTAAACATTCTCAAATAAGGTAACATCCAACACATAAAAGTGGATCAAACGAAGGAGATAAAAAAGACAAGAATTTCAATTTTCCATATCAAAACTAAAATAGAGTTTTTCTTCTTTTCCTTTAGTTATTTCATCAATCTTGATGTGTAGTCTGAATTCCAAAACTATTAACATGTTCATGATTTTCTAAATTTCAGATTAGGGTTTATTCTAAATTTATTTTATAACTCTTATTATTCTTGATTCAATACATATTCTGGTGTTGTGATAATTGTGCATGCTTATACTTAACAACAAATCGAGAGAGTTAGTCAAAAATAATCATATTAGATTATGCAATGAGAGTTGATAGTTTAATAAATCCCACAATTATCAAATTAACAATCATTTGAAGAGAGATCTTATGTGGGATTAATTATCCAATAGATAATTTCAGATCTAATTAAAAATGTTAAGGAAAGTTTTGTGACTCGAGAGGTTGCAAATTTGGAATTTTCAGAGTCAAGTAGGGTTGACTGATAAGATCATGAGAGAGAGTAATCAAGGTTTTAGGAAATCTATGATCAACACATAATTGGATCAGTAAAAGTTAAGGAAACAAACTAAAGGATGAATAAGACCTAAGCATTCATCCTTGATTAAACCCTAAATTAATTGGCAACTCACTTCTTAATTGATGTAATTGCTTTATTTTATTTTTCTATCTCTATTACTGATTTTATTAAAATCAATTTCTTCTTACCTTAGACAAAGTTAGGTTTCAATTGGTTTCTGCATAATCGTAGTAGGAACGATACCTTTCAATACTATAAGATATGATTTGTATACTTGCAGTGTAGTGAGGGTTTTATTAGATATAAAACTTGCTCAACAATTTTTTGACACCATTGCCGAGGATTTAGTTTAGGACTATTTAAATTCCTTTGATCTAAGGAATTTTTTGTCGTTCTTGTGTCCTTACGACTCTATGAACACAAGAATTACTTAGAGTTCAAGTAAGATCAAAAACACTCCATCTCTTGGTATCACAAGATAAGAACGAAAAATCCAAAAAGCGAGACTCCAAGAAGAGATCGAAAGAATGATGGTAGAAGAATATAATCAAGGAGAACAGCATTGTTGATTTCACAAGTCTAGGGTTCAACACTGCATATCAAGGCATCACTTGACCACCAGTGCAAGCAATGTCATTTGAGATCAAGCCAGCATTACTAAATATGTTGTAGACCAATGTACAATTCTACGGGTTAGCTAACGAAGATCTTAACACCCATCTAGTAAACTTTCTAGAAATATGTGATACCTTCTATTATAATGGAATGTTGGAAGCTAATGAAGATCTTAACACCCATCTAGGAAACTTTCTAGAAATATGTCATACCTTCTGTTAAAATGGAATGTTGGAAGATGTCATTAAGATGAGGATCTTTCCCTTCACTTTTTAAACCCATTAAACATCACGACGTGGGAGCAACTGGTGCATGTATTCTTAGACAAGTACTTCCCTCTGATGAAGATGACAAGGTTGATAAAGGAGATTGCAAATTTTTAATAAAATGACAAGGATTTACTTTATGAAGCATGGGAACATTACAAGGATTTATAGAAGAGATGTCATCACTATAACTTAGCTAAAGAATTCAGATTGCAAACCCTCTACAATAGAGTTAATCCACTTATGACGTGCACTATAGATGCAACTTCTGGAGGATCTCTTATGGGAAAAAAGTTGAGGAAGTAGAGAACTTGCTCAATGAGATGGCAAATAACAATTGTCTTTAAACATCAAATAGAAGAAAACAATAAGCGACTTTGCAATATCAAAAAGGAGTCATTGATATTGATTCAGTGATAGCACTATAGGCTAAGATTGCCAACTTAACAAAACAAATGAACAGCCTACAATCCTTTTCGTCCTCTCCAGTTAAAGCAATTCAGCATGGATGTGAATTATTTGGACAACTTAATCATTTTAACACTGACTACTTTTTAATGCAAAATAACAATACAGAGTAACTCAACTATATGTACACACAATTTGGTCGAGGAGGAGGGAATAACCCCCACTTTATCATATACAATCTTGGGAGGAGGAGCTACCTGAATTTTCAATCTAACAATGGAGGTAATCAACTAAGAAATTAAGGTCTATTTGGATTTCAATAAGAGAAGTCTAGTGCCAATGACTTGAAATTAGATAACATCATGGGCATAATCATTAAGTATGGAAAGGAAGTTTAAACAGGTAGTTGAAAACCACACCTCTTTCATTCATAACTTGGAGGTTCAAATGGGTCAACTGGCAAACGCATTGTCTAAAAGAAGTGTGGGGATTCTCCCTCGTAACACTGAATAAAATCCAACAAAGCAACTCAAGGCAATCGCTTTTAGAAGTGGCAAAGATATTGAGCAACCAATAGATAAATAAGCTAAAACCCACTCTGTAGAGGACCAAGAAAAAAATGATGAACAAATAAGTGAATGCCCTCTGTATGTTTCCCCTTTGCCATATCCACCCAAGTTCCATTCCCTTAATTATTATAAAAGAATAAGTTGGACAAACAATTTGCATACTTCATAAAGTAGCTGAAGACATTGCAAATTAATTTATCAATTGTGGAGCCATTAGAACATATGCCTAAGTATGATATAGGCTAATTTCCTTAAAGAAATATTATTAAAGAACTGTACTTGGGAAGAGAATCAAACGGTAGCACTTACTGAAAGTTGTAGCTCTGTTGTCACCTGTCACATGCCTTCTAAGTTGAAGGATCTAGGGAGCTTCACAATACCCTATGTAGTTGGTGACATGGAGTTTGCGAAGCATTTATATGACTTCGGTGTAAGCATAAATCTTATACCTTTTTCAATCTTTAGAAAATTAGGGCTCGATGATATAAAGCCAACTTTAATGCTTATTAAATTGGTGGATCAATCTATTAAGAAACTGTTTAGCACGGTTGAAGATGTGATCGTAAAGGTGGACAAGTTTAATATTCTTATGGACTTCATGGTGTTAGATTTCGAAGAGGATAAGAACTATCCACTAATTCTTATATGACCTTTCATGAACACTGAAAAAGTAATAATAAACATTTATGAAGGTAAATTGCTTCTTTGAATTGGTGATGAGCATGTGGAGTTCAGTATGAACAAGGTTTTGAAACAACTAAAAGAAAGTAGCTCTTACATGAAAATAGGCATAATGAATGGATGTATCAAAAAGCAAGAGGAGAGTTGCTTTGAAGAAGTAAGTTATGAGGAACAAGTGATAAAAGACTTAAAGATTGAGGAATATACAGAAGTCTCTATTTAAGAAGCTAAAGTAGAAGAGTGGACAGTGGTGATTGCAAAAGAAGATAAGCAATTCAACTTCCTATAACACAATTTGTTTGATTCTATCAAATATTTAGGTTAGTTTTATCATTCCCAATTTTGTTTATAGTTTGTTATCGAAAGGTGCATTACTAAAATTACTTAGATTTTCTAATACGATTGATTATATCCTTTTTATCATCATATAATATGTCACTTATTTACAAGCTACTAAACTGAAGTTGAACAAAACGAGTGGAAGCAAGCCACTCATAATTGATCTCAATTGAGTATGAAAGATCAAGCTAAAGACCTTAAGTTAGCATTTAGATATTTAGCTTTGTATTGAATTCTAGTACTATGGTTTATTTTAATGTTTTTAGTTTGGATGGCTGAATTTTTTGTCAAAGTTATTACAAGTTAGGGAAGCAAGCTTGGAGGTTACATGAAGAACAAAATGAAGAAATGAGACAAGGGTGACAAATTTTAGCATGCCATGATTATGCATTGCTGAAATTTGGTTCTGTCACGATCGTGAATCAAGCTAAAATGTGAATTTCACTTCCCCCATTTTACCTCTTGTTCTTCAACCCTAACTTTGTATCTTCATCTTTTCTCATCTTTCACACTCATTATCTCTCTAAAACCTTAGCCACCATTACAAATCTCTCTCACTTCTTTCTTCAGTTTCCTTAGGGTTCTCACTTTTTCTTGCACCTTTCAACTAGATTTTCGTTCCTCCTACATATATTTTAGTATTTACACATAAATATTATATTGTGGAGTGGTTTTGACAAGATTTCATGGTTCTTTTCTCTATTAACATTTTTGGGTGTTTTTGGTGTATTTTTGTTGCGTTTTTGGTTTATTTTGCAGGTATACATTTATTTATGGGGCCAAAAACTAAATAAAGTGCTAAATGCACACAATGGAAAGGAAAAGCGTAAGTGGCGGGGAGAGGGGCATGTGAAAGGGCTATGAACTTTATAAATCTTTTTTTGATTTATTTAGAAGATAAAGGTATATGATTCCAAACTCTTCATTTTAGGGTTATTGGTGCTACAAGATATTTTGATATTGATATTTTGATATTGATATTTTAGACAATCTAGGGTTGAAAGCCAAGGTGGATACTTTCAGTCATAAAATTCAATAGGAAAATTTTATTAAGTTTGATTATATTGTGTATAAGGAATTAAATCTTGAATTTTATACTACGTTACAATTTGGCCTACAGGATTTGATTGAATTTTAGTTTCGATTAGGGGGGCAACCATATCATTTGAATTATAACGTTTTGGTTGAGATTGGTGGATTTCTTCAATTGAACATAATTGAAAAACATGATGATTTTCATGCTAAGAGGTATTGGAAACCTTTAACGGCGTTGGATAACTTTGATGTTTGAAATGCTCATAATAATGTCATTCTTACTCTTGAGCATTTGTTACTTCTTAGGTTTTTTTGCTTGATTGTTTTTGATAAATAGGAAAGTAAAAAACATTATGTTAAAGAATTATTTATTTTGTGGTGCATGGACAATAACGTAAAAGTTTACACAATCACCTATATTTTTCAATATATAGTTACTACTCTTAAAAAGAAAAGTAGTCATCTTAGCATGAGATATATTATTACCGTGCTTGCTTTTTATTATGGTGTTGACGTTGAAGGACCAACCATTGTTTTTCCTGAGCTTTTAAATCACACTCACCTAACATGTGCTGAGATATTGATGATCCATCACATGGAACTCCTAGATGTTAGTTCCAAAACTCTTGTTAAACACAGAACAGGACAAGCTAGTTCGAGTTTTGCACCAGTACAGTAGTAACCTAAGGTCTCAATAAGTGAAGACCCGGGACATGATGAAGAGGAAGGCTAAGAGAAGGTATCCAATTTCGTCTTCGATAATAAAAAACTTCTAAATGAGATGGCGCAAGAACAGTAATGAAAGCGATGTGATATCAAGAAGATTTATAAGTACTTCGCTGATCAAGGAGTTCAAATTCCTTCACCAACACCTTCACTACCTCAATTGTCATAAGTAGTTTCATGCTCTTAAGCTTTTGTTTTTGTTATTTCTTGTCATTTTTATTTTCATATATGTGTTTTTTCTTTTCTCACATTGAGGACAATGTGTTGTCTAAGTCTGGGAAGGTTTGTGCATTAGTATGTCATGTGTGTGAATTTTGCATATCATAATATGTTACTTTTTGAATTAGGTATGTGAACATTTTCTTACATATGTATGAACTGTGTGATTGTGTCAATGGTAAGAATTTGATGGAATTTGTTTATCTTTGAACGTGGTTATTTAATTTGTAAAGGCATATCAACTTGCGAATTTTATGTTTTAAGTATCTTTGGATGAATATGCAAGTTAATTAGAATATGAAACCTATTTTGTTCACTTTAGGAAATTTTTTGGTATACATTTATAATTAGAAGTCAATTGAATTGTTTAACATTACGAGTGACCTTTCATGAGAATAATTGACTAAAAAGAAATGATGTAGGCTAAGAAATTAAAGAAAAGAAAAGAAAAAGTATGTATAAATAAATAACTATTCTGCTGTCATTTTTGAAAAAAAATTAGGTTAAGAATAAAGCTGGTAGCTAGTTGAGGATGTGATATAGCTAAGTAACTAAGAGCATTAATGACAAAATGTTTATCTCTACATCAAAAGGATAGAATGACATTCCAACCAAGCTAAATAACAAAAACGTGGCCTAGTTGAGTAATCGGGGGACATTCATTGAAAGGTGTTTTCCTTCGAGTCAAAAGATTAGGTTAATGTTGGTGTTTCGATAAATAAAAACTTCTGGTCTTTGAAAATAGAAAAAAAATTCATAAAAAGATACTTAGTGATAATTGCATGTTTGATTGATTACTAATTATAAATGTATGTGTACAAGTGCGTTAAGTGTATGAATAGGGTATTAATATTTTGATTGATATGTATATTCAATTCAAAGTTCTTAAATATAAAAGGAATAAGTTAGCATGTTGACACAATTTAAATAATAGATGTTTGTGGTTAAATTGATTCATAAGATTTAGTGCCACTGTACCTGCATGAATGTGTCCTTGTGTGTTTTGGATTTTGATTATTTATTTATATTCCAATCTTTTCTTGAGGACAAGCAAAAGTTTAAGTATGGGGATGTTGATGGTATAATTTATACTTTGTTTTTATAGTAGTTCTAGCATGTTCTTAGGTGTTTATTATATGATTATCATATGTATAGGCTTAGAATTGGATTAAAGTGAGTGTTTGCTTATATTCCAAGTGTTTATATAGTTTAGAGCATGATTTCAATCTTAGTTTTATGTTTCTTGATGTGTTTGTTAGTGTTGGAAATTAGATAACTGAAGAACATTGATGATAGATATGTATGGGGCTACATGGGTAGGGTTATGTCGTGACTCCCATATCGCAATTATTGGATCGGAAAAACAAAGCATGCTATATTTGGAGAAACGGTAGATTTCAAAACTTTTAAGAAATCATTACTTGCAG
>JANSVA010000008.1:37371872-37389315 GCA_025504915.1 Erythroxylum reticulatum | reverse complement strand
TTAAATGTGGGATTAGATTTAGAACAAATAATGTGGATGTAACCTTACATACAAATGGTTTATGATGCAGCCGGTTAAAAATTGATTCTACATTTTAATGTTACAAAATAAGGAGTATGAATTAATGATATATAAATGTAAGGAAAATGAATATGGGAATGTTATACTTTTAGGTTAATACATATGTTAGTTATACACGCATTGCATTTATGATTTCATATTAGGATATTTATTTATTTTATTTTTGTTATAATATACTATTTATTTATATATGCATGGTGTTCAATGTTGTTTCTTAATTACTAATTTATAATTCATTTAATATTAGGATATAGGAAAATGATGAAATGAGGACCACCACCATCACTAAGGAAGTCAAAGGAGCAGCCCTAGCACAAGAGGCATATAGTCAATGCCTTTACCTCTACTTCATGGAACATGACTCCTAGGTCTCATGCACTAAGGAGATAGCATGCACTAGAGGTCCCATCACTGACAACTCCTTTGATACTCTTAGAACACCCTCTCTCGTGTTTCACTACTGAGCTTTAGTTCAACAACATTAATCACTCCAGACCAAGCAATTCAAGACTCCATGATAGAATAATTAGGACATCTTATAGAAGGTAAACTTTGAAGATGAGGTAAGGGAGATTTTCTCCTTTGATGGATAGCTTCTTTATTATCAATGAGCTAATACACTAAGAGCTTATACTCAAGATATGTGTAGAGACTGTAAACTCTGTGAATTATAGTATGTTTTCTGCACGCTAAAGTGTGTTTTATTTTAGTGTTTTCTTAAATGATAATAATGTGTTTAGGAATTAAATTTATGTTCATATTAGTATTTTTGTGTGTTTTATCTGATTGATTGCTATTTATGGTAAGAAATTGATCTTAATTTTATGTTCCAAAGGTTGTTTGATGTGTTTCATGATGAGTGAAGATAGGAAAAATTAAAGAAAAGATGAAGGAGTTGGAGAACAATGATGAGTGAAAATAGGAAAAATTAAAGAAGAGACGAAGAAGGAGCTAGAGAACAAGATTTGGCATGATCATGCATGAAGCAACTTCAAGTTGGTAAGCTATCTAGCAGAATTGTGATTCTATACACGATTATGATAGAGAGTGATAGCACGGTAGTGCACAATCATGCAAGGAGCAAATTCCAGCTTTTCCAGGTCATAATATTTTATGGATATTTTAATAAAAGAACACAAAATGATGATTGGAAAAACATAAAAGGAGGAGATAAAAAGAGCATAGTTTGAAAAATAAAAGATGGATTTTCTAACTTAAGACAAGGAAGAGAAGACGTCCATATTCAAATCTCTACTCTTTTCTTTTATTTCCTTGTTATTATTGAATATTAAGGATGACTCAATAGGTATATATAGTTACATCATTATTTTTAGGAATTACTCTTGATTTATTTGTTAAACTTACATTCTTGATTCAAAGAAATATACATGTAATGCTTATTACGTTATATTCAATTTGAATATAGAGATTAGATTGGATTATTTATGTCGTGATTCACAATAAAAGATGATACTTTAATAGACCTATAAATACTAAATTAATAGGCAATTGAAGAGAGATGTTAATTGTTTATTAGTTACCCATATAATTGTTTCAAATCTAATTACATAGTTAGGAAGAGTTTTGATAGATAAAGAGACCACTATTCAATTTCTGTCTACTTTAATTAAGATTACTTGATTAGATCTTGAGAGAGGGTAATCATAATTATTGGATATATGGGGTCAAGTAGTATTAAATTAGAAAGGTAAAGTTAAAACAAATAAGGATAGAAGTAATTTTTAATTTTCATCATTGATCAATAAATCAAATTCACTACTGCTTATTTCATTGTTTAATTATCAATTCTTTATTTTAGTTTAACTTTTAGCAAATTATATCTTTTTCATCTTAAAAAATGTTTAAAATAATTGTTGGGTAACTAATTTAATCCTTATGGGATGATATTTTTTATGTTCTAAGATATAATCTATATACTTGTAATAAAGAAAGTTTTTAATTTAAAAATTCAACAAGTTAGCACCATTGCCGATGATTGTTTTGTAGCATATATTGCAATTTGATTTACCTTGATTTAAAGATTTTAACACTTTTCTTGTGTGATTATAAGTGTATGAACATAATATTACAAGAAGTTGTAGAAAACTAAAAGACATCGACATCACCAAGCAAGAGAGGGAGTGTTAAAAAGCAAGAAGCCAAGAAGCAATAGAGAGGACAATAGTGGACGAAAGGAATCAAGGAGAAAAATAAAGAACTCCTATAGAATTCTTAAGACCAAGGTTCAACACTAACCAAAAAGGAATCACGATATCACCAATGCAAACCATCACTTTTGAAATCAAGTTAAAACTGTTGAATATGCTGCAAACCAATGTGTAATTTTATAGACTGTTCAATGAGGATCCTGATGCTAATTTAGTTAAATTGGAGATTTGTGACACATTCTGATATAATGGGCTATTAGAAGATGTAGCAAGATGAGACTCTTTCCATTTACACTTAAAGATTAGGTTAAGGCATAGTTGGATTCTTTCAACCTGGAGAATGTCACAATATGGGAGTAGTTAGTGCAAGCCCTTTTGGCTAAATATTTTCCCTTTATGAAGACCACTAAAATGATAAACGAGACAACTAATTTCTATCAAAGAAACGGGGAATCATGGTATAAAGCATGCCTACAATTATTACAACTTACCCAAAAAGTTCCTTCTACAATTATTATATAATGGTATAAATTTTCTTACGTGAGGCACCATAGATGCAACAATTAGTGGTTTGCTAATAAGGAAAGCATTTGACATCGTGCATGATTTTTTTGGAAGAGATGGCAAATAACAATTGTTCACAAACACTAGAGAGGAGTAAATAGTAACCAACCTTTAGAGGTCAAACGGTGTGCTTGTTATAGATTTAGTGACAACATTATAGGCTAAAGTAACAAACTTTGCTAAACAATTGAATAGACTAAAGGCCACTTCTTCCAACCCACTTAAGGCAATTCAGCACGAATGTGAATTTTATGGACAAGAAAGTCATATCTCAACTGTTTGCTTATTTTTAAAAAATAACTTAAGATGGAGCAACTAAACTATATAGGAGCATAATATGGTCGGGTTGGTAATGACCTTTATTTCAATGCTTATAATCCTAGGTCAAAGAACCATCCAATTTTTTCTTGGTCTACCAATGCGGTAGGGAATCCTTTGAGAGCTCAAGGCCCATCAATATTTCAACAAGATAGGCTCGATTAATTGGAATTAAAGATGGACAAGTTGATGGATGTGTTAAATTCCAAATTCATAAGCCAAGACGAGAACCAAAAGAGGATGGAAACCAAGTTTGATCAAATTCCAAAGAAACACACATCTTCCATCCATAATCTAGAGGTTTAGGTGGGTAAATTAGCCAATAAATTTTCTAAACAAAATGTGGGGAGTCTTCTGAGTAACACAAAGTCTAATTGAAGGAAGCAACTGAAAGGTATCACACTTAGAAGTACGAAATAGTCAAAATAACCAACTGAGAATAAAGTTGAATCCTAATAAGTAAAAGACCAAGAGAAAAAGGATAAGAAAGAAGAAACCCTACATATTCCTCCCCTTCCATATACACCAAATATTCCATTTCAACGGACGCTATGGAAGAATCAAATATATGTGCAATTTACAAAGCTTATGCAGAAGTTAAAGAAATTACATATCAATTTATCTTTCGTGAAAGTTTTGGAAAACATGCCTAAGTACGCAAAATTTCTCAAGGATATACTATCAAACAAGCGAATAGGAGAACAATCAAATGATATCCTTGACTAAAAGCTACAACTCGATATTACTAGCCATATAACTTTAAAATTAAAAGACATAGGGAGTTCTATTATACCTTGTGTCATTGGTAATTTTTAATTCACTAAATGTTTATAGGAATTAGGTGCAAGTATTGATAGTTATAGATTACATTATGTTTTAGTGGATAATTTAGTAAGTTTTTAGTTGTTAATTAGATGATTTGTGCTTGTTTAGGTTAGAATTATATTAGTATGACTATATGTTTGTGTTTTTTTTGAGTGTTTTTATGGTTTCAAGCATGTTATTAGGATTTAATTTTGTGTATTTGAGGTGTTTTTATGAGTTTGATTGTGTTTGAGATCAGGTAAAGAAGATAGGATAAGATTTGGAGAAAGATCAGAGGAGGAATCAAGGCCACGATTGTGACATACCAACCACGATCGTGACAGAAACCAAATAGGACTAGGCCACGATCGTGATAGAAGCTATTTAAGTGCTACGATTGTGACTCATTGGCTATGATTGTGGCAGACGTAGGGACTACTTCTGAACTCAACATTTCGAGGCTATTTTGGACATTTGGGCCTGGGTAAAACCTAGTTTTTAACATAAATGAAGAAAGAGTATAAGAGGAAAAGAGAGAAGCCTTAAAAGGAGAGCCTCCTTTTTGCTACATTGGGAAAGAAGCTAAGGCAGAAGCGAGAAGAAGAGAGAAGAGGAGAAAGGAAAAGGGAGCATCTATTGCTACTACCATTCCAGTCCACTCTAACTTACATTTCTCTTTCCATCTTATTATTTCTTTCATTTTCATGTATAAGATAAATGTTGTGATGAACTTAGGTTTAAGGATGTTCTAATCTCTTTTAGGGATTTGTAATTGAATCAATGTTAATTTGATTATTTTTAATGTTAATGAGTTAGGTTTCGTGATTTTTATTATATTTACTTTCTTCGATAATAAATCGAGAGAGTGAATTGCAAGCAAAATGATTAGATTGGGTAATAAGAGTTAAAAATCTAATAGATCACATAAATAATCAAATTGGTAATTTATATGAAGAGAGATCTCGTGTGAGGACTCGCTTGTCTGCTAGAGTGGTTAAGATCTAATTAGATGTGTGGGTTGTTTCCTAATTGAGAGATTTCAAATTCCATAACGCAATTCAATTAGTGTTTATGGTTTAGGGATAGATGATTACAGCTCGATAGAGAGTTATCACCCTTTAAACTTATAGGACCAATGCTGAATTAACTCAAAAGTGATTAAGTTAGCATTAGATGATTGGATTAATCCCCTTCTCTCATAATTGGTTAATCTTCCATGTGTGAAATTTCAATTGTTAATTGGTTTCCCTCAATTTTGATTTCTTGTGTTAATTTTTCAATTTCACTTTCAATCTATGTATATTTAATTGCTTAATTTTTTGCTCATTTTTATTTTCATTTTAATTACACTTTTAGGCCTTAGATAAATTAGGATTCAATTAGTTCACTAATTCCTCATAGGATCAATGCCTTATATACTATGATACGACCTGCATGCTTGTAAAATATTGAGGGTTTTATAAGATTAAAACTTCCTCAACAAGTATTAATCTTATGCCCTTATCATATTTTAGGAAATTAGGGCTAGGAGATGTGAAATCAATTTCCATGCTCATCCAGTTGGCGGATCAATCCATAAAGAAATAGTTTTATGTAGTGGAGGATGTGATAGTCAAGGTCAAGGTGGACAAATTCATCATTTCAATGCACTTTGAAGTGTTAGATTTTGAAGAGGATAGGAATTGCTCCCTAGTTATTGGTAAACTATTTATAAAAAAGTGAAGAGCATTAGTAGATATCCACAAAAGGAAACTTACTTTTTAGATTGGTATGAACAAGTTGAATTTAACATGAATAAACTATTATAGAAGTTGAAGGAAAGTAACTCTTGCATGAAGATTGATATAGTGGATGACTACATAAAAGAGCAAGAGGAGTGTAATAAAAAAAAGTGAGTGATTGAGAAGTAGACAAAGAAGGAGAACTAGGAAAGTAGGAGTTGGTGATAAATTGAAGCAAGAGATCTTAATGAGAACCAAAAGCAACCATGCCACCCTCCATTGAGAATCCTCATATTCTCAAGTTGAAGCCCTTACCTACACATCTTAGATATACCTTTCTAAGGGAGAGTCACACTTTACCTATCATAATTTCAAACCAACTAGATGGGAAAAAGAAAAGAGAGTGGTAAAGACTATTAGGAAGAGGATGAGAGTTATGGGATAGAAAATTTTGAACATAAGAAGTGTAAGTCGTAATGTCATGATGCATAGGACCTTAACATTTAAACTAAGAGTTAGATGAAAAATTAAGATGAAATTGTGAAGCTAGTGACCTTAAAATTAGCATGTTAGTTTTAGGTAGTTTTTGTAATTTTATGTATGTTTGTCACCTTATTTTTTTGTTTTACTAATGATTTGAATTGATGGATGTTTATGGCATGAAGTGTGTCCAAGTTCCTTTTGTGATGCCATCCCTACCATAACCCCCATAAGTATTCTTACTCTTGTTTTAATTCCTTTTATTTTTTTTTGTTATATTTGTTATATGTGTTGTTTTTGGAGTGTGTCATTTTCCACAATGAGGAAAATATGATGTTCAAGTATGGAGATATATATGCAATTGCATATCTTTTATATGTGACTTTGCATTTGCATTAGATTAGTTTCATAATTATGTTAGCATTTTGTAAATTTTTGTTGCATGATTTTTATAATATGTTAATGACATGAAATTAAAAGAAACAACATATTTATAAATATGATCATTCATTTTTTTTATGAAACATTAGCTTTTGAAGTTTGTGTTAAGAATTTAATTTTTTAAGAAACATTAGCTTTTGAAGTTTGTGTTAAGTGTTTTTGAGGTGAATATGCATGATTAGAATATTGTACTTATTTTTTCATTTTATAGACTTTTTGGATGCATTGATAATTAAATTCATTTAAATTGGTAGGCATCATTATTATCCGTTTATAAGAGTCATTGACTAGGAAGAAATGATGTAGTTTAGCTAGTAAATATAACAGAAATATGTGTTAAATAAACATTTTATTCTACGAAACCTTTTAAAAAATTTATGTTAAGAATAGAGCTAGTAGCTAGTTTTAAGTTATGATATAATTGAGTAACTAGGGGCATTCATGAGAAAGTGTTTGTCTTCATGCAACAAGGCTGGAATGGCACTCTAACCAATCTCCATAAGATGTAACTTAGTTAAGTAAATGGGGGGACATTCATAACAAGGTGTTTGTCTTCACATTAAAAGACTAGGTGATCGTTAAATAAAATCTAAAAATATAGCGTTGTTAATAAAAGTGAACTACTGATCTTTATGCTAAATGTCAAAAAACAAAATTCCTTGAATGGGTACTTAATGATGGCCTCCCTCTATAATTGGTAAGTAAGAATGAGTACATGCTTACAAGTGTTATAGATGTATGAATAGGGTGGCAATATTTTGGTTAATATGTTTATTTAAATTAAAGCACCTGAATATGAATGGAATAAGTTAGTGTGTTAAATTTTTTTGAGTGATTGATGTTTGTGGTTAAGTTCATTTAAAAAGATTTAATGTTATTATACCATTATTGCATTGGTTCATGATTGTGTGATTAAATGTTTTCTATTTTCTATTTTTTTGGTTTTAGTATTTCTTGGGGATAAAAAAAGATTTAATTATAGGAAAGTTGATAGGTGTAAATTACAGTGTGTTTTCTAGGTGTTAGAATGTTCTTTTTTTAAAAATGTTTTCTTAGATGATAAACATGTGTTTAAGAGTTATATTTTTCTTCTTATTCGTATTTTTTGTGTTTTGTTTGATTGGTTGTTTTTTAAGGCAAGAAAAAGATTCTAATTATATGTTTCAAGGGTTGTTTGATATGTTTGATGACGAGTGGAGATAATAAAAATTGAATAAAATATGAAGAAGAAGCTGGAGAGCAATATCTGGCATGATCGTGCATGAAGTAGTAGAAAGTTAGTGAGCTCTCTAACATGATCATGTATAGAGAGCTAGAGTAAGGTAGTGCATGATCGTGCAAGGAGTAAATTCGAGGTTTTCTAGGTCATGATATTTTGCTTTTTTGATATTTCAAGGCTATTTTTGGAACCAAAATAAGTGGGGAAACCCTAGAAAACACCCTATAAGGTGTTGGATCAAAAACAAAAACATACTAGATTTGACTAAACGATAGTTCTCAAAAACTTTTTCCTAAATCAAAATGCAACAGAAGCATAATAACCAAATCAACATGTTTAATCCATACATGATATGATATTAGAAAAATAAATAGCATAAGAACAATATCGAAATATTACCGACTCCTTTGCTATAGTTTTGACTCCTTGTTGTTGTATCCTCTCCATACTATTGTATCCTCTCCTCTTTGTTGTATCCTCAACGAATCCGATCTACCTCTTGTTCTCCTTGGACAACTTGGATAACAAAATCCTTTGGTAAGAAAGGAGAAGAAATATTGAATAGGTTTTCCTTAGTTGTTGAAAGAACTAAAAATGAGTCTCTTCTCATTACCAATTTCAGCAAAGTAAGAAAGAAGAGCCACTTTGGAACCACTTCATTCCCTTAATCAAAAATGAAAAAGAGAGAGCCATAAATGAGACATTCACATTTGTTTAATATGGATAGAGGAAAATATGAAAAACCAAAATGCTACTCTCATTTTCGGTTACAAGATGAAAGAACGGAGAGAAAGCAACAAATGCACTTACTCCTTCTTTAATCAAAAGAATGCTAAAAGGTTGATATGTTTTTCTACATGTCAACATTAAATGACAACCATTAAACCATTTAATGAGGACACCATTAAAACATTTAATGATGTTGAAGCATGATAAAAACTCATCTTATATTTAGTAATTCAATGCTAAATGTGCAGTTGTCCATTTAGCTATAAAACTGAAAACTACATCATTATAGTTTCAGTTTTTGCCCTCCTTTTTGTCTTTACAAATATTTTTTTAATTTGATTAATCTAATTAATTAAATCAAATCAAAATCTAGCCCAATATTAAATGTTTACTTTAGGCTTCTAATTAACACTTAATTAGAGTAAGCCCAAATTTTTAATCATAGGATTAAAACCCAATTTAATTAACTCTTAATTAAATTATTCCCTTATTATTATTCCAAATCTAATTCGGTCCTTTTCCTTTTCCTTTTATTTCCGGTAAACTCTATTTATATTTCTTACATTGCTTGATAACCTTTCCTGGAAGCTAAGTGGGGAATTTAATTGGACTTATACAATTCAAGATCCAATAAGCTTAGAAATTTAATCTCATTAGAATTAATTCCATCTTATTAACCAAATGTCATTCCACTAAAGACAATTAACTAAACTCTTGGATTACTAAATATTATGAGAGCACATGTTTCAAATAAAATGTCCAATTGCAAACTCTATTATGAACCATATTATAGCCGTCCGAACAATAAAGGGTAAAATTACCATTTTGCCCTTATTTTGGTTCTTCCTTCTACATCTCCCGCTTTACTCTATATGGTGATTAATATACAAGATCTCATCTTGGTATTAAGACTTGATGGGTAGCTAATCCATCAAACTACTGGTGCCAGTTTAATCACCAATCTTTGTAAAACATCTAGAAGTGATGATATCACTATAAACTCTTTATTTAAGTGAATGTTTCCTGATACATGTTTCAATTAATAATTCCAACATGCAGACACTGGATTGATACTCTATAAACATCCATTCCGGTCATATCAAGAATTATAATGAAACATATATGAGTTCACCACTCATTAAGATTGTGGTTTGTAATAAAAGAATGCTAAGGTGTATATTTTAAGATTAAAGTAACAGCCTACTTTATTCTTTAAAAACATACACGATTATAGATTTATTTAATAATGCCATTATCGATAATCAACTACTATCATGATATAAAACTTATCATTCCCTTGAAGTATACTCCTTTACTTGCATGGAGATAAATCGTAACACTATAGTCTAAACTATAATGAAGCGATCAACTTGATTAATCAACTGTGAATCAATTATTTTAGATTCTAATAATATACATGTTTCCCATAAATCTCCATGTATATCTATATTACTTACAAAAGAATCTTGGTACCTTATGACTAGTTATAAATACTCATACAAATAAAACCAAACTTTTGTTTTATTAATAATAAATATTTTAATTACAAAAAGTAATTGGAAGAAGATTAAGTTATAAGTAAAGACACTTGCTTTCTAGGGCACTATATTTACATAACTCTAACATAAGGATCAAGAAGTATTTAAGGCATAGAAAAACACAAAATGATGGCTAGAAAATCATAAAAAGAGGAGATAAAAAGAGCAGAATCTAAAGTTGCAATTTCTAGCTTAAAGCAAATAAGAGAAGACATCAAGATTCATTTCTCTACTCTTTTCTTTTATTTCCTCATTGTTGTTGAATATTAATGATGACTCAATTGACATATATTATTACATCTATAGATAGCTGAATTTCTTTTAGGAATTACTCTGGATAAATTTTACATTCTTAATTTAATAAAATATATTTGGGATGTTTATTGCATTATATGCAATTTGAATTAAGAAATTAGATTGGATTATTTTTGTTGTGTTACACAACAACAACTGGTACCTTAATACACCTATAAACATCAAATTATTAGGCAATTGGAGAGAGATCTTAATTGTTTATTAGTTACCTATAGATTGCTTCAAATCTAATTGCATAGTTAGGAAAGGTTTTGATTGATCGAGAGATCACAATTTAATTTCTATCTATTTTAATTGGGATTATTTGATTTGAGAGAGGGTAATCATAATTATTGGATATCTAGGGTCAAGGTAGTATTAAATTATAAAGGTAAAGTGAAAAATACATAAAGATATAAGTAATTCCTAGTTTTCATCATTGATCAATCAACTATATTAATTGTTGTTTGATTCATTACTTAATTATCAACTATTTATTTTGTTATAATTTTTAAAAAGTTATACTACTTTTTACCTCAAACAAAGCTTACAAGAAGTGTTGGATGACTAATTCAATCCTTAGGGGATGATACTTTTTATGCTGTAAGATATGATATGGATACTTGCAGTAAAGAAAGTTTTGAATTTAAAACTTTAACATCATTCCTCTATTGCGACTACATAGAGATAAAACTTAAGGAGCTACTAGAATGATATGGCCATGGTGTGTCTATATTGTCCCACTCATTCCAAGGCCTCATAATTTTGATTTTTAGTCTTGAGTTCTTTCCATAAGCTCCTAATCTATTCACTTTTTTCTAGACAAGAGAGCATAGGTTTGGTTAGCCACTAGGACCTCTTCCTAATACATTGCATATACCATTAGAAAAGGACATATTTAAGTAACACCTTCATAAAGCTCATTCATGACTATCTATATTGAGCAAATTTAGAAGAAATTTGAGGTGGCTTGATGATTACCCAATTAGCTAATGGATTAATGGATTAGGAGTTCTCAAAGATGAGCATGAATTGATGATGGTTAGCACTACCACTCCTCTCACCATGGAGATTCTATGAGCCATATGGATAGTTGAGCTTTAGGCCAATGTGTAAGGGAAGCATTTTGCCCTTATTCGTGGCCTACCATAAACAATGGAGGTGTTGGCCCTTGAATTTTTTTTATCAATAAACATGATTAAATTAATTTTAGGGTTTTACTAGATTAAATTGTGTTGGAGTTAATTAGCATGATAATGTGAGTAAGATGTTATGTTATAGGTTAAGGGAAATAAAGTATTATAATGATAAGATTTTCACAAGGGGCATTATTGGAACATCAATTAAGTTACAAAGTCTTAAAGCATTGAAATAAAGGCAAAATGGCAAGAAGAAATTGTAGGCTTGTATTTTAGAAGACAAAAACATTGTTGAAGAAGAAGAGAAAAGAGAGAAGGCAAAAAGCAAGAAAGAAGGGAAAGAGAGTGTCGGTGATAGAGAGAGAAAGAAGAGTTGAGCTAGGCTTTAATTTTTACTAAGCCTTCAAGAGAGATTTTGAGAGTTATGAAGGAGGGAAAAAAGAGGAAGATTAAAGCATTCATTAGAGTCAAGAAATTCATTAATTGGTGAAGACTTAAGGTAAGCTTATGTTAAATCCTTTGGAGTCTTAGGAAGGTTTTGATTATAAAAGTGTAGAAAATGCATAGGTTTAAGTATTCTAAGATCAATTCATGCATGGGTTTCTTTGAATATTTCGATTAGAGTTCTTTTGAATGAGGTTTTGTTAATGTTAAAGGGAGGCAAGAGGAGCAAGAGGAGAGACATCCTTGCATAAGCTTTCAAGCAAAGAGACTCAAGATGGGTTACTTTTTATAGTTGAATAATAAGACATTAACATATCTTTCAAGAAAATGGAAATAAATGTTTTCAACTACTTCAAAAATGTGCATTTATTAAGCCTTGAATGTTTTGAGAATGTGTTGTATGATGTGCATATAAAGTTTGCTTGACATATGAAGATGATTTTTGAAAAGATATCAAGCTTAAGAAACCAAGTTTCCGAAATATACCTTTTTGGGCAATATGCTTTACATGTTATATAGGTTTGTGGTGGTCCCCTAAGTTAAGTCAAGTGCACTTTGACAAAAAGGCTTCTCCCGCCTGCTCGCTAGTGGCATGAAGCTCCTCCATGGACTCCCCTAAATTCATGACTACATAAGACCCTTATGGGAATTGTGTAGTATATTCTGTTTTGGATCCACCCAAACCATTTTGATTTGCTTATATGCTCATGATAAATTGCCAAAAGTGATGCATACATAATTTGCAATAACGTATAAGTTCTGCATTGGAAAGGACTTTATAAATAGTTTTGTTTATTACCAATTATAAATTGTTACCCACGGGCTTAAGCTCACCCCCCTTTTCCTTCCCCCACATCCAGGTGATGAGCAAGATATCGAGTAGACAAGGGTCAGGGCATCACTCCAAGTTTTTGTATATTTTGTATTTAAAGCAAATTTTGTAAAGAGAGGCTTTAGTTGCATTTTGAGAAAATCATGAATTATGTACCTTATGTATCTTGGAACTTTAAAACATTAATGTATTTGTGGCTTAAAATGACCATTATAGCTTTGTAAGACTCGTATCTTTTGATGTAAATGGAATACAATTGCATTTTTGATCATAACTCTCTTTTAAGTTGTACATTGCATTTTTAAGTTTCCATAAGGGAAAAGACGTATTCCAAATTCAAAGGAAGATCTGAACTAATCCAACATGATATTGGCAAATGTGTCTTCTGAAAATTTATAGGTGTCTCTTTTAGCTTTCCAACGGTTTATAGTATATAATTTTTAGACTTATAGGTTGTAAGTTATGGTCCTTAGAAGGGGAGATGCTATGCTTAGGAGTATACCTTGGTATCATTTGTAATGACATCATATCGTCTGTGATGACGTCACTTATCTTAAGGATGTATCGTCTGTAAAGACGCTTTATTTTAAGAGACGTATCGTTTGTAATGACATTACACATCGTCTATAATGACGTCATATTGTTTATGATGATGTCATTCGTCTTAAGAATGTGTAGTCTGTAAAGGCACTTCGTCTTAAGAGACGTATCGTCTGTAATGACGTCATATCGTCTGTGATGATGTCATTCTTTTTAAGAGATGCATCATTTATAATGACATCATATTGTCTGTAATGATGTTATTCGTCTTAAGAATGTATCGTCTATAAAGATGCTTCGTCTTAAGAGATGTATTATCTGTAATAACGTCATATCGTCTGTGATGACGTAATTTATCTTAAGAGATGCATCGTCTGTAAAGATGTATCGTCTATAAGGACGTATCGTCTGCGATGACGTCATGTCATCAGTAATGACATCATTCGTTTTAAGAGTAGTATCATCTTAGGTTAAGTTTTGCTTCATCTTAAGTTGACCGTCTGTATCGTCTTAGCTTGACTTTTGCTTCATCTTAAGTTGACCATTTTGCTTTGTCTGTCTTTGAGCTTTGTTTGCCTCTGCCATTCGTCTGTAATTTTTGCTTCGTCTGTCATTCAGCTTTGTCTACCTCTGCCATTCATCTGTCCTTTTTGCTTCGTCTGTCATTCAGCTTCGTCTGCCTCTGCCATTCGTCTGTCCTTTTTTCTTCGTCTGCCTCTGCCATTCGTCTATCCTTTTTTCTTCATCTACCTTTATCATTCATCTGATGCTATCGTCTACTCCATTTTGACCCTTCAGATGATAGAATCCAGCTTCTAGGTCTTCATGGAAATTTTATACCTTGAAGTCTTCTTTCAAACCATCCTAAGATGGTATTGATCGGGTGCTATAAGATTGAGGTTTTTCCAAATAAATCTGTCCTGAAATAGAATAAGAGCATTGTTTTGATGTTTATCTTGATGGGAGATCGCCACCCTTGTGGAGCACGTGTTCGGATGTCACTTAATATGTCAGACATGTGAACCACGAGGGCGGGGTCCCAACATGTATGGTATCAGAGTGACTAGGTCTAAGAGTATCTTAGGCATGAAGTGGGTAGTCTAAGATGTGAAATGAACATGCATTGTTTTAAAGTGAATAACTTGCATTATTTTGAATTGTTTTACCGAATGTGAAACTATCTTATATGATTTGAATTGTTTTAAACGATTTGAAACTGTTTTGTATAAACTAAATATTTTCAATGGTTTTAAATTGAAGGAGTGGAAAACGCCACCTCGGAAAAGATTTTGAGGAGCTTTAACTCGATCTAGCTCTCACTAAGGGAGCACGGATGAATCCTATGTCCTGCAAGATGCTAGGACATAGCCTACTTCTGATTCTGAGGCATCTAGTGTGCAACATGAAGTGCCACCGCCTCCTCCTCTTATGCATGCTATGTAGCCGTGGTTCTTTCAAGCTTTTGCTCAAGCTTTCACTTATGCCATGGGCCAAGGGTCACAAGTGCCGATGCTCGCCTCAGTAGATAGAATTGGATAATATGATAAGCTCCGTAAGTATAGAGTTGTGGATTTTAGTAGGACTATAAATTCTGAAGAAGCTGAAGTATGATTGAAGAGGACCAAGAGGGTTCTGATTCAGATGAAGTGCTCTAATGAGGAGAAACTGGATTATACAGTTAGCTTGCTGCAAAGGGACGCATTTCATTGGTGGGAATCAGTGCCCCACAATTAGGATATACCTCTGGTGTTGTCATGGAGAGACATTTTGGAAGCTTTCAGAAGGAAGTACTTCTCGAGGGTCTATATCCAAGAGAAGGCTAGGAAATTCTTAAACCTCACACAGAGGGATATGAGTGTGAGTGAGTATGAATTGAAGTTCACTCAGTTGTCACGGTATGCGGCCAACATCGTTGCAAATGAGGAGGATAAGTGCCACAAGTTTGAGGGAGGTCTTCATTTGGGGATCAAGGAGAAAGTCTTGATCCACAATTTCTGTGACTACCAGCAATTGGTAGATGCTGTACTCCAGTCTAAAAAACTGGAGAATGTAAAGAATGAAGTGAGCAGGAAGAGGAAGCAAAGGGAGCAATCTTCTAAGAAGGGAATGAGTACTCCAATGCGTGAGAAGGTTACAAGGAGTCACCATACTCAGAGTGAAGTGGGAAGAAGTGGCCTTACCCAGAACAAACAAGCAAGGGCAGTATCATTGCAAGCCTCAACATCAGGAGGCAATAGTAGGGTAGATAGGTAAACCCCCAATGTGAGCATTGTGAAAAGCTTCATAGAGGAGAGTGCTTCAAGTTACCTGGATTATGTTTTTGATGTGGAGAGAAGGGACATATGGTTAGGGACTGTCCCCAAGTAATGAGGCGAGAGGGGTCAAAATTGCAAGCCCTAAGAAGAGTAGAAACAGGGGGAGCAGGCTAGTCACCGAGGTGGGCAATTCTGTAGTGGCGAGGAAGGCAATTCCTCCAGGAAGACCAAGGGGTTAGGCTCAAGCCAGGGTATTTGCTATGACTAGAGAGGAAGTTGCAG
This sequence comes from Erythroxylum reticulatum, assembly GCA_025504915.1. NCBI lineage: Eukaryota > Viridiplantae > Streptophyta > Magnoliopsida > Malpighiales > Erythroxylaceae > Erythroxylum > Erythroxylum reticulatum. The sequence continues at coordinate 37,373,466 of JANSVA010000008.1, read as the reverse complement.
CTGCACCAGAGGTTGACACAGGTATGGCTCAGTTATTTAACTCTACAGTATATTTGTTGATTGATTCTGGATGCAAGCATTCATTTGTTTCTACAAGCATGAAATTACATGATGTTGATTTGAGGCCTTTGGGTAGTCCTTTAATTGTAAGTACTCCTTTAGGTAGAAATGTGATTATAAGTCAAGTGTATAAGGATTGTAAGCTCTTCTTTGAGGGTGCTCAACTAGTAGTGGACTTACTACCCCTAGATCTAAAGGGGCCAAATGTCATACTGGGAATGGATGTTATGGAGAAGTATCATGTGAAGTTGGATTATGGCCTTAAGGAGGTTGAGATTGATCTGGGCAACGGTGAGAAGGTGATTTTCAGGGGGGAAAGGAAAACACCATCACCAAGAATTATTTCAGCCTTACTAGCTGACAGAATAACGGTAAAGGGTTGTGAAGCCTTCTTGGTGCATGTTGTGGACAATTATGTGAATGAAGGGAAGTTGGAGGATTTTCCAATTGTGAGGGAATTTGCAGACATGTTTCCAAAAGATCTACCTAGTTTTCCACTGGTGAGGGAGATCGAGTTTTCCATCGACTTTATTCCTAAAATTGCATTCATTTCTATACCATCGTATAGGATGGCCCCAGCTGAACGGAAGGAGCTCAAGGAACAATTGGAGGAACTATTAGAGAAGGGGTACATAAGGCCAAGCTCATCACGATGGGGAGCGCCAGTTCTGTTTGTTAAGAAGAAGGATGGAACGTGGCACATGTGCATTGATTATTGGAGACTCAACAAGGTGACTATTAAGAACAAGTATCCTTTGCCTCGGATTGATGATTTGTTTGACCAACTGTAGGGCCTTCTCCAAGATTGATTTCCGGTCAGGCTATCATCAGCTCAGAATTAAGAAGTCTGATGTAAACAAGACAGCCTTAAGAATACGGTATGGGCCATACGAATTTTTGGTTATGCCTTTTGGACTGAACAATGCTCCAACTGCTTTATGGATCTTATGAATAGGGTCTTCAAGGAATATATGGATCAGTTTGTTATAGTGTTTATTGATGAGGTTTTGGTGTATTCCAAGAATGAAGGGAACATAAAGAGCTTCTCAGGATTGTATTGCAGACACTGAGGGAGAGGGAGCTTTATGCTAAGTTCAGCGAGTGTGAGTTTTGGCTTTATAAGGTAGTATTCTTTGTACATGTGATTTCAAAGGATGGGGTACATGTTGATCCGAGGAAGGTTGAAGCCGTGGTGAATTGGCATGCACCCAAGATAGTGTTAAAGGTGAGGAATTTTTTGGGTCTGGTAGGTTATTATAGGAGATTCGTTGAGGGATTCTCTATGATAGCAGCTTCGATGACAAAGTTATTAAAGAAGAATCAAATATTTATTTGGAGTGAGGAATGTCAGAAAAGCTTTGAGGTGCTCAAGCGCAGATTAACAAGTACTCCAATTTTGATTTTGCCGACTGGAGATGAGGATTACACAATGTATAATGATGCCTTGAGAAAGGGGATGGGTTATGTATTGATGCAAGGAGACAAGGTAATAGCATATGCCTCGCGGCAGCTAAAGCCTTATGAGTTAAATTAT
>JANSVA010000008.1:37361641-37371772 GCA_025504915.1 Erythroxylum reticulatum | reverse complement strand
ATTATGAGGTTTGGATAAGTGAATTTTTGGGGACTTATTTTTTTATTTATTATGTCTATGTTAGTGGAATTTAGTTTATGGGTTAGTTGAAGTAAAGGTGGTAAATAAATGCATAAAGGGGTATTTTGGGTAGTCTACTTAAGGATAAAAGCACTAAGGCATTAAAGAAAGGGCAAGGTGGACTTTTCTCATTCATTAAGGGTAAAATGGGAAAGGAAGGGTATTGTTTTGTGCTTGAGAAGAAGAAAAACGTGGAATAGGTGAAAGAAGTGATATATGAAAATGAAAAAGTGAGAAAGAGAGGTTTCGATGAAGTTGAGAAAAGAATGAAGTTTTGAGCTGGGTTTCATCTTTTCGTAGTCTTAAAGAGAGAGTTTGAGGTTACTCAAGAAGGGAAAAAGAAAGAGGAAGAGAAGAACTTTCTTTAGAGCTAATAATCTCATAAATTGGTGAAGATTCAAGGTAAGGTTGATTTTTATACTTTGGATATATGGAATGGTTTTGGTTCATGAAGTTTAGGAAATGCATAGGCTTAAGCAATCTAGAGTCAATTTTAGTGAATGTGCTTTATGGGTTCTTAAATTGAATTTCCTATTGAATGGGAATTTTGTCATTTATGAAGGAAATCAAGAAGGGGATAGAGAGAGGCAAAAAGGAGTAAGAGGAAAGACACTCTTAAGCCATTTTATTAAGCTAAGGAATTCAAGGTAGGTTACTTTTTTATAATTAAGTAATGAGCAATTAATGTCTCTTTCAAGAAATGGAAATAAATGATTCTAACTACTTCAAAAAAATGTGCATTTATTACTCTTTGAATGTTTTGAAAATGTGCTGCATATTTTACATATGAATTTTGTTTGATATATGAAAATGATTTTTGAAAGGATATCAAGCTTAAGAAATCAAGTTCCCGAAATGTACCTTTTGTGAAATATATTTTACAAGTCTCGAAATACATATTATATGGGTTTGTAGTGGTCCCCTAAGTTAAGTCAATTGCACTTTGACAAAAGGCTTCTCCCTTCTGCCCGCTAGTGGCCTGGAGCTCCTTCATGGACTCCCATAAGTTCAAGGCTACGTAAGACCATTATGTAGAAATGTATAATACGTTCTATTTTGGATCCACCCGAAACATTTTGATATGCTTATGTGCTCATGATTAGTTGAAAAGAGTGATGCATACATAGTTTGCATAAATGTACATTTTGCAATAGAAGTGATTTTATAAATGGTTTTGCTTATTACCGATTATAAAATTGTTACCCACAGGCTTTAAGCTCACCTCCCCCATTCTCCTCCCCCATATCCAGGTGATGAGAAAGATTTCGAGTAGTCAAGGGTCAAGGCATCACTCCAATCTTTGTTTATTTTGTATTTGAAGCAAATCTTGTAAAGCAAGGCTTTAGTTGCATTTTGAGCCAATCATGGTTCATGTACTTTTATATTTTGGGATTTTGAGATAACAATGTATTTTATGGCTTGAAATTTCCACTAAAGCTTTGTAAAACTCTTATATTTTGATGCAAATGGAATATGATTGCATTTTGGCTTATAACTCTCTCTCAAGTTTGTACACTGCATTTTTTAAGTTTTCATAAGGGAAAAATTCGTGTTCTGAATTCAAGGGAAAACTTGGATTAATTTAGGTTGATTTAGGTATATGTGCCTTCTAAAAATTGTAGATCATCTTTCTAGCTTTCTAACAGTATATAGTATGAAAATTTTGGACATTGGAGTCAATAGTTATGGTCCTTAGGAGATGCTCAGGAGTAAAGATGTATCGTCTGTGATGACATCATATTATCTGTGATGACGTCATATCGACTGTAAAGATGTATCGTCTATGATGACGTCATATCGTCTGTAAAGATGTATCGCCTGTGATGATGTCATATCATCTGTGAAGACATCATATCGTCTGTAAAGATGTATCGTCTGTGATGGCATCATATCGTCTGTGATGACGTCATATCATCTATAGTTGACTTTTTGCTTCTTTTGTTGTTGACCGAAACTTCTCCTTATATATACTATCTTTTGCTCCATTTTTAACCCTTTAGATGATATAATTTGTCTTCAAGGTATTCATAAAAGTTGTAGATCTTGAAGTCCTCTTTCAAATTATCTAAAGGAAACCTTAATCCAATACCTATAAGGAAAGTTATTTTCCCAATTCATCTGCCTTTTCACTTAGTTTGCTTTTTCGTTTGGTTTCGTCTGATCCTATCATCTACTCCATTTTTGACCCTTCAGACGATAGAATTTTTCTTCAAGGTCTTCATCAAAGTTGTATATCTTGAAGTCATCTTTCAAAATATCAAAGAACACCTTAATCCAATATCTGTAGGGAAAGTTATGTTAATTTTCCCAATTCGTCTGCTTTTTCACTTCGTCTACTTTTTTGTTTCATTTCGTCTGATCTTATTATCTACTCCATTTTTTATCCTCCAAATGATAGAATATGCCTTTTAGATCTTCATGAAAGTTGTAGTTCTCGAAGTCTTCTTTCAAAACATATTAAGATGATTTTAATCTGATATCCCTAATAATAGTTATGCTAATTTCCACAAGACAGGTGCATTATGATTGAGGTCGAAACCCTGTTTGATTATTTCAGCCATAACATTATTATGGGATCTCCAAATGAGATGATTCTTGTCTCTAAATAAACTAGAGACATAGAGTCGCAAATGTTCTGAACAAGTTAAATTGAAATTCCAGCTTGAGGTTTCCCAAAATCTGTTCGAAAATTGGAGAAGTGAGTTATTTTGAGGTTTTTTCCTGGTGTAGGCACGCCACCCTTGTAGGATACGTGTTCAGATGTCACTTAGGACATCGATCCCGTGACTTACGAGGGCAAGGTGTCCAACACTTATGGTATCAGAGCCAGGTTGGTTGAGGTCTAGGTGTAGGACTAGGTTTAGGGGTATCCTAGGCATGAAATGGGTAGGTTAATACATGAAATGTACATGCATGGTTTTATATTCAAGGAGTGAAAATGTCACCTCGAAGGAGAACTCGAGGAGCTATGACTCGATCTTGCTCTCGCCAAGGGAGCATAGATGAATTCTATATCCCACAGGATGAGGGGACACATTCTACTCTGGATCCTAAGGCACCTAGTGTGAAACATGAGGTGCCTCCACCGCCTCCTCCTATGTCTCAAGCAAATCCTATGGATCCACGTTTCTTTTAAGCCTTTGCTCAAGCTTTCTCATATGCCATGGGCCAAGGGATACAAGTTCCGATGCAAGCTTTAATAGATAGAAGTGGACAGTATGACAAGCTTTGCAAGTATGGAGTTGTAGATTTTAACGGAATTACGAATCCAGAAGAGGCTGAACCCTAGTTAAAGAGGACCGAGAAGGTTCTGATTCAGATGAAATGCTCCGATAAAGAGAAGCTAGATTATGCAGTTAGCTTGCTGCAAGGGGATGCACTTCATTGGTGGGAATCAGTGTCCCACAGTCAAGATATGCCTCCGGTGATGCCATGGAGAGACTTTTTGGAAGCTTTCAGGAGGAAATACTTCTCTAGGGTCTATATCCAAGAGAAGGCTAGGGAGTTCCTAAATCTCACACAGAAGGATATGAGTGTGAGTGAATATGAGCTGAAGTTCACCCAGCTGTCACGGTATGCGGCCAACATTGTTGCTAATGAGGAGGATAAGTGCCGCAAGTTTGAGGGAGGTCTTCATTTGGGGATCAAGGAGAAAGTCTTGATCCATAATTTCTGTGACTATTAACAGTTGGTAGATGCTGCACTCCAGGCTGAGAAGCTGGAGAGTATCATAAATGAAGTGAGCAGGAAGAGAAAGAGCAGGGAGCAGTTTTCTAAGAAAGGAGTGAGTGCACTGACGCCTGAGAAGGGTAGGAAGAGGTTCCACACACAGAGAGAGGTGGGGAGTAGTGCCTCTGCTAGGAACAAGCAACCAAGGGCAGTTTCAGTACAAGCCTCTACTGCAGGGGGCAACAGCAAAGTGAAGAGGAGCAAAAATATGAATCCCTAATGTGAGCATTGTGGGAAGCTTCACAGGGGATAGTGTTTCAAGTTACTTGGAGCTTGTTTCCGATGTGGAGAGAAGGGACACCTGATCAGAGATTGTCCCCAAGTAACAAAGCAAGAAGGGTCCCAGTTGTAAGCCCCAAGAAGAGCAGAAATAGTGAGAACTATACTAATCACAGAGGTGGACAGTTCTGGAGCTACAAAGAAGACTATTCCTCTAGGAAGGCCAAAGGGTCAAGCACAGGCTAGGGTATTTGCTATAACTAGAGAGGAAGCTGCAGCCGCACTTGAAGTTGTCACATGTATGGCTTAGTTACTTAATTTTGAGGTATATGTTTTGATTGATTCTAGCTCCACGCATACATTTGTTTCTACAAGTATGATTTTATATGGTGTAAATTCAGTGCCTTTGAATAGTCCTTTACTTATTAGTACACCTCTAAGGAGGAATGTGGTAATCAATCAAGTGTATAGGGGTTGTGAACTCCACATTGAGGGTGCTAGATTGGTAGTAAACCTACTACCTCTAGACCTAAAAGGCTTAGATGTTATATTGGGAATGGATGTTATGGAGAAATATCATGCGAAGTTGGACTGTGGCCTTAAGGAGGTGGAATTTGATCTGGGCAATGGTGGGAAGGTGATTTTCACCATCATCAAGAATTATTTCAGCTTTACTGGCTAATAGGATGATGGAAAAAGGGTGTGAAGCATTTTTGGCACGCATCGTGGATACTGATGTAAATGAAGGAAAGTTAGAAGATTTTTTGATTGTGAGGGAATTTTCAGACGTGTTTCCAAAAGACTTACCTAGTTTACCACTAGTGAGGGAAATCGAGTTTACTATCGACTTGATTCCTAGAACCATACCTATTTCTATACCACCCTATAGAATGGCTCCAGCGGAGCTAAAAGAGCTTAAGAAATAGTTGGAAGAACTGCTAAAGAAGGGGTATATAAGACTGAGTTCATCCCCTTAGGGAGCGCCGGTTATGTTTGTTAAGAAGAAGGATAAAATATGGCGCATGTGTATTAATTACGGGAGACTCAACAAGGTGACCATTAAGAGTAAGTATCCTCTGCCACGAATAGATGATTTGTTTGACCAGCTGCAGGGAGCAACGATCTTTTCAAAGATTGATCTCAGGTCAGGCTATCATCATCTCATAATCAAGGAGTTTTATGTAAACAAGACAGCCTTTAAGACATGGTATGGACATTATCAGTTTTTTGTCATGCCATTTGGGTTGACCAATGCCCCTGCTGCTTTTATGGATCTTATGAATGGGGTCTTCAAGGAGTATCTGGATCAATTTGTCATAGTGTTTATCGATGACATTTTGGTGTATTCCAAGAGTGAAGAAGAACATGAGAAACATCTTAAATTAGTATTGTAGACACTAAGGGACAGGGAGATTTATGCTAAGTTCAAAAAGTGTGAGTTTTGGTTTCATGAGGTAGTATTCTTTAGACATGTGATTTCGAATGATGGGGTACATGTTGATCTGAGGAAGGTTAAAGCTGTGGTGAATTGGCATGCACCCAAGACAGTGACAGAAGTGAGGAGTTTTCTAGGTCTGGCAGGTTATTATAGAAGATTTGTTTAAAGATTTTCTATGATAGATGCGTTGATGACCAAGTTATTGAGGAAGAATCAGAAATTTATTTGGAGTGAGAAATGTCAGAAAAGCTTTGAGGAGCTTAAGCACAGATTGACAAGTGCTCCAGTTTTGATTTTGCTTACTGGAGATAAGGGTTATACAGTATACAGTGATGCCTCAAGAAAGGGTCTGGGTTGTTTATTGATGCAAAGAAACAGGGTGATAGCTTATGCTTCACGGCAACTGAAGCCTTATGAGTTAAATTACCTTACTCATGATCTGGAATTGGCAGTAGTAATCTTTGCCTTGAAAATTTGGAGACATTATTTGTACGGGGTTCAGACGAGGATCTTTACTGATCATAAGAGTCTCAAGTACTTAATGAGCTAGAAAGAGTTAAATTTGAGACAGATAAGGTAGATTGAGCTGATTAAGGATTATGATTTATTGATTGAGTACCATCTAGGGAAGGCGAATGTGGTAGCGGATGCCTTGAGCAGGAAATCCTCCATAGCTCATGTTCGAACAATTTATCTACCTTTATTGGAAGAGATGGCTAAGCTTAAGACAAGCTTGAAATAGGAAGAACCAAATTGCATTCTTGCTAACTTTAGAGTAAGACCGATACTCAGAGAGAAGGTTAGGGAGTTACAAGAATAGGATGCAGAATTGAGTAAGCTCCGAGAAGACATTCAAAATGGAAGGAAATCTGAAGTGGTAGTGAGGGATGATGGACTTATGGTTGTAGGAAACAGACTTTGTATCCCGAATGTCAAGGAAGTAAAAGATGAAATACTGGATGAGGCACACAATGCGCCTTATGTCATGCACCCAGGTAGCACCAGGATGTACAGAGATCTGAGAGAGCATTTCTAGTGGAAAGGCATATAAAGGAATGTAGCAACGTATGTAAGTAAGTGTCTAGTGTGTCAGTAAGTCAAGGCTGAACACCAAGCACCTTCAGGCAAGTTAAGGTCATTGTCTGTTCCTAAGTGGTAACAGCAACGGGTAACCATAGGCTTTTTGATGGGTTTATCCAAGATCAGTAGGAAGCATGATGCCATATGGGTTATTATTGATGGATTGATGAAGTCAGCCTATTTTCTAGAAATTAAATAGACCGATTCTTTGCACGTACTAGCAAAGAAGTATATCAATGAGATAGTGAGTCTACATGGGATTCCGGACACTATAGTTTTTGACAGGGATCCTTGGTTTACTTTGAGATTCTGGGGAAACTTACAAAAGGCTCTAGGACCAAGTTACACTTTAGCACTGCTTTTCATCCCGAGACAGATGGTCAATCTGAAAGGACCATTCAGACACTTGAGGGAATGCTTAAGGCATGTGTGATGGATTTCAAAGAAGCTTAGGATGAACATTTTCCATTGGTCGAATTTGCTTACAAGCATTCATACCATTCGAGCATTCCAATGGCTCCTTATGAAGCATTGTATGGAAGGAAATGTAGAACTCCTATATGTTGCGATGAAGAAGGAGAAAGAAAACTAATAGGACTAGAGTAAATTCAGATGACAATTGACAAGGTCAAGTCAATTAAGCAAAGGCTTAAAGTGGCCCAGGATAGAATGAAAAGTTATACTGATGCACACCGAAAGGAGATGGAGTATAAAGTCGAAGAGAAAGTTTTCCTTAAGATATCCCCTTGGAAAGGAGTGATAAGATTTGGCAAGAACGGCAAGTTAAGCCCAAGATATGTGGGTCCCTATGAGATTGTTGAGAGGATTGGACCATTAGCTTATAAGTTGGCGTTGCCACCGGAATTATCACAGATTTATAATGTCTTTCATGTTTCCATGTTGAAGAGATATATATTGGATCCATCCCACATTATTTAGACCACTGAAGTTCAGTTCAGAGATGATTTGACTTATAAGGAGACTGCAGTGGAGATTTTGGATACTAAGTGATGCGAAACCCCAAGAACCTTAATTGACCCTTAGAACTTGTTACCAATCAAATCAGAATTAGTTTCTCAACAACAAAATCATATTAGGTTTTGTTCTTACACCCAAGAACATTTATGAAAAGAAACCAAGTTAATTTTCAGAAAATCCCCTTAAACCCTAATCAGTTAAGCACTCAAGAACACAAGAAATAGGAATTAAAATTAATAACAAAAGATAAACTCAATTGCAATCAATAAGAACACCTTGCGCATAAACATAAAAGAAAGCAAACTCTCTCTTCATTCAGATATGAAAATTTTGAAATTACAACATGTTCAGCATTACAATCGAAAATAACCTTGTTATAGGCATTACAATGTAAGATAAAACATTAAAAACTGAAATAAATGTCTTCAAGGTAGTAAAGAATGTGGCTGATATGGAGAACGTGGTGGAGAAAGTGGGTGAGATGAAAAGACAATCTTCAATATTTGAGAGAGAGGTGGCTACTGGAGAGAATAAGATGGAGAGGTAAATATGACAACCACAAAACCCTAAAACATGCTTAATTAAACCTAAACCTAATGGGTTCCGAGATGGGCTTAAGTAAAAATAACAAGGGGTCTATGTATTCTAACTTTAAAAGCTAAATTAGGCCCTTAAACCAAGTATGAAATAAAAGTGAATAAAAACCAACGTGGTCCCCTTAAAATATGGCCCATTTCACTTATTCTAACCGCAAAGGAGATAAATAAAAACAACCCATAACAAACAAACCCAAATTTGACCCAAAATAAGCTCAAAAACACAAACAACCTAAACTAGTATGTTAGCCCAATTATGTAGACATACTTAGGCTCCAAAACATTTCCATATATGGACATCCTATATTTGGGCAGCCCAGTTTCAACATATTTTTGCACATAAATTTAGAGTTGTTCCTTCAGATGCTTTGATCGGGACGTTGTGACCGGACCGACAAAACTTTCCATATTGAAAAAATCTTCCATGTTGACACTTAAATGATCTAGTTTTTCTTGAATAGCCTCAATATTATTTCCCTTGGCATCTCCTTATGCTTTAGCTCCATTTTCCAAATTTGGTGAAGTTTCCTTATTTGGAACCCGAAAACTTTCCATATTTGGAATCAGCTCTAAATTATCGAGAGTGCTTCTTGTAGCATCTTAAACGCCATTTGTATCATTTCCCTTCCCCTAAAAATGATTCGTCCTCAAATCTTCACCTTCATTAAAATCAAAAAGAGACAGGCCAGATACATTAAAGGTACTAAAAACAGCATACTCACCAGGAAGATCAACTTTGTATGCATCGTCATTGATTTAGTAATAATTTGAAATGGTCCATCACCAAGAGCATCCAATTTAGATTTTCTTTTGGAAGGAAACCATTCCTTGCGCATGTGCACCCATACCCAATCTCCTAGTTCAAAAGTTACCATGTGCCTTCCTTTGTTCACTTAGGTAGCAACTTGTTGATTTCTCTTCTCAATCCTTTCTCATGCTTTATTATGAATGGCCTTAACCATTTCAGCCTTTTAAAGCCCATCTAAGTTAGAGATCTCACTTAAAGGAATAGGCACAAGATCCAAAGGGGTTAGTAGTTTAAAACCATACACAATCTCAAAAGGAGAAAATCCAGTAGAAGAATGCACACTTCTATTATAAGCAAACTCAACAAATGGCAAAAGTTCTTCCCAAAACTTTACATTCCTTTTAATTAAAGCACGCAACAAGGTACCAAGAGTCCTGTTTACTACTTCAATTTGAACATCAGTTTGAGGGTGTGATGAAGTAGAAAATGACAACTTAGTCTCAAGTTTAGACAAAAGTACACGTAAAAAATGACTAAGAAACTTAACATCTCGGTCAGATACAATAGTTCTAGGAATGCCATGCAAACGTACTACCTCGCGGAAAAACAAATCGACAATGTGAGATGCATCATCAGTTTTATGATATGGAATAAAATGAGCTATTTTAGAAAAACGATCCACTATAACAAAAATTGAGTCTCGTCCTTTGTTAGTCCTCGGTAGCCCCAGAACAAAGTCCATAGAAATATCAACCCAAAGATGAGTAGGAACATGTAATAGCATGTATAACCCATGTGGTTGAACTCTAGACTTAGCTTGCCTACATGATATGCAACGTGAACAGATTTTCTCAACGTCTTTGCACATATTTGGCCAAAAGAAATGCTCATGTAACATACTCAATATCTTATCTATACCAAAATGTCCCATGAGCCCCCACTATGTGCTTCACACAATTCACGAATTGAACTATTAGGCATGCATAATTTCCCTTTCTTAAATAGAAATCCTTCATGCCTATAAAAATCATGGAATGCAGTATGTTCACAAGCAACATACACATTTGAAAAATAAACATCATGCGCATACACTTCTTTCATATGCTCAAATCCCAACAACTTAGAAGAAAGAGTTAAAATCAAAGAATACCTTCTAGAGAGCGCATTAGCTACAATATTCTCTTTTCCTTGCTTGTATTGTATCACATATGGGAAGGATTCAATGAATTCCACCCATTTTGCATGTCACTTATTCAACTTGCTTTGCCCCTTCAAATGGCGCA
>JANSVA010000008.1:37309694-37330667 GCA_025504915.1 Erythroxylum reticulatum | reverse complement strand
GTGTTCGAGGAGTTGACAAATTGGAAACAATTCCATTGTCAATTAAATATTGCTGGAACTCTCCAGATAAGTACTCAGCACCTCGAATTCTTCTAAGGGTAATGGCCACGCCCAACAGAAGAGGACCGAGGGGAAGAAAAAGAAGGATCCTAATAAGGGAGACTTCAAAGGCAAGGGAAAGCAGAATGGGAGCTCGAAGAATGGGGAGACATCCTCGAAGAAGGGAAAAATTTCTTGTTACTTATACGGCGGTCCATACTTTACCAGAGAGTGCCCAAGGAAGGAGAAGTTGAACGCCTTGATTACTGAAGAAGATGGTGAATCTTCGGAAGATGTGACGCTGAATCTGATAACTTTCCTTAATGCGGTTAGTACTAAGTCAGTTCCCTTTGATAGACTAATGTATGTGGGTATATAGGTTGGGGAGAAAGACGTAACTGCGATGGTGGATACTAGTGCAACCCACAGTTTCCTAGGAGAAAAGATGGTTCGTAAGTTGGGCGTGAGGGTGTCCAAGGCTCTAATGAAGATAAAAACCCCTACGGGGAAGGCACAAGCAATTGCGGGAATTGCTTACAACGTTCCAGTCAGCATTAGAAGTTGGCATGCTAAGATGAATTTCATCATCATACTATTGGATGACTTCGAGATCATATTGGGGGTCAATTTCCTTAAAGAAATGAAGGTGGTGTTGTACCCGAGCTTGGGAGGTATGATGCTGATGAATGAACAAAATTCCTTCTATGTGAATTGTTGTAGGTTCGGTGGTGGAACGACAAATACTATAACATGTGTAGGACATGTTTCAGCTATGAGTATCGAGAAAGGGTTGAAGAGAGGTATGGAGACCTACCTCGCTGCCATGTGGGAGATCAATGAAGATCACGTGGTAGAAGTCCCTGATGAGGTTGCAAGTCTGTTGAGGGAGTTTTGGGAGGTGATGCCGAAAGAGTTGCCAAAAATTATTCCCCCTCATCGTGAGATAGATCACAGGATCAAGTTAGTTCATGGAGCGATCCCACCTTTACGTGCCCCATATAGGATGTCCCAAATGGAATTGGTGGAACTTCAGAAACAACTTAGTGAGTTGCTGGAGGCATGGTTCATCTAACAATCAAAAGCTCTGTACGACACCCCGATTTTCAGAAGAAGCAAGATGGTACACTGAGGATGTGTATAAACTATCGAGCATTAAACAAGGTAACGATCAAGAACAAGTATCCGGTACCTTTGATTCAAGATTTGAGGAACAGGTTATCGAGGGCTAAGGTGTTCACGAAGTTGGATCTTCAAAGTGGGTACTGGCAAGTACGGATAGCTAAGGGCCACGAGCAAAAGACAACATGCATAATACGATATGGATCCTACAAATTTTTAGTTATGTCGTTTGGATTAACTAATGCCCCTGCTACATTTGCAATTTAATGAATGAGACTTTTTGGATGAGTTCGTTGTGGTCTATTTAGACGACATCGCGGTGTATAGCGCAAACATGGCTGAAAATATGAAACACTTGAGGCGAGTGTTCGAAAGACTGAGGTAGCATAATCTCTATATGAAGATGGAGAACTATGAGTTCGCTCAGATAGAAATCAGATTCTTGGGTTACGTGGTGAGAAAGGGTCAGGTCAGGATGGATCCTAAGAAAGTGAAGACAATAATTGAGTGGCAGGCTCCTATGATAGTATGAGAATTGCAGAGTTTTCTCGGCCTGGCGAACTACTACAGGCGGTTCATAGTAGGATACTCCAAGAAGGCAGCGCCATTAACGAACTTGCTAAAGAATAAGCAAGAGTGGTGTTGGTTGAGTGCATGTGAGGAGGCATTCGAAAAACATAAAGCTGCCATCTCAACCGAACCGGTGTTAAAGATGCCCGAGTTTGATCTTCCATTTGAGGTACATACTAATGCTTCGGACAAAGCCATTGGTAGGGTCCTTGTACAGGAGGGTCATCTGGTTGCATTTGAGAGCCGAAAGCTTAGTGGTGCAGAGCAATGGCACTCGACACACTAGAAGGAGATGCTTGCAGTGGTGCATTGACTAGAGACGTGGCGAGTATATTTGTTGGGAACTAAGTTCGTTGTTCGAACAAACAATGTTACTAACACCTTTTTTAGGACACAGAAGAATTTGTCTGCAAAATAAGCCCAGTGGCAGGAGTTCCTAGCCGAATATGACTTCATGTGGGAGTATAAACCGGGGAGGCACAATAACGTGGCAGATGCTTTGAGTAGGAAAGAGGTATTTGTGGCCCTTTATTCGATAACGAGGGTGGAGTCTAACCTGTTAGAGCAAATCAAGGTGGCAGCTCTACTAGGCACCATGTACTGTAAGTTAATTAATTAAGTAAAGGAGGGTGTTGTACGCAGGTTTTGGCTCGACGATGATAGGCTATTGATGACTAAGAGTAGTCAAGTTTATGTGCCGAGCTTTGGTGGATTGCGGAAACAATTGTTGAAGGAGACGTATGACTCGCAGTGGGCTGGTCAACCAGGATTCCAACGGATGCTCGCACTCCTATCGGGTTCATACTTTTGACCGAAGATGGAGGATAATGTAGAATGTTACGTCAAGACGTGTCTTGTGTATCAGTTGGATAAATCGAAGAGGAAGAAGGAAGTCGGTTTGCTACAAACCTTATCCATCCTTGAGAGACCTTGGATGTCGGTCTAAATGGATTTCATCAGTGGGTTCCCAAAGGTGAACAATATGGCGTCAATCATGGTGGCGGTTGATAGATTCTCCAAGTATGCAGTCTTCATGCCAACTCTTATAACTTGTCCCTCGTATGTTGCAACTTAGTTGTTCTATAAGAACGTGGTCAAGTATTTCGGAGTACCAGCGGATATTGTGAGCGACCGAGATGCCAGATTTACGGGCCAATTTTGGACGTCTCATTTTAACTTAACGGTTTGTAAGTTGAAGTTCTCAACGGCAAATCACCCACAAAGAGATGTCCAAACTGAACGAATCAACGGTTTGTTGGAGGAGTATCTTCGGCATTATGTAAGTGCAAGTTAACGAAATTGGTTAAATTTACTTGATACTACATAGTTTTGTTATAACTTGCATAGATCTTCGGTTACGAAGAAGAGTCCCTTTGAGATTGTGTTGGGGAAACAGCCTCTCACTCCTTTAGAGATTGCTCAACAACGGACAAGTGACAAATGTCCTGCGGTGCATAAGTTTGCAAGGGAGAAGCAAGAGATGTTGGATGAGGCAAGGGACAACCTTCGTAAAGCTTCTTGACAGATGAAGAAGCAAGCGGATCTTCGAAGGAGACCGTTGTAATTTGAAGTGGGAGATAAGGTTCTGTTGAAACTAACCCCACAGATTTGGAAGAAGATCTCGAGCAAGCAAGTTCATAGGGGTTTGGTGTCAAAGTACGATAAACTGTTTGAAGTGCTACATAAAGTGGGGAATATGGCATACCGATTAAAGTTACCTAAGCGGTTAAAGATACACCCTACTTTTCACGTTAGTTTTCTCAAACCTTACTATGAGGATATGGCAGATCCGAATAGGAGTCAAGTGAAGTGAGCACCACTGGTTATGAGAAATAGTTCGAGGATCAAGTGGAGAAGATTCTAGAACACCAGACCATGGGTCAATATAAGAAAAACTGATGGACCGAGTTCTTAATTCACTGGAAGAATAAACCTATCACAAAAGATATATGGGAGAAAGATACAACCTTATGGCAATTCGAGGATCAAGTGAACGCCTACCTTTAGACTAATTCAACGAGCACGTAGAATCCATCTGGTGGGGGTGGTTTGTTAGACCCCTGAGTTTTGGAGCACTTCTCAGCAACCTTTATAAGGAGCCTTAGGCGGAAGGTTAGCTGGATTCGCGCATGAGGGAGGCATGTGAAAATACTAAGGCATATGTGGGTGATTGGATCGAACTTGGTGCGAATTTTGGTAGAGTCTCAGATCTTGTGGAGATTGACTCGACCTAGACTAAAGACTTGATGGACTAAGGACTTAGACCATGCTAGGATGGATGGACCATGACTAATAGACTTGTTGTGGGAAGCATTGGATTAGGCTAGTGGGCTTTGGCAAGATCACACTGCATCATCAAAGGATAGAGATCGTGGGGAGATCTTGGATGATGTGGCAATGATTGGGAGTTAGCGTTACAGTGGAACTGAACATCTGAAGATAGTAGAGTTCTTCACGGATAAGGATGTTAATTTCCTAGTTGAATGTAAAATCTATCTTGTTGTTATCTTATCTTATCAATTAGAGTCCAATTTAGATAGGGGTGTCATCTAATTAGTCCACATGATGTAATCTGATAAGGATAGACGTGATCTTAGCACGATCTTTAGGTAGTTTGGATTTAGTGGGAATCTGAATATAACTTGGACTCCAAGTTAGGATGCCTCTATATATAGCTCATTCAATCTCTGCTCTTCTCATTCAATCAGAGAGAGCATTCTTTGTATTCTTTTGAGGGAAAGTATATAAAGTTGGTTTTATACCATATCTCGATGTGTTCTTGTTGCCTTTGTTCTTATTGTTCTTATAAGTCTTGTTTCTTCGAGAGTGTCGTAAGGTAATCACTTCGGGGAGTTGGGAAAGGCTGAGTCTTACTTTAACGGATCTAAGTGAGACTGTCATGCAAAGGGTGTGAGAGAGAGACTTTAGGTGAAAGTTTAAGTTCCAAGAATACCTTTGTAACAATAAGCATGATAGCTCAAAGAAGGACGACCATAAAAACGACCACTCAAACCTTCTGAATCATCGCCAAGGAGAGCCACGTCTTGGATCACAATCAAGCGTAGTAGCAGCAGCAACCGTTCCCTGAGAACACATCATTCTCGACAAGTCCCACAAACTATCACCATAAATGCACTAACAGAGTTAGCTGGAGGAATCGAGTCGCTTGTCTATGGAACATGCTACCACGTTTCTCCCACGTTGCCTACTTCATCCTCCATCGCTGCATTGTCCATCTCTCTTCTCCAGCTCACCCACGTTTCTCTAACAGATGCCTCGCACATTGCTACCATCTCCCCACATTCGATGATCGTCTACATCATTTCTTACTCCCAAAGAACTACGTTGCCATCTGATGTCCTAAGAAGCTTCTCTAGATTGAGCAAGACGATGCCATAATTGGACTTGCCGTTATATTTCATAAATTTATGTGAACAATAAATTGGACCAAGTTACTGTTCATATAAATTCGTCAAGCGTCTTGCAGCTCCCTCATCTTGCCATCATCATGTAGCCTTCTCCAGCTACCTTCAGCAATTAGCTCCATCTCATGAAGCTTAACACAGTGGGGATGAATTTTATGAACAGTAACTTGGACCAAAAACTCCTAGTTATTTGTCACATCAAGCTACAGGGTCTCCACCTTTATGATTATCTACAACTACAGCTTTTCTATGAGAAGGTTTTAACAATGGTTTTTGTGTTTCTAGAACGTCGCACAAACATAGTGACAACATATTCTGAACTTTTTCATAAATTAAGCATAATCAAATTTAAGGGTTTCATTGTTCTCTAGGTTTCCATTGTTTAATAAATTGTTTAACACTAAAACAATTTCAATTCCAAAATTTATCATCAGTAACGACCCAAAATTTAATCAACTTATAGAATTAAAATTCGGCTCTCATACTATTATTGGGAAACCGGATTGGAATCTGACCCTGACCGTAGCGAAATAATCACAAAATTTTTCGTGATTTTTGATTTCCCAAAAACCAATATCTATTTAATTTTATAAAATGATTAACACGGATCATAATAAAGTGAAAAATTAATTCGTACCTTATTCTGATGAAAAATTCATTCGTACCTTATTCTGAAGCTTTGATCTTGTTGTATCCCTCAAATTGTTTCCGAAATTGATCAATCTCAACTACTGTGGCTGCACAAGTGTCCGACCTCTAACCGTATCCACAGAACAGGGTGAGAGAACTCTGTAACTCTTACAGAGAGGGTTAAGCATGAAGTGCTAGCTCTATAGAACTTAAGCCTATTTATAATAAGCTTTGGATGTTTTAGTAATTTAATTGAAATTAAACTCTAATTCTAATTACAAATAATTTTAATTAAATACTAATTATGCCCATATAAGATTCAATATCTCATATTGATCCTTATTTATTAAATATCTCATATTTAATCATAAAGTTTTTCAAACTTTACAATCAAGTCTATCTTTATTAAACTAATTTTGTTCTCTTCAATCCATTCTATATATGAGACCCATTATGTTCTAAAATATGTTGGTAATGATTATAAAATCTAATTTTAATTCATAACTAAAATTAGATAGATCAAAACTCCTTTTAATTAGCTTTAATTCTCCAATTAAACAATTTATAATAATAGATCAAGATTGATGTTTAGCAACGCTTCATGATTACCCAAATATTTAGGAATGTCAAAGTAGTTTTGACTAACCTTTCTATGCATAATTTTTTTGTATAATTCAATCATTTCATCATACAATGTTCCGATTAGATATAGAGTATGGAGTTAATGTCTACTCTATTTTGATTCTAATCATATTAGTTCTCCGCCATTAACTATCGATTCAATTAATAACATTTGTAAACTATTTACAAAGCATCATTTTATCTTGGCCAAGGATTTCTTGAATTGATACTAATAAAGAACAACGAAATATTATCCCTAATTACTTTAGAGTGATGAATCCTATCTTGATCACTCAACTATCTCTATATAGTTCATGCTATATCCAATGACTACCGATTAAACTTCTTATGATTAAATAGATCATAAGTAGTATCAAAACATAACAATCTATATACAAGATAACTTTGATGGCCTCAAGTCAAAAGATCACTTATAAAATCATCACAATGAGAATTCCAAAGATATACAAGTGATGTTCCAAATGGATTTTTCATATCGAGTCTGTTCAGAGAACTTATTCTCTAGCAAGTACCCATACGTTTATTTAAGTATCTCTATACTTTAGCCTATGAGATCAACTACTTCCTTCATAAAGAAAAATAAAACCTGTGCTAGTCTCTTTACGTTCTATTAATGTCCAATCTTAATAGAACAATGACTAGGAACATTTAGGAATAATACATAAATGCAATATGAATCTCATAATTATAATCTCATTATAATTTTCATTTGCAATGTACAATTATCCCATGGACTTTATCATATACGTCTAAACATGTACAAGATAAATAATGCATTTAAATAATTTGTCACTAAACTTCAACCAAAGCGATTGACTATAGGGCATAAGTCAACAAATCAAACCCTAAGGCTATATTTGGTTGGGTGGTTATTAATAGAATGGAATGAAATATAATATTATTTCATCATTTGAGAGGAGGGTTTATAATATAATATAATGGAATAGGATGGAAGGAGAGGGCTTAGCATTACATCTCATTCTATTCTAAATAGTAAAAATAAGTTACCTCTAATTTGGTAGGTTAAGGATGGAATGTAAAATGAGAACCAACATTTCACCATATTATATTATGAACCCTTCTTTCAAACAACATATCACTATATTACATTTTGAACTCTTTCATCCCTCCGAAAGAACAATTTTCTTATATTAGATCCATTTACATTTCATTCTATTATAAATTATTCCATTTCATTCCATTTCATTTTATTAAAAACTTTACGTTCAACTAAGCATAGCCTAAATTAATTGGCAACTCACTTATTAATTGCTTTAGTGGTTTTTTTTATTCTATCTCAATTTCTGTTATTTACTTTTATTAAAATCAATTGCTTGTTATCTTAGACAAAGTTAGGTTTGAATTGGTCATTGCATAATCCTTATAGGAACGATATCTTTCAATACTACAAGATATGATCTATATACTTTGTTAGTACCAATAACAATAACAATAAGCCTAGGATATGGAGAGTGTACTCAAGGAGAGAGAAAGAGGGGGCTAAGAGGAATGATGTCAGAGTTAGTTAGGAATATGGGGGCTAAATGGTTACAAGGAAATAACAGAATGTACCTAGGGGTAGTTAAGGGGGGCTAAGGAGAAAGAAGGGTATTCAGTGAGAAAGAAGTGAAAAGTGAGATTCTAGACAAAGAGAATTTATTTTCTCCTTGAGGAGCAATTCTGGCTCTAGTATAGGAAGTGATCTACGGATTCACTTTGTAATAGCAGTGTTGACCACTGATTATAATCAATAATATACTTAAGTCTAGCATACTAAGCTATACTTTCTAACATTGGTCTGACCTGTCGGATACTAATATTGGGAGAGAGGATCAGCTTATTTTTGGAGACTTGAGAAGTTAGCGCAACCCACCTTGATTCCACCCAAGATGTCCGATAGGGTAGACATGTTGGAATCCCGTATGGCGAATCCGGAGGCTGGAGTTAAAGATATTCAGTCATCCATGCGGATGGCAATGGGAGAAATGCAGCGAGCTTTGCTGTTGGAAATGAGCAAAATGATGGGAAAATGACCAAAGGAAGGACAGGGAAGTGGCGATGCCTCAGGAAGGGGGCACGATGTGGTAGGAGAAAGGAATCCACATCTTGGGCAATCAAACCTGATGGAGCATTCCTATGACACTATGGAAGAATATAGAATGTCGCTCCGTAAAGTGGAATTACCCATATTCGATGGGTCTAATCCTGTGGGTTCACTAGGGCAAAAGTGTATTTTGAAGTTCATAATACCTTAGAATCGATAAAAATGAAACTAGCTCTCTTAAGTATGGAAGGTTCCACCATACATTGGTTTAACCTTCTTCGGGAGATAGAGGAAGAGTTGGACAGGGACAAATTTAAAAGAGCTCTTATCGATCGTTATGGAGGGAGAAGATTTGATAATCCTTTTGAAGAGCTATCGGGGTTTAAGGCAGACTGATTCGGTGGAGGAATTTATTGAGGTCTTTGAGTTCATCTCGTCGCAAGTGGGTCGATTATCGGAGGAGCAATTTATGGGTACTTTATGAGTGACTTGTGAGCTGATGTTCGAAGGAGAGTACGTATGTTTGGGCCTGTGAATAGGTACCAACTGATGAAGATAGCGAGGGCAGTGGAAGATGAGGTAAATGGTGAGTATGGTGGTGTCAAAGGCTCGAGCTCTCGAAAACGCGTATGGATTCCACATCGAAGGAGTCCTTTTAGGGCAATTTTTGGGTCAACCTAAACCCTTGGGAGACGGAGCCTCCAAACTCGACGAGTCGTGGGAGGTATGTGGGTGGCGTTAGGTCAGGAAGAACCCGGGAACTAGCCAGATCTCAACCCGAACCCCATGCGCATCACCGAATGGTCACTCCACCCATGGTGACACCCACCAGGCGATCGAAAGGTGATAGGAGGGGACCAACGGAGAGGAATAAGGGATTGCGTTATCTCTCGTACCAAGAGTTGATGGATAGAAAGGCGAAGGGTTTATGTTTCAAATGTGGGGAGAGGTTTCATCCTCTTCATCAGTGTGCGGAGAAACAAATGAGATTACTGATTTTGGATGACAACAAAACCTTGAATGAGAATGGAGAAATTATCGCACTGGAAGCAAAAACTTAGGAGAGTGATAGAGCTCTGGAATGCCGAACCATGGGGGTGTTTGGAGTGAATGGAGCGCTGATACTTGAGATAAAAGCTATGCAGTTGGCAAGGAAACTACAGGGAGTTCCGATTGTGATTCTAGTAGATAGCGGAGCCAGTCATAACTTCATTTCTCCTGAGCTGGTCAGTGGTTTGAGGTTGACAGTGGGGTCAAACAGAGCATTAGGAATCAAATTGGGGGATGGCCATAGGGTAACTACTTAAGGGAAGTGTTTGGAAATTCCTATTCGGGTGGGAGAATTAGAGTGGAAGATTGATGCTTATGTCCTAGATTTAGGAGGAATGAATGTGATTCTAGGGGTTGCTTGGTTACAAACTTTAGGAAAGGTCATAGTGGATTGGAAAGAGATGACTATAATTCCAACATGAATGACAAAGTGTGTAGCTACATGGTAATGCAAGATTTCAGGCCACACCGAGGAGACACTGTGTATCCTGAAGATTCAGTGTGCTTACACGGTCTCCTTGCTATCTTAAGTGGTGATTTCTAATCGGTTTAAGGAGTACTGATAGCAACGATGCAACTTACCATATTATATTATGATGTGAAACCAGAATCTATACTAGCCAACAGATATTACAAAAGAGGACAATCGACACGATAATGGTTAGTTCATTGGAAGGGGTAAACTGATGGAGAATGCTACATAGGAAGATGAATGTGTTCTTCGGAGCCAATTTTCTCCAAGGCTACTCTTGTGGAAGGGGGCAATGTTAGGACCAATAACAATAACAATAAGCCTAGGATATGAAGAGTGTCCTCGAGGAGAAAGAAAGAGGGGGTTGAGAGGAATAATGTCAAAGTTAGTTAGGAATATGGGGGCTGAAGGAGTTCAAGGAAATAACAGAATGTACGGTATTCGGTGAGAAAGAAGTGAGAACTGAGAATTTAGATAGAGAATTTTTTTCTCCTTGAGGAGCAATTCTAGCTTTGGTATGGGAAGTGATCTACGGATTCACTTTGTAATAACAGTGTTGATCACTGATTATAATCAATAATATACTTAACTCTAGCATACTAAGCTAGAGTTTCTAATATACTTGTGATACAATGAGGGTTTTATTAGATATAAAAATTGCTCAACATTAATAACCTCTCGAATGTTACCTTTTTCTCCTTACTGATTTTCCTACAATATTAACCATCTCCCCTATTTCACTAGAGACTTAACACATGATTGCTAGAGTTTCCAGGAGTTGGAACCAATAAGACTGATCAATTTCAATACATAAATCCCAGTGGCCAAACTCAGCCTTATGAATTTTTCATCCTCTTTTCCATTTTAAATTAAGCGAGTGTTTTTCGACCTTGTTATACTGATTGAGCGCGCCTTTTTCGATACCTAAGCTGCCGTTGGTCAATTTTTAACATAAAAAATTGTTTTTCTCAAAAGGAAAGTTCCGAGTCTAGGATCTGGTCCCCTTCATTTCGGTGATCTCCTGGCCACACGTGTGATTTTACCCCATATTTGTTCTATACACCTCACCCAAGCAACGACAACGACCACACCTTTAAAACTTACTACTAGTGTTATAATTCACACATAAGAGGACAGAAAATTTTAAATGCAAAGTTCATAGTCCATTAAAAGTTTACCATAGGAAATATCTTATTTCTGACCCTATCTGAACTTGGGAATGGCTATACAAGCGTATTGTAACTACAATTTTCCCAAAATCAATCTAGTTTGGCCTCTTTGTCCTTGCAGCTTTCAATTTTCCTCAGTACAGGAGCCCTGTTTGAATATGGAAGAGTTGGTAGATGTCGCAATAAGGAACCACATCAAAACAATCAACAGATGCAATGCACTCTTAACTCTTTCACAACCTTTTCACATACTCCAATCATCACAATGGTCAAGAAATCTTCAAAATCGTACATCAATAAATGAAAAAGAGGACATGGCAACTTCTAAGACCAGTAGGCAGCACAAAAGAGAGAGAAAATGTAAGTTCTGGGGATAGCAGGCAGAACCAATCAACAATTTATTTGCCACTGACACAGTGCCTAACCACATTAACTAACGAGTGACCTCTCTTTCTGCCTCCCACCAACTTTCCTCAACTGATATTGAACTTCGACATTTTACACAAATAAACACGACCACCCTTTACTTTGGATGGATAAGTACAATAGACAAAATCAAAAATTCCCACCCAGTAATCTGACAGCAAGCACCAAGTTGATGCTTCTTCATATGAAAGAAGAGGTGCATTATAGTCTTTTTCATCCAAACGGGTTGCCTCCAGGAGATGAGAATGGACGCGGTGTAGCAGGAGCAGAAAACCTACCATGCACTCGTTGGTCCATTGTCGTTGTACCAAAAGCAGCTGTATCGCTGTTTAAACCTTGATGCCTAGTTTGCAAAACAAAAATTACAAAAAATAAATACATAGAACCCTTACATTAAAGACATGGGAAATTGATCACTCCCATATGAGAAAACTCAATAACGTGAGATATTGTTTATGGAATGGAGGTATAATTTTGTCATTCAATTCCAAACAACTAAAAACACAGCAAGGCCCATTGAACCCTAACAAGATATGACTGGTTTAAGGAAATTTTTTAAGTTATAGAGCTATTACAAGCCAGTAAGCAGTGCTTTACTCTCAATTAACCTAGCTGGCGAGCCCAAAAATTACAACTTTCAACATCTTCCGTGGTAACCACAGTAAGCAGAATCTAAAAACATAGAGCTGCTAGCAATGACAGCTATGTCCAGGAAAAGTACACAAGAACATGCTACTGGATAGTGACTTTACAGCATATTATGACCACTTACCCAGAAAGTAGGGTGTTAGTTGGTACTTGCTGAACCATGTATGCCCCTGAAATTTATCCAGCGACATTGAACATCCAAGTCAAAGGCAAAGCACAGTGAAGAAGAAGAAAGAGAAAATTAATATATGAAGTTACTTTGAGGCATTGCCGATACATAAGGTGGTGACTGGGATGTCAAAGCTGATACGTATGGAAGTGACTGGGATGAAGACCATGCTGGAATTGCAGTGCCAACACTGGAAGTACGCTGCAAACCTGCTGGTGGGATCTCTGGTAGAGCTCCTTGCAAAGGTGCCATGGGAGGGAACTGCATGGCAGGAAACATAATTCATGCGAACTTGAGATAAAACTAGAAAGACGTAAAACAAGGTCCTGCTTACATTTATTTCCATTACCAAAATCATTAGGGCAAACACCATTTTAAAATACTAAATACAAATCAAATTAATTATACTCTCAAATCATGTACCACTCCACAAGTGACAGAATGGGCCTTTAGTCTGCTAGAAGCACGAAATTAAAAATTAGAAATTCAGCTGGACAAAATTCCTCATTCATATCACTTTATTCCTATTTCAAGCCCTTGCAAGCAAATAAAGTTCCCAGTCAACCATGACAATAAGCATGAATTCACTACAACATTTCACGTCAAATGTACTATGATAAGTTTGTTTCACTATTTCTCAAGCATAATTTCCTTGTTGAAAGATTCAACAAAACAAATCAAGGAAATCATATTATGAGGATAATTTTTTTTTATTATTATAGTGCTCAAATCAGATGTTTGTTGCATACAGCTTGGGATTGAACAGGTGGTGGTTCGTTGACATCAAACGGGTTTGATGATCTTAATGACTGGAGATTTGGCACAGACTGCAACAAACAGTCAAAAGTTAAAATAGTCAAAAACCTTCAAACAGAACAAAATCATTGATTTTTTCCACTTGAGTAGATAAAAGCATACCGGCACTGCATTATTGTATTGCATGTTGAACCCCATTCCATGGGGTAAAACAGTATGCCATCCAGGAATTGGTGCATTGAAAGTTGAATAGGTGGCGGCAAAAAGATCCTGTAAACATATAATGATCCACATAACATGTAGAATGTATATAACAGGGATGCAGTCAAATAAATGGTCAACAATATAATATACATACCTCAGGCAGTTCTTTTCTCCCACTAGGCTTTACATCCGCAGATGGAGGTTGAGACATACCAGCATAACTAATGGCTGGGATGGGACTTGAGAAGGCATTAGGTGCTCCCCTTGAGGGTAAACTTGTTTGCACACTTGGCGTTGTCAACAAATTCCAAGGCTGCCAAAAATGTCCAGGAAGTAACAAGGTAAACAGATATTGATAATAGATAAAGAACAAAATTCAAGAACACGACAGAATCAACACCTGATTGCTGGATCCTGCATCAAGTTGTGTAGATTGTTGGGCAGTAGAATGACCACTGGAAGCAGGAAAGAAAGAAGGCGGTTGGTGCTGCACACTAGACCATTGCGCTGCTTCAGTAGGTTTGAAGAAGGAATTAGCACTTACGATTGGTGTGTTAGGTGCCAGACCAGGAGCTGCCACTGAAATACCACCAGGATTCAATGTTGACAAGTTACTAATTGGTGTAGCTGCAGGAGCAACAGTACCAAAGGATGACACAGATGTGTTTCCTGGAGGTACAACAGGTGAAACACCAACATTTGACAAAAGTGACACACTGCCGATGGTTGGTGTACCAGAACTGCTTGGCATTTGTGACATGTGCCCAGGTACCGATGCTGGGGTTGATAACTGCGAAAGAACAGATTCTAATGGATTCATGCTCGAAGGCGTTTGAGTTACATTGACCTTAGGAGCCAAATCAAAGGAGGCCCAATTGTTGTCATTAATACTAGTTGCTGGTGGAATAACACATTGGGGCATAGTTTGTTGTGATTCTTGAACTGATGTTACAGGAGGATCAGGATCAGCATCAAAATCAATTAAACTTGCAGTACTCTCCACTTTAACTTCCACAGAATTCCCATTGGTAGATCCCAAGCTACTAGAAGAAGCAGTTCTCTGTAATTAAATGAAACAATACTGTAAGATAGACCATTCTTTCTCCCCAACCCATCAGTCACTTTATAATGAAATG
The DNA here is from genome assembly GCA_025504915.1 of Erythroxylum reticulatum. Classification (NCBI taxonomy): domain Eukaryota; kingdom Viridiplantae; phylum Streptophyta; class Magnoliopsida; order Malpighiales; family Erythroxylaceae; genus Erythroxylum; species Erythroxylum reticulatum. The sequence continues at coordinate 37,316,168 of JANSVA010000008.1, read as the reverse complement.
CAAGAGATAACAGAGAGTGAGTTTGTCAAATAAGTGACTATCCTTCAACTCAACCAAAATGCAATCTTAAGCATCCAAGTAGGTGAACCTTAAAAGTAACCAGATGGCACACAGATGAACTACAAATGCTATTGTCCCAAACTTTCATGATTAAGATCCAGAGGAGGCAGTGAAACTATTGATTTAGCTAAATAATGGAACTATAATGCAAACTGTGGGATGTGAATTAAGGCTTTGATCCAAGTTGTAAGCGATGCAATAACGTTGCTGACTTCATTGGAAACAAATTGAAAAAAAAAAATTCTCATGAATATGCTACTGGAACTGCTGAATTCATGATGCCTGACTAATTGAAAATGTAACGATGAAATGTTTAAGGGTTCTAAATGCAGCTATGTGAAATAGAATGTTTACCCGTGTCTGAGCAAAACCATCAGCAGTCCTTGTCACATTGGCCTTTGGTGGTTCACTTATACGAAGAGGCACTACATTATCTCTCAAAATTTCTCTAACTGGCCGCACCAATGGGGGACTAGAAGCCTCAGGATCCTTGAGTCTCTCAGGTGAACGGCCTTCCAGCTTTGAATCTCCATCAGATGACAGACGGTCTTCTCTTTTTCTTCCGTTTTGAAATCTGTCTTCTCTACGCCAGTCACTGATTATCTCATGATGAGCAGGACTTCTCCTATTATCATTATATTGTCGAACTTCTTGGTCATATCCCGGACTTCTTCTTCCATCATAACTATATCTAGAATTCCTGTCTTCACCTCTTCCACCTGGACTAGACATTTCACTATACCGTCGTTCATATGAATCCTCATAAGGGGGACTTCGTGACCCTCCCTGATATGCATCATTTCTCCTATTGTCATAGGTGTCTTCTTTTTCACCCTGCACCATTTTCAATTTGAAGAATGATTAGATAATATTTGGGGAACCAATCATTAATGAGTTCAACAGATGCAACTAAAGTCACCATCTTTGTACTAAGAGGCTTGCCAGAGTTCCTTTCACCAGTATATCTTCTATCAACGTAAACATGTTTAATAAAGTCCCGTAACCTGTCAATGTTACTGGAACAAGAGCATTTGAATCAGAAATACAATTCTGATTGACACATGATGAAATACAGCAGAAACTAAATATAACCTGCTATCAGGAGCAGATTGACGCTGTGAATCCAATTCTTTGAAATAGACATCCCTTGCACGCTGCAAATTTGATGCTCAGGTAATCAACGATGAACCACTAAGAAGATAACATAAAAACAAAAAGAATCCAGGTATATGCATTTTGGGAGAGTTTTGAGATAGATTTGTTAGGAAAAGTTATACCTTGTTTCCACCTTCTTGAAGAGCTGAAACTTCTTGTGAAGTAAATTTTGCCATTGATACTGATTTTACTCGATGTGTGAATTCCCGACTACGTGTATTTTCAACAATAAAATCAGTTAAAGCAACTGCAATCCCTCTCCCTCCCCTTTCCAAATGCAATCCCAGAAAATAACAAAATTGCAGATCTTACAAGGAAAAAAACCACATGGTGGATGTAAAACATGGAAAGAAATGGAATGTGCTACACAGAGGATAACATTTATACTTACTGTATTCCACTACATGTGGTGCAAACAAACGTCCAGAAATTTGTGCACACATACTGTGGCCCCTGCTCAGTCAGGAACAAATTATCAACACAACGATAAATTTAGGCAGAGTCAATTTACATGAATGCATCAAACCTGAATAAAAATTGAAATAATAGCATCTTACACAGCTTATTTAGAAGTAATATTATTATTTCATTCAAGCCATTCTTCACAAATAACATGCAAATCTGACAAAGTCTTGATCTCTATGAGCTTAAAGATTTTAAACTTTCAAGAAGTTTTGTAGTAATGCCTATATGTTATCCACACCAATCATGTAACACGATTAAACAAAAACATAATGCAACAAGCTGGATTAAAAGATATGGAGCATTAATATCGTTTACAAGAAAATACATGAAAACAGAAGCCCAACTTGAGAGAAATGCAGTTAAAATCACAGTTATGGTTTTCAAACCTCTTTTTTGTTTATGAATGCATCATTTAAATAAATATAAGCAAAAAACTCAGTAGAAGCAAGTCCCACCGTGCATTGTGCTCTGCAGCTTACTCCCTTTCTTCCTTTCCTTTTCTTAAAAAATGCAATTGACCATGAAGCATACAATATTACTAAAAGAGGAAGTATCTTGATACACCATCAGATTTCTTGAATAAAAAGTTGCGAATCACTCAAGTCCAAAAATAATTAGATACCCCAATTTTTGATCCATCTATGGAGGTTTGTCAGTCCCAAAACCTAACTCACAGAACAGTTATTCCACACTCAAAGAATTCATTTATCTACATTCATAAATAACTAATTCATTCACATATGATTCTACTCAAATATGTTTTCTCCATTAATATTTATGTACATATATACATACACACACCATATTGGTTAATTAAAGAAAATACAATATTGATTCGAATAATTTAAGAATTAGTATGGGCTACCAATCAGAAAACTACAGACAATAGAAGAATGCAAAAGACTCGGAAAGCTACATACCCGACTATTACAGTTAACGCATTCACGATTCTCGGGAAGTTTGAGAAGCCCCCGAATAATTCGCTCATGTCTCTCGTCCTCTTTCAGTCGATTCGCCATTCCAGCTACCAACTTGTCCAAAACGACATCAATAATCAAACACAAATTAGTAACGAAAGCAACATAGCAAACACCGAAAATTTGACATGTAAAAGACTGCGGATCTGAGAAATCAAAACTGTTTCGCAACCGAAAGCGACAGAGTAAACAGAAAAGGAAAGTCAAGAACAAACCTGGATTGATTTTTATATAAGCTGACCAGTAATTGGAGATCAAACGCGAATTTGAGAACCACAGGAAACCAGTTGCCAAGAGAGAAAGAGAGAGAGAGAGATCGGTGGATGAAACTAGAGAGAGTATAAGAAGAAGATAGCTTCGGTTTTTGTACATCTAAGAGCTAAGCACAGAGAGAGGGTGAGAGAGAGAGGTGAGTCTGAGCCTCTGCCTTTTCACCCAAAAAGAAAAGCTTTCGACTAAAGAGCAGAAGTGAAATAATTAAGGGAAAAGGAATGTAGGCAATTATAGAAACAAAATTTGAGAGATGTTATTGTTACCTGTTGTCCCTTGTCTCTCGCTTAAAATGGTCTAACTTTGGACTTGTCTGCTCTTTAGAATTTTGGGTTTAATTGCGCAGCCAATAGTATACCTCAGTCCTTCCTTCCTTTCACCTTCCCCGACACTTTTCATTTCTAAGACCGAACCTTCAAACCTTGTACGTATTAGATTATTATTTATATTGTAACCACTCATTTTAGTTTAAGGATGACAATTTCGCAAATGCATAAAGGACAGTTTCTTTGCGAATGTCGTTTTGCTTCTTCGATTAATGGCTTTCTAATTCATTAACAGTTTCTCATTGTAGAGTATGCAGTTGGAAAACGAATGGAAACGACGTCAACAACATGAATTTAATGGGGATATGTGGACATCGAAAACGAAACCGACGGACTTGGCACCCTTTTTTCAATTCCTTAAGTTTGTTTTTTGATCTACAAGTTTTTGCATCCAATTCTTATTTTGTCCCTGCAAATTGAAACCCTAAATTAAGGATTTCCATTCAAATGATGATATGTTATAAATTTAAGGAGTAGTTGAATTGGTGAAGTAGAAAAATATCAGGCTGAAAGCTCATATGTTTGATTTTCCTTAATATAAAATACTCGATGTGATCTACAAGCTATTCGGTTAATTTGAAAATTTACCTAGTACGCATGATAATATGACAATAGTCGCAGTTCTTTCATTTCAAAAAATAAAGTTACAAATTTAATATATTTGTAAAAATTATCAGATAAATAATTAATTCCAAATCAATGAGGCCATATGGTTTCTTTATATATATAGATATAGATATATATATATATATATATATATGGTTTCCTTATATATATATAAGGTAATAATTCCTTTCTAACTTAAAGTCTTAGACCATGTTTTTGGTATTATAAATAGGCATCCCAATTTTCTTTTCCGTAGAAAAGGTTGAAAATTTTTGAGAAAATAACCATGTAATAATAAATTTTGATTTTAAAATTCTAATGTGAATAGTAAGCATTTGTTTTATTTAATTCATTTTCATTAGTTTATTCTTTGAACCATTGACTGAGGCTATGAATATCTTCGGTTGGGGAACAAATAATTTGAATTATTCAATATTCACTAGGTATAAAAGGGACCCTATATTAGGCTTTAAAATTTTTCTTACATAATAATTTTGTAAATGTTTAGTTACACATAAAGTCTAATAGAATTTTGTAAATGTTTAGTGCCAAAAGACATATTAGGGAGTTGATTGGATCAATTAAAATAGTTGAGTATGAAAATCAGAAAAAGATAACCTTAAACTGTATCCTTATATTTGTGTTTGATTCATAAAAATTGTGAAATTTTGTTATTAATAAATTATTTTATGGTAACACATATTTTGAATTAGTAATTAATTAAATTAACGATTAATAACTAATTATATGGATTTTTAAATATATGAAATTTGTAAGAATTTTATTCATTAAATAAATAATTGTCAAGTTACAAAACATTTAGTGTTTATATTTTGTTGTTATGTTGTGTATTGCTTGATTATTTGGGGAAAATATAATATTTATAATTTTCAATCGTATATGTGCAGAATTAAGAAAATTAGGGTAAGACAATCATGTTTATGAAATTAGATAGTGATTGGTATAAAATGGTTTTAAAATAGACTGTAAAAGTTGTGAATATATGGCTCGCCTATGATAGGCTATATTTGAGGGTCATATATTAATTAGTTACTAAGATATGAGTGAGGTATCAGGTCATCCTTAGTCTTGAGGATACTTTGTGACGATGATTAGGTACTAAAGTGGTACCAGAAGATCTAAAGTCTTAGAGATATCTTGTGCCATTGCACAGGCATTAGAGTGGTACCAATGTATCATCTTAGATTGAGGAATTGAGGCATCTTATGCCAATATTTATGCAAATGATTATGTTTCCATTTAGTGAGTGATGATGGTGAGTAGAGAAGAATTGACAAAGTATTGAATGTAAGCCTACTAGGTTAAACATGACTCATTTAATTCACTTAATAAAGAGGTAAAACACAAATAGTAATAATTAAAATAATATTAGTAATTAATAATAATAAATTCTGGATGTTTATTAAGTGTTTGAATAGTTTGGTTATTGCTTATGTATTTGAGTATTATATGTATATTTTATTATTTTATTATATTTAGCATAAATTGAGTTATTTGATTTTACGAATACGGTCAGGTTACCATTACTAAGTAGGCAACTTACTTATTGTCACTATATTTTTTTAAGGAGATATAGAGATTATCAATAACACTAGTGTATGTGATTACCAATGTAGAGGCTAGATGGGGACAATAGATCTGTGATGCCCAAATGCCCCCTAGGAGGATATGTAGATGCCACATAAGACAGCACAAATAAACTAAAACATTTCTCAGAAGCATAACATTAAAAAGTCTTCCATTGGAAGCAATTCAGAGCAAGCATACATCATATTATACGTTGGACTTAAAACAAACTTGTTTCAAACCATATATACATTATATCACATGAACTTAATAAAAATTTGTCCCAAAAATCGAAACCAGTCTCGAAATAGTTATTACAAAAACTAACAATAATTCAGAACCATACACTTTATATACCAGCCAAAATAAACTCAAAATACATTTTTGATAAAATAAGACTCAAACTCCATTGGCCAATGCGGTTGACTCGACCTAGTCTTTATAATCCTTGCTTTGAACCTAAACAGGACAAATCTACCGTGCTAAGCATATAGCTTAGTGAGTAATAACTAATCTATGGATAAACTGACAACTTATCATACTAAATAATGTAACAACATATAAATGCATTAAACAATAAATCAGATATAATGTATTTTAGAACAGATTTTATAATTAACAGAATTGAATATTACAAAAGGGTATAAACCCTTCAGACTCAGAACACAATAATGTTTATGTCATAATCAAACAATATCAGAATTACAAAATTAGATAACTGCTAATCCATTTACAGAAGTGGGTAATAAGACTTATACAGAAGAGATCGAAGTCTCAACACTGAAGTGTCCAGGAGAGACCGAAGTCTCGACACCGAAGTGTCCAGGAGAGACAAAAGTCTCATCACCGAAGAGTCACAGGAGAGACAAAAGTCTCGGCACCAATGTGCCACAGGAGCAACTGTATGAAAACGATCTAGAAGGGGGGTTGAATAGATCTTTAAACCTTTTCTTAAAATTCTACAATAAAATCAGAAGTTAATTCACATAAAACAATTTAAACAAATTTAAATGCTAAGAATAGGGAAG
>JANSVA010000008.1:37292433-37309594 GCA_025504915.1 Erythroxylum reticulatum | reverse complement strand
GTGCCACAATCTAAGCCAAGAATCAATTTTATGCCACTTTTGAAAATCTTAAATACAGAATTAAAATTCAACTTCTTCAAGAAAGTTGTAGGAGTACGTCTCAAGTTTAATATGAACTAAGAATCAACTCATTTAGAAATCTACAGTTCAACATATAAGAAAAATACCGAAGCATGGTCAATGAAAATTCTCCAGTTCATAACATTCCAGCACATTTCCTCACTTTCATTTTTACACCAAATTCATTTCAATTTTTTTAGATCACTTTAGCACAAACAAATACTCATTCACAAACCAATTTGTTTTTCATAAAATCATAAAACTCTAATCAATTTTCTTAAACCTCTTCATCTTCATAAAATCAATCATAAACCTATCACTTTTCCATATTTTTCTTAAGTAGATTTCGGGTCTAATTTGCATGACCATTTGGCCTCAACAATGGGGTATTTAGGCAACATCTTCTACTAATAAAATGTTCCTCAATGTTTTTAAAGTCTGATGACACCAATATCATGCATTTTAGTTCAGTATCCTGTAAGTTATAATAAAAAATACGCAAACTATTTTCATACCTCGACAGAATACCAATTTCGACTTCAAGCCAAAATTTCAGACTCTTAAGGACATATTTTGAATTTGATTCTTTCATGAAAATTTAGTTCTATGTCTCTTGTTTGCTCTAAATCAAACTCCATACAATTTAGATATACACAAATCAAGTTATGCCCTAAATATAGATGTATGTTCAGTAAAATACTACATATATCATATTCCAATGACTGTAATCCTTCATCTTGTTAATCATATCACCGAATTTGCTTCTTCTTTCACCACCAACACATGCATCAACACCATTTACGTATGCAATAATCCACAAGCATGAAAATATACACCATCCATGCATTCATTCATTTACAAACATTAAAACCTCAACAGAAATCATTTACACTATCATAAAACTTAAAGCATTACTTACCTGGTTTATACTTAACCAAAATTCCAGAAATGGGGAGAGCAAATAAGAAGGAAGATGTTGTAGATGGTTTTGGTGAAACCAAGGAAAAGAGTTGCAGAAACATTTTTCCTAATGCCTAGGTGTTTCATTAGTGCTTGAACATATGTCTCCATTGCATGTCTTCCACTTGTCCACTAGATAAGCTACCATTTGTCTCATAGCTATAGGTCCACATGTCACATATGATTTTATCCATTTTTCACTCCATAAATTGTCCATTTGTCAATCAATTTCTAATACAATTATCACACTTCTATTTGTCTCTTATTTCAATATTTTTCCTAGTCTAAAATACGTCAAAATTTTAATAAATTTTCCTAAAATTCACCAAAATTCCTAAATAATAACTATTATCACCAAATAAATTTTGTAACACAACTAATCCAAAATTCACAATTTAATCACATTAAAAATCAATTATACTCAAAAAAATGTCAGTGAATGCATGTATAAATATTTGTCTGTGTCCAAAATTGCATATGAAAATATAAGTGAAAACTTAATTATGAAAAACATAAAAAGTAATGAAATTCCTCAAATTCTAACCCCTAACACGGGGTGTTACAAGATCAAATTAAGTTCAATTGCTTTTTGGTATATACATTTGAATGTTATAGTTTGGGATGATTATGCTTGTACAGATAATTTTTATGACTGATGAATGTCATTTTTTAGACTAATGAAAATTTGATAATCAATGATGTAATTATGGAAGCGTTTGGATAAATTGTGGTTTAAGAATTTTGAATTGTCACATTTAGTTGGTATCATAGTGAGTTTATGTTTTTGGAGACAAATTGAGTGAATTAGGAAAAAAATCGATAATATATTCTTATATTTATCTAGGATAATTTCTAGAGATGATACCATCAGACCATAGTTGACTAGGGGAGTCAAGTAATTTGATCCGTGCTTCAGATGTTCCTGATCAAAGGGATGCTAGAGCAGACCGAGTAAGAGGAGAGATGTTAGTGCCAACTCAGATGATGCAGCAAGCTATTACTACGACTTCTACCTGAGGTGGTTTTATAGTGGATCATAACTATGAGCAGATCCATAAGATGGGTGCAGTGGAGTTTCGAGGCACTGCTGATCCTGAGGAGGCTAAGGCACGGTGAGCGTAGATAGAGTTAATTTTAGATTGTTTAGGGTGTACCTAAGATAGAAAGTTGCAGTACATTATTTCATGAAGAGATATTATGAGTCATGGGAGATGATTCAACAAGAGTGTCAGAGAGAGTTTATAGATAAATTCACTCCATAAATATATCGGGATTTGAAGAAGATGGAGTTTATGAGTCTGGTTAAGACATAGGAGATGTCTATGATGGAGTATAAGGCTCGCTTTGTGACTTTGCCTAAGTATTCATTAGAGGCTATGAAAAATCTAGAGGGCAAATGTTACCGATTTGAGCATGGTTTAAGGACTGAGATTGATTTGGGTTTGGGAATTTCTACTTCTGATTTTAAAAAGTTACTAGATAATGCACTAAGAGTAGAGGATGTGATAAAAAATGAAATAAGGAGAGGAGAGTTAAAGAGGCGACCAAAGGGTTATTATGGAGAGGAAAGTCAGTGTGTTAAAAGAAGTGATATTCATTTATAGTTTACTAGTGTAGGGCGATCTAAGAGAGTCAGTGCTACATTGAGCAAGAGTGGTTGTTTCTATAGGTTTAGTGGAGATAGAAAAAGCTAGTATAGATTAAGGATGAAACAACAATAACAACAACTCCTAGTAGAAATATCGATGATAGGTAAAGTATGTAGAGGTTCAGTAGTACACAGCCTTACCCCTAACTAGTAAAGAGACTATTTCCAAATAACTCACATAAGGAAGGGGAAAAAAATAAAATTAATTAATTAATTAATTAAATTGAAAAATAAATTAAAAATAGTAGTTAAAAATTTAAAATAAAATTAATAAATATTATTAGTAAGGATTCAGGATAGTATACAATTATTTGTGCACCATTGATTGGATCAGACAAAGGGATTAGCTAGAGGTTCAGAGTATCTTTAAATAAAGGAGTTTGAGGGATACAGATTGTGCAAATTGTGGAAGAGTTCACAGAGGACCATATTGGAGACCCACTAGGATTAATCAAATATGTTATATCTATGGCGAGCGGGGACATTTAAGAGGAGTTGTCTGACAGTAGAAAGGAGTTACGGGAGTAAGGGCAGAGAAAACAATATGCGGTCAGAGTTATAATTTTAGTTCAAGTAAAGGTTTGGGTACAGTTGGTCGTAGAGTAGCTTGATGCAGACCAGTAGCAGTTATAAGTACTAGTGGGACATCCTCATTATAGGGTCATACTTAGGCGATGATATACCATATGATAAGGAGGAGGCACCCGTAGCTAACAATGTCTTTTTAGATACGATTTCATTATTTGATATTGAGGCTAATATATTAATAGACCTAAGATTTACACATTCATACATCTCTTTAAAGTTTGCCTTTAGATTTCTGGAGGAGATTAGTCCATTAGGATATAAATAAGAGTGTGGTTTCTAGTGGGAGACTGCATGATAGCGAATAGTGTAAGGAGGGTGATGCAAGTAAGGATTGGTATAGTGGAGCTACTAGCAGACTTGAAAGTGATGGATTTAAGGGAGTTTGATGCGATTCTTAAGATGGATTAGTTAGCACAATATTGAGTTGTAGCAGATTATTATACAAAGGAGGTGATCATAAAGTCTTTAAGTAAACCGAAGGTGATACTTATGGGGATCATAAAGTAGTTCCAGTATGTGTGATCTCACCCACGACTATTAGATGATTGACATTGGAAGCATGTAAGGCATATCTAGATTAGATTACAAATATAAGGGAGGTAAGTCCTGAGTTAAAGGATATTCCTATAAAGAGGGAATTTTTGGAGGTATTTTTAAATGATTTACTCGGTTCACCATCTCAATAGAAGATAGATTTCATTATTAAGACTATGCATGAAGTTGCACTAATTCCTATTTCGCCTTACAGGATGGCTAATCAAGCTCTTTTCTAATAACTCCTCTAACTATTAATTAAAATAGACAAAATTAAATTGTGATTTTAAATCTATCAAACTTTTTCTAACTATGTAATTGGATTTGAAGCAATCATATAGATAACTAATAATCAATTAAGATCTCTCTTAAATTGCCCATTAGTTTTATATTTATAGGTCTATTGAGGAACCAAATCTCACTGAGCAATATAGCACAAGTGATTCAGTCTAATCTCTTTATTCAAATTGAATATAAAATAATAAACATCACAAGAATATTTCATTAAATTAAGAATGTAAAGTTCAACAAATAAATTAAGAGTAATTCCTAAAAAGGAATTTAGTAATTCATAGATGTAACTATATATACAAATTTATTTATCATTAATATCTAAAACAACAAGAAATAATAAAAGAGTTAAGAGTTAAGAATTGAATCTAGAAGTGTTCTCTTCTTTGCTTTGAGTTGGAAAATTTGTAGCCTTGTTCTTTAGAATTTTTTATTATTTGATCTCCTTTTATTATGCTTTCGCAGCATTTAAGTAATGCTTTTGTCTTCATTATATATTCTTGAGTCTTCTAGAATTTTATCTAGGTTTTTTCCACTTGTTTATCTTCTAAAAATAGGCCTTAAATGTTAAAAGTATAAAAAAACTCGCAACCTAAAAAAGCTACAAAATTGTGCATAGCCTTTCTTTAGCTCTCTGGCACAATGGTGCATAGCATGCATGATCATGCTAGAGGTGCTACAACCTGCTGCTACTTCCATGCACAATCATGTAGACATTATTCTCCAACTTTTTCTTCATCTTTTCTTCTCTTTTTCCTGTCTCCACACATGATCAAAAACATCAAATAGCCCTTCAAATATACATTTAAGATCAAATTATTGCCTTAAACAACAATTAATCAAACGAAACACATAAAACATTAATAAATACATAAATCTTAGTCCTAAACACTTGATTATCTAAAACACTTTAAAATGCTCTAACACCTAGAAAACACATTATAATTCACATCTATCAGCTTCCGCATACTTGAATCTTTGCTTTTCCCTTAGCAAAACCAAAGCCACAAAACAACACAACACACGAACGGACAAACACACAATCATGCAATAATACAATAATGGTATAATGGCATCAAATATCATAAAATTAACTTAGTCATAAACATCAACCCGTAAAAATTTCCAACACACTAACTTATTCCATTCATGTTCAAATGCTTTGATTTAAATACACGTATCAACAAAAATATCATCATTTATTTAAACATCTATGGCACTTGTAAGTATACACTTATTCTTATTTTTCAATTAAAGAGCTAAACCATCACTAAATTCCCTTTCATTAAATTTATTTTTACATTGAGCAAGAATATCAATAGGTTCACTTTTATTGACAATACTATATTATCAAGCTTAGTTAGAGTGTCATTCTAGCCTTTTGATGCGAATACAAACATTTTGTTGCGAATGTCCCCAATTACTCTACTATATCACAACTCATAACTGGCTACTAGCTCTATTCTTAACATATTTTTTAAACAGGTTAGCAAAATAGGAATTTTATTTAACATATTTATATCAAACACTTTGTTATTATTTTTTTTGCATTTTACCTCATCACTTCGTCTTAGTCAATCACTCCCATGAAAGGCTACTGATGATGTCAACCAATTTAAATGAATTTAATTATAAGTGTATTTAAACAAGTATCATAAATTGATAGAATAAGTATAACATTCTAATCAACATGAATATTCACCTAAAAAACACTTAAAACAAAAACTTCACAAGCTAAAGTTTCTTCACAAATTAAATGATCATATTTATAGATAAGCTAATTCCTTTCAATTTTATGCCATTGACACATCCACACGATGTAGACATCATGCAACAAAATGTTTACACAATGCTAACCTAATCAAAAACTAAAACAATGTAAATGCAAATTCATATATAAACGACATGCAGGTGCATACATGTCCTCCCACTTGAATAACACATTGTGTTTAATGCAAAAAATGAAAAATACCTAACAACAACACATATAACAAATATAACAAGCAAAATAAAAGGAATGAAAAATAAAGGTAAGAATACTTATGGTAATCATGGTGGTGATGACATCAGAGAAAGAACTTGGCCATACTTTATGCCTTAAACATCCATCAATTCAACTCATTAGAAAATTATAAAAATAAGGCAAAAATGCAAATAAAATTTAAAAAGTAAATTTATTAGAACATAACATGCTAATTTTAAGATCACTAGCTTGATCGTTTTAGTTCAATTATTTTAACCAACTCCACTTTTGGACGGTAAGGTTTTATGCATGATCACATCAGGACTTATTCTTGTTATGTCCAAAATTTTCTATCCCATATCTCTCATTATCTTTCTAATTGTCTCCACCACTTTATTTTCTTGTTCCCAATTAATTTTCAACTCTAGAATGGTTAGTTTCTCAATGGAGGGTCTCATAGGTGCTTCCATCCTTACTAATTATTCCTATTTTAATTTGTGACCTAACTCCTCCTTTCTTACTTCTTCTTTATCTTCTACCTTTCCAACATTAACTTCTTTTCTATTACACTCTTGTTCTTTTATACAATCATCCACTATATCAATCTTCTTGCAAGAGCTACTTTCCTTTAGATTCTTCAATACTTTATTCATGTTAAATTTAACTTGTTTATCACCAATTCAAAGAATAAATTTCCCTTCATAGACATCCACCAAGGCTCTTCCTGTATTCATAAATGGTCAACCAATAATTAATGGATAGTTTTGATCCTCTTTAAAGTCTAGCACTACAAAATTTATAGGAATAAAAAACTTTCCATTTTTATTGGCACATCCTCTAATATGCTAAATAGTTTCTTTATAGATTGATATGCCAACTGAATAAGCATAGACGTTGGCTTCGCATCTCCTAGCCTCAAATCCCTAAAAATTGACAATGATATAAGATAAACACTTGCACCTAATTCATATAAACACTTAGAGAATTCTAAATTACCAACAACATAGGGTATATAAAAACTCCTTAAATCTTTCAATTTTAAGGGCATGTGGTGGGAACAACTTCCTGTCAAAGTGAATGCTTTGTTTTCCTCCCAAGTCCTTTTATTTAATAAGATGTCTTTTGAGAAATTTTGGATACTTGGGTATGCTCTGCAAAGCTTCCATAACGGATAAGTTAAGTTGTAATTTCTTCAACTTCTTTAAAAACTTTGTGAATTAAACATCCATTTGGTTCTTCTGCAACCTTTATGGGAATGGGATCTTAGGAATATATGGAGGGGGTTGGATATGTGGAACTTTCTCCTTCTTCTCTTCCTTCTCATCCTTCTTCTCTTGGTGTCCATTATTATGGGGTTCAACCTTCTTCTTAGTTGGTTTTTCTAACTCGTTCTCACTTATAAGTGTGATGACTTTTAGTTGCTCCCTTGGATTAGATTCTATGTTTCTTGGGAGACTCCCCTCACTTCATGTAGAAAATGCATTGGCTAATTGACCCACTTAAATCTCCATATTATAGATCGAAGATGCATGGTTCTTTACGATTTGATCGACCTTGATTTCCATCCTCTTTTGGTTCTCATACTGGCTCGTAAATTTGGAATTCAAAACATCCATCAATTTGTCCATCTTTAATTCTAAAGAACCGAGCCTATCTTGCTAAAATCTTGGTAGGCCTTGAGCTCTTATTGAATTCCCAGCAGCATTGTTAAATTAAGAAAAATTTAGATGGTTCTTTCACCCAGGATTTTAGGTATTAGAGTAAGAGCTATTACCACCCCAACCATATTGTGCTCTAAGAGCTATTACCATCCCAATCATATTGTGCTCTTACGAAGTTGAGATGCTCTATGCTGTTTTCCACTAGGAAGCAATTAGCTGAGAAATGACTTTCTTGTCCATATAATCCGCATCCATGAAAATTCCCCTGTGTGAGTTAGAAGATGTGACTTTCAAGCTGTTCAACTGTTTGGTCAAGGTTGCTACTTCAGCTTATAATGTTTTCACTAAATCTATACTAAGCACTCCCTTCTTATCTCTAAAGGTTGGTTGTTATTTACTTCTTTCTGATGTCCGAAGACAACAATTGATTGTCATCTCTTATAACAAATCATGTGCAACTTCAAATTTTTTCCTCATTAACAAACCAGTAGTTGCTACATCTATAGTGCCTCAAGTGGATGGATTCACACCATTGTGGAACGTTCGTAGAAGGAATTCTTTTAGCAAATTATGATGACGAAAACTCCTTCGTAACTCTTCAAGTCTCTCTCATGCTTTATATAATGATTCCCCTTCGCCTTGCTAGAAATTGGTAATCTTCTTTATGAGGTTAGTGGTCTTTGTTACAGGAAATATGTAGCTAAAAAGACCTATACCAATTACTTCCATATTGTCACATTCTCTAGGTTAAGAGAGTTCAACCATGCCTTAGCTTGATCTTTAAGTGTAAAAGGAAAGAACTTCATATTGACTACATCTTTTGACAAATAATTATAACAGAATGTGTCACAAATCTTCAAGAAGTTAGCCAAATTAGCATTAAAATCCTCATTGGCCAGTTTATAAAATTGTACATTGACTTGCTACATATTTAATGTTGCTAGTTTAATCTAAAAAATGTTGGTCTACACTGGTGGTTTTATTATTCCTTGTTGTTTAGCGTTAAACCCTAACACTATGAAGTCTATAAAGGTTCTTTTTTGTTCTCCTTGATTCCTTTCCTTCACCATTGTCCTTTTTATTGCTTATTGGCATCTCATTTTTTAGATCTCCCTATCTTACTTGGTGATGTCAAAAACTTGTGTGTCTTTTAATTTTCTTGAACTCCTTGTAGATCTTATGTTCATGCATCTACAATCATATAAGAAAAGTGTTAAAGTCCTTAAAGAAAGGTAACCTAAATTGCAATAGGTACTACAAAACAAATCCTCGACAATAATGCTAAAAACTTGATGAAGTTTTAAGTGAAAAAATTTCTTAACTACAAGTATACAAATTAAATATTATAGGATAAAAAGTGTCATCTTATGGGGGTTATAGTAATCATTTAACAATTTTTGTAAACTTTGCTTAAGGTAAACAATAAGATGAATAACTAATAATTAAACTAAAAATAATGACTTAATAACTAAACAATGGAAACTGCAGTAGTAAATTTGATTTTATAGATCAATGATAAAAGCTAGGAATTACTGCTATCCTTTGGTTTTCGTTTTAGCTTCTTGATTAATAATTAAACTAAAAACAATGACTTAATAACTAAACAATGGAAACTGCAACAGTAAATTTGATTTTATTAATCAATGATACAAATTAGGAATTACTTCTATCATTTGGCTTTTGCTTTAGCCTTTTGATTTACTCCTATTTGATCATAGATATCCAATGATTATGATTACCTCCCTCTAGAGATCTAATCAAATAATCTTAATTAAAGCAAATAGAAATTGAATTATGATCTCATAATCTATTAAAACTCTTTCTAACTAGTTTCTGGCAACAGCAACCCAATGTATGTAATAAAGGCGATAGCAGCGACCCAACTCTCGTTACCTAACACATAGACAATGGTAAAGATCTCTATTAAGGGAGTGAGGTCTTGATAGGGACGAGTTTTAAGAAGGACTCAAATCTGGCCTGCGATAGGTGACAGCAACAAAGGAGAGAGAGGTACAAGCACTATGTTTGTCTTATGTGGCAGAGAAGTAGAGAAAGTAGCAGAATCAGTAACAGAATTATCCTTCCCAAAAGATTTGAAGAGTATGATTTGAATGTCATCTTCCTCAGATAATGTATTAGGGAGTGAGGAGTTTCCTCCTCTCACTGTCCAACAAGCTTCTTCAATAGTAGAGAAGCAATCATAAAGCCATGTAGTAGGAGATCTAGATTCAATTGGGAAGATGCATTTTATAGCTGTATTGAAGGAGGTTGTAGTCATTCCACCTCTTGAAGTTCTTTTACAAGGAGTTAACAAGTGGAAGTCATCTCTAGTAGGCTACTTTCTAGAAAAGGAAAATGTTTTTTTAGTGGTTCAACGTTAGGCGAATGCTACCTAGAAAAGAGTGGCCTATAATTCATTTTTATTACAGAAGATGATCTCTTCATATTTAGATTCTCTTTAGAGGAAGCGACAATTAAGATTATGGACATGGGACCATGGAATATAAAAGGTAAACCCCTATTTTTAAAGAAATAGTAGTTGGGATTTAAGCTTGATGGAAGTGAAACAAAATCCATTCCTATATGGGTGAACATGCATAAAATAACTCTTAAATACTGGTCTTCTTAAATTTTAAGTAATTTAGCTAGTTACCTTGGAACCCCTCTTGCGTTGGATGAAAATATAGCCAATATTAAGAGAGTAGGCTATGCGAGAGTGTGTATTGAAGTTGTTTATAAGAAGTTGATGCTTAACTTTATTCCTATTACGAAGTTTAATTCAAGTGGTGAGCTGGCGGAGAATAAGATTCTCCTTTCTTATCCTTGGAAATTGTATGCTAAACCTGTCACTAAAATGTGGATACCCAAAATTAATACCAATAAGGAAGATAAGGATGGAAAATAACATATTGAGGAGGCTGAATCTTTACAAGCTATAGGTGGAAGTACTAACACACAAAAGCATAACTTACAAAATAAAGAAACTATGAGCTTGGAAAAAAACTCTGCATATCAGGTGGAAGTAATCAAAAATAGTAACTTAGAAAAGTTATCTACAGGTCAGATGGAAACTAATGAGATTAAGATGGCTGTGAATGTTCAGAATCAAGCAGATGTCGCTATTAATGTGCAAGGAGAGAATGACGACAATGTAAGTAAGCTAATGTTTTCAACTTCTAACACCTCTTAATAGAAGGTGGTTTCACAAAAGTAAGATGATACCCAAAGGATGCAAAGTACCTATTCATCTTTACAATGTTGAAGAAGCTGAGAATATGGAGAATTCTTCATTTTTCCACGAATGAGGAAGCAAAACTAACAAAAGATACCATATTAGTATCTCCAAGAGCTGGTAGTTTATAAAATGAAGTGGACAATTATAGTACCACTCAAATACAAGAGGAATCGTAAGCAACAATAACTAGAAATAGAAAAGCTAGGAGAAATACTAAGTCCTCACACTTTAAATGTTTTATACTATTTGGAATGTAAGAGGACTTAATTGTCTTAACAAATAGCTAGCATTGAATTATTACATTCAAGCTAGTCAAACTTGTTTTGTTGGTTTGATGCAAAATCAAGATTAAGGAAGATGCTTTTCAAAATGGTTTTAATTTCATACTTGCAGATTGGGTTACTTTTAGTAGTCATTCAAAACACCCTAATGGAAGGGCTATAGTTGCTATAGATCCTTCCTATTTTTCTATTTCTAAGTGGTATTGTATTGATCAATTTCTTCATTGTGATGTTGTTTTAAGATGTGTTGACATTCCTATTGCAATAATACATGTGTATGTGATTAATTGGGAATTTCAAATGGACAACTTATGGAAAGAATTGTAGGTTATTGATTCGAATATGTCCATACCTTGGATAGTGGCAGATGATTTTAACTGTCTACTATCTCATTCTGAATCCTTATCTATAAGGAAAGTTTCTCAAGATGATGTTATAGAATTATCTACATTGATAGCTTCTCTTAGTTTGGTTGATCTGAGGTTTTATGGACCTATATTCACATGGAATAATCATCAAAAGGGTAGTAAATTAATTCTTAGAAAGTTGGATGAATGCTTAGTTTATAGCAAATGTTTATCTCAATTAATAGAAATCTGTGTGAAGATTGAGGAACCTTTATTCTTTGATCATACTCCAATGAAGGTGTATATCTCTAGCAACTAATTCAAACGAAGATCTCCTTTCAGGTTTTTCAATTCATTACTTAAACATACTAAGCTTAAATTAATTATTAACTATGTTGTTGGTTTTAAGTTGTAGGGATCCAATTCATTCTAGTTCATTCAAATTCTAAAATTCATTAAGTAAGAATGTATCAAACTCCTTAAGCTTAACTCAAACCCTTCGAAATTTAATAAAGTGCAAACCTTTGAGAATTTATCTTTGACTTAAAAGTAATTGGATATGGATCTTACAAATCCCACTCTCTTGATTAAAGAGAAATCAGACCTAAGTAGTCATTTAAATTATGATGAATAATATAGGGAAAAATTAAAACAGAAGTCGAGAATTTTGCGGTTGCAACATAAGGACAGCAATACCAAATATTTTTTTAATGTGATTCAGGGAAAAAGAAATAGAAATAAGATCATAGAGATGGTATAAAATGAAGGATCAAGATGAGTTGAAAAGGATGGCCATAACCCATTTTTATGCAATAAGTGGAATCTCTACACACATTAAAAGTCTCCGTTATAGTATAGATAGTTATATGGCTAGTTCAATCAATCATGTACAAGAAGCTGCATTAATCAAGGAAGTCACTAGTGATAAGATAAAGGAAATATTGTTCTCTTTTAATCCAGATAAGTCTTTTAGGCTAAATAATTTTAGTGCTAGATTTTTTCAAAAGAAATGGAATATGTTACAAGTTCTAGTGGTTAAAAGGAGTTTAGGAATTCTTTAGTATTGGCAAATTACTCACTATATCTTTGTACTATCACTATGGAAGTTCTTCAAAGAATGACACACATATGTATTTATGCAAACTTAGCTTTCAGATGTCATAATCAATATAGGGAGCTCAATATTACTCAACTTGCTTTTGCAGATGGTTTACTCATATTATGTGCTAATGACACTACTTCAATTAAAGCTATTTTATCATTTTTACAGAGATTCAAGAATTTTCTAGGTTAAGAATTAATCCTAAAAAAGCTCTGCTTATTTATCTAAGTTAAGCCTTGATGACTCCTCAAGGGTGATTATTGAAGCAAGACTATCCATTTACCAGTTACCATTTACTTATTTAGGAATTCCTATCTACACAAGGAATTTTAAGGAGGCTATATGTAGACATCTCATTAATAAATTTTAGAAAAGGATTCCTACTTAGACCAATAGATTCTTGTCTTATAAAGGTAAGCTTCAGCTTACTATTTCAATCTTCAATAATCTACACATATATTGGCTATCTCACTTACCCATTCCCAAAGGATTAATAAAGAAGATTAATAGAAGCATAAGAGACTTCATGTGGCATGGGCTAAATACAAATGATAAGAAGATTTGCAAAGATAAGTGGAATGTCATTTGTCTTCCTAAAGAAAATGGAGGGTTGGGAATCAACTTTACTAGTAGAATGAACCAAATATTGATAGCTAAAAGGTTATAGAGAATATGTCATGATAAGGAAAGCCTCTGGGTGAAATAGGTTCATATATTTCATGTCAAACAAAGAAGCAATTGGTCCATCCCTAAAAAAGTGCTCATTCCTGTATTTTTCAACGAGTCTTATATACCAGGTCAGTATTGCATTCTCATATCAAGCACTACATTAAAGACGGAAGATGTACTAAATTCTAGTCTAACAATTGGCATTCTCTTGGGCCTTTATGCTATTCATAATATTTCATTACTTTTATAAAGTTGATCCTTGAAAACACTATAATGCAAGAACCTATTCAAAATGATAACTACTATTAGCCATATCACATCATAGAGGAATCAAACCAATTGCAAACAGTATATAAGAGTATTGACCAAATTAGAGGCTATAGGATAAAGTCATATGGGAGTTACATAACTCACGCAAGTTTAATGCTCTTCTTATAAAAAGTTGCTTCTTGGTCCACTAATCAGGTTTCCCTATCTCTAAAGATCATTCTTTCTTTCTCTCATTAGCAGCTATTTAAAATTTAAGTACCAGAGATACTCAATATTGCCACTATAAATTCCTAGTGATGTCTTTCGATTTGACTAATAAACCAGCTACATTCATAACAATAATGAACATGACATTTTAGGAGTCTTTGGATCGATTTGTGATAGAGGTCACTAATGACATATTGGTAGATTAATAAAGTAAATAAGAGCATGGGTAACATTTGAGGACTGTGTTATACATTTTGAAGGAGAGACAAATGTATGCCAAGTTGAGTAAGTGTCAGTTCTGGATGGAGCAAGTAGTTTTCCTTGGACATATGGTCTCCCAAAAGGAAGTGATGCTTGATCCTACTAAATAAAAGGAAATTATGGATTAGGAAATACTTAGAAATACATTAGAGATGAGGAGTTTTCTGGGACTTGTTGGGTATTATTAAAGACTTGTGAAAGGATTTTTTAAATGATTTTTAGCCTATTGACCAAGCTAAAAGATTTGTTGAGTCATCATCGTTCTAATGGAACAAGATTCGTGGAGTCATCATCGTTCTTAAAAAAAGGCTACTTAGAAATGAAAAGATAAAGTTCAATGTTAGTAAACCTAACCTAGCCATTAAAAATAAAAGCAAGGAGTAGAGGTATAAAAGCAATAGGTAAGTAGGAAGAAAACTAACGAAAATAACTTCCTTTATGTTCTTCTTCTCTATCTTTCTTGTTGGTAAGTGCACAAAATCACCACCTTTCTCTTGCTTATGACTCTTTTCTCATGTATTTCCTCCTTTTATTTGTTGTGCAGTAGATTAAAGATGAAATTATAGAGAATAACAACCTAAAAATCTATTGGAAAGGCATAGAACTTCATATAGGTAAGATTTCTAGCTAAATTCCATCCCTTTTGTTAGTCATTTTCAAACATTCTAAACTAGTTTCTAATTAGAGTATTAAGTGTAATTAGGTTTGTAAAAAATTCTTAAATAAAGTCTAATAGAATTTTATAAATTTCTAGGTCTAAAGGACAGATTAGGGAGTAGATTGGACCAATTGAAATCGTCAAACCTAAAAATCAAGTAAAGACAATCTAAAGCTATACCCTTATATTTGTGTATGGTTCATAAAAATTGTAAATTTTTTATTAATAAATTACTTTATGGTCAACTTTATTTTGAAATAATAATTTATTTAATAATTAATAATTAACTATGTGGATTTCTGAAATATATGAGTTTTATAATAATTTTATTTATTAAATAGATAATGGACAAGGTATAAAATATTTAGTGTTTATATTTTATTATATGTTATGATGTGTATCGCTAGATAATTCAGGAAAAAATATGATAATTGTAATTTTTAGTTCAGCATTTGTATAATTAAGAGCATTAGCATAAGATAAATCAAGTTCATGAAAGTAGATAGAGACTGGTTTATAATGGTTTGAGAATAGATTGTGAAAGTTATTAATATGTGGCTTGCCTAGAGCTATATTCGATGGTCATAGATTGATGAGTTATTAAGATATGAATGATTTATGGCTAGATGCCTGTTTGTGGAGTATCAAGGCATCCTAGGTCACAGGAATGCCCTACATTAATGGCTTGGTATATGAGTGGTATCGAGATATAAGTCTTGGGGATATCTTGTGTCGATGGCTAGGTATTACAATGGTACTGAGGTATCAGGTTAGATTAAGGAATTAAGGTATTATGTGCTGATGTTTATATACTTGATTACATTTCCACTTAGTGAGTGAAGATGATAAGTAGAGAAGAATCAGTAGATTATTGAATGTAGGCCTACTAGGTTAAGTAGGGCCTAGTTAATTTAGTTAATAAAGAGGTGAAAACATAAATAGTTATAATTAAAATAATATTAATAATAAATAATAAAATTGAAGATATTTATTGAGTGTTTAGACGAGTTGAGTATTATTTTGTATATTTTATATGACTATTTTAACATATATTGAGTTATTTTATTTTAAAAGTATGACCTAGTTAACCTTATTAATTAGGCATCTCACTTCTTGTCGTTATATTTGTTTTAGAAGATAGATAGACTGTCGATAACTTTAGTGCACGTCATTAATAGTATGGAGTCTAGGTAAGGCCAATAGGTCAAATTAAGTACAATTGTTTTATTGTATATACTTTTATATGTTACAATTTAGGATAGTTATGCTTGTATAGATAATTTTGTGACTAATGAACATAATTTTTTACACTAATGAGATTTTGGTAATTAATGACATAATTGTAGAAAAATTTGAGCAAATTGTGGTTTAAGAATTATGGAATGTCACAAATATAAATCTTCCTTGTAGTTTGAGAAATTTCAGAAAAATCTTATTTTTAAAATTCTTGAAAAAACACTTTCTATTTTTCAATTTTCTAAATCACTTTCAGACTTTGATTAAAAAGTAATGTCAAAACATACAGAATGTAAACATCAGACATAGACTATGCAAATGTTACCAATATGGTAACTCACTCAACTCATTAAAACTTGACGTAAATCAATTAAACTTGACTTAAATTAATAATTTAAGATAATTTTAATAAAATATTATTTTAAATCAAATTTAATTAGTTCGATTCAAATTTAGGAGTTAAGTTAAATCTTCATGTAAGAATCAATTGATTGGTATAAATTTGATATTTATATTACTTGTATTTTTTTTCAATCAAAGTCTAATAGAAGTGATTTATTGAAAAACAAAAAACTAAAATGAAAATTTTTCTAGAATTTTAGAGATTAAGGGTCTTTAAAAAGTTTCTTAAACTATAAAAAAGGTCTATATCTTTTACCCAATGCATAACTTATTTATATATGTAAAACTTATGATATGTTCATTTATATAATTTAAATAAATTTATTTATAGGATAAAGTTTATATAATTAATGCAATGTTAGAATGAGATTCTAATGTGATATTTCCTATTAGAATAAAATATTGCATAATTGTAATTTTTAATTTTCTCATAATTTATTATTTCTTATATTAATTTTTAAATAAATTTTTAAAGAGCTTACTTATAAAATAAAAAGAATTGATTCATAGTTAAAAGGATAAAAATTAGGAAATGGATAAAAGTTATATTGTAGAAAGAATTGATTCATAGTTAAAAGGATAAAAATTAGGAAATGGATAAAAGTTATATTGTAGAAATTTTAACAAGAGTATAAAAAGGTGAATTTTTTTATAATAATGCATGTTAATTTCCAATATCAATTCTTAATTGTGGTCGTTATGAAAGGTTAATACCGTCTATCTATTTTTTTAAAGTTTAAATAGTCCTTCTAGTTATGTTTCATTCGTACCAATACAAAAATAAAATA
>JANSVA010000008.1:37267427-37292289 GCA_025504915.1 Erythroxylum reticulatum | reverse complement strand
CACCCGGCGAAAGGCGATAAAGACCCGGCAAGACGAATCTCTTTCTCTTTCTATACGCAATTTCGGAAGATGATAGGCTTGGTGATTGTGATGGACTTAATAGTAATGGATGTTCAAATTTATAAGCTTTTAATTAAATCTACTTGTAAGTATGATGAGAGTCTAATTTATAATAGGAATGTATGAATATTTAGTTGAAGTGTTAACTATAAAAAATCTTGAACTTTATTCAATTTTATAATACTAGTCTGAACTTTAAAAAATGGTGATAAAATACTTCAAATGTTAATTTTTTGGCAAAAATAGTCTATCATTAATCTCTTAATTAACAATATTAATATGACAAACCATACCAATAAACCCGTCAGACACATGGCTATTACATGTTTTACTTATGCCACGTTAGAAAAAAATTTAAAAATAAAAATCTTAAAATCCTTAAAATATTTCTCCTAATGTTTCTAATTTAGTAAAAGCTTTACTATCCTTACATTATTTGTCACTACATCATATCATGTCAGTTGCTACATTACTATCTCACCATCTTTGTCTCCCATTTGTAGTTATTGTTAGTGTGTGGGTCTCATATTCGTACATTTTGTCACCGCCTTCATAGTGATTATTGTTAAGTCCTAAGATGTATGTTAGTTCTCAAGTGTTAACGACCCTGAAGTGTCCAGGTATCACCCCAAATTGTTGTTTATACTATAGAAGTAGACATTTAATGTTAGTAAAAGATATAGAATCATCGCTCGAGTTTTCTTTACCTTGAAAAGAGTGTTAAAAAATTGATGAGTTTGTTGTGGCCACTAATGTATGATAGAAAGGGAACATTCATACCTTACTTTTTGGTAATATCTTGCATCTTTTTGTTATTAACTCAACTATTAAGTTGACAATGGGTTTTAGAATACAATTCCAACATTGTTATCTACATTGCAATTTTAGAAATGAAACTTTTTTACTATATAGGCTATTACAAAGGAATTGTTGACAGTCAAGGTTAACATTTATCTTTAGACATAATATTATAATCTCGTTCATATTTGTTTGGACATACTAGATGTACATTAACTAAATTATCAATTTCTAACTCAATTAAATGAGAAATATATGTGACTAATGATACGTGCATAATTGTTCATAAGTCTATGTTTGAGAAGTACTATGTGTCTATGGTGTTCACATTTTGGCCCATTTTAATGCATGTGTTTTCTCTAGATTTTAGTCTTATGATTCTAATTTTATAAGATGAGATTTGAATGAGTTTCATACATTATAAAGATAGCATCACTTTGATGCGTTAGAGTAGAGGAAACTTTTCTAGCAGTAGATGAATGTTAATAACATTGTACAAGGTTGAAAATCTTTCTTAGGAGACTACCAGTTATCCTCACGTCCTCCCATTATTTTTTATATTTTTCACTATTCTTGCATGTTTTGTACACTGAGGATAATGCATAGCTTAAGTGCGGGGGAGGGAACCAATAGTTAAGCTTATCAATTTTGTTATAATTATCTTAATAATCAATAATTTATAATATTTTAAAAGGGATGTTAATTGAGATGATTCATTAAGAGTTTAATTGTGATTATGATTTGAGTTATTTAGGAAAATAGTTACTAGTTTTGAAGATTAAGTTGATTTTAATTTTGTTCATTAATTTTAAGAATGGATACTTGATTTGCATTATGATACTTTATATATAATTTGTACACGTGAGTTAAATATAAATTCTTTTTGATCATTTTTATTACCTCATATATAAAATATAAATAAAAAACAAAAATAGTAATAAGTGAATAAAAAAATAAATAATTTCACTCCACTGGCATTATACAAATAAAAGGTCTTCATTTAAGAGTGATCCAGTAACCATTTGAGATAGCGATTGTTGACTGTAAAGTTTTAATGTAATTAAAACCCTCAACTACCGCAAGTACACGGGTTGTCAATTATAGTAAAAGAGGGTTCGATCGCACGGGAAGGTGTGAACTAATATAATCTTAAGTTCTCTAAGGCATAGAAAAATTAATAAAATGAAGAAAAAAATAGAACAAAAAAATAACCATGAGACTATGATTGTCGGAAAATTAACTTGTAAAAATACACAAAACAAAATTGAATTTGAGCAACACAAAAGTCACAATTGAGAATTAACCAAGAGAATTAACTAATTATGAAGGAAGGGATTTATCCTATCATCAATGCTAATCTAGTCACTTATATGTTAATATGGTGTCGATTCTAAACTATCGAGGGGCGGATTACTCTCTCTCGAGTTATATTCATTAAACCTTAATTGATAATCCATAATTAAGTTGAGTAACTGGAAATGTAATCTCTCAATTAATAATCAGCCCACAACCTAATTAGTTCTAAAGTGTTCTAATGAACAACGAAGTCCTCACACAAGATCTCTCTCTGTACAAATTATTGATTTGATTAATCATGTGGTCTATTGAGTCATTTAACTCTTATTAATCCAACCAAATCATTTTTATTTGGTTCACCCTCTCGATTTATTATCGAAACATGCAAGCACTACAATTAATCACACACCCAATCAGTCAAAATAAAAGATAACTAGATTAATATTGAATCAATTCAAAATCCCTAAAGAAAAGTTAGAACATCATCATCAATTCAAAACCTATAATCATGATTCTCATATTAATCTTAACATTCAATGTACAAGAATTCAAAGGTGAAAAGAAACGATCACTTGGTAGAAATCGGACGACTCGGGAAAGGAAGTAGCTATAAAGACTCGCTTCCTTTTATCTCCTCTTCCTCTTCTCTCTTCTTCCTCCTCTCTATTGGATTCTTCCCAATGTAGAAAAATGTGAAACTCCTTTAGGGTTCCATCTCTTTCCTATTAATAGTATTTTTATTTTTAGCAATCTTAGGGCTTTTTCTAAGTCCAAAAGGTCCAAAAATCCCCTAAAACCCTTAAGTCTAGAAGGTTGTCCACATTTTTTTGTACAAGGGCCACGATGCATGATCGTGGCTCATTAGCCACAATCGTGGCCCTCTATTTTGGTTTCGTCCTCCTCCTAATTTCCTCCGTTCTTCGATATTTGCCCTAAAATGCTAGTAAGCACATCAAGGCACCTTAAACATATAAAATTGAAGCTCAATTGCATGCTCTAACATGCAAAACATTCAAAACACAAATATTTAATTAAATAACAAAATCCTAACCTAAACATAGCTAAAAATTCAATATAAACATTAAACACATGCTAAACTACCCAGTGAAACATTAGGCAATCAGAACTATCAATGATCTAGTTGAGTAACTGAGAGTATTGATATGTTTTGAAAGGACCCATCCTAGATTTCCCCTTCTAAAACCCGAGTGGAGGCCTCTGAGAGATCCCATGACAGCCCTCCAACTAATATCTGACTTGAACGAAGGGTTCTCGCAAAGTCAAGCCATTGACCTATTTAAAACCTTTTATACTTTAATAATTAAAAGTGTGGAAAATAATGAGAACTTTTTTTTTATCATTTTATTGAAAATTTCTGCAGCATAACAACTGTATTTTAACATTCCCAAAATTTTTAAAAGCCCTGTAAATTTGAAAACACTTATATATTGACACCAATTTCTTAACTACAAATTTTGGACTTTAAGTCCACTCACAAGTAACCTAAATATATAATTCTCAACAGTCACTATAATAAACTTTTAAAAGCTAAAACATATTCATGCATTTCATTTAAAAGATTTAATAAACATTCATTCTTTACACAAATGTACATAGCAAAATGACACAAGTACAATAGCACTCGACAATACAACAAATCTTGAGGTGGATTCCCAATTACTAAAGCACTTGTACACATACCTGGGGTGGTTTGTTTAAAAACATAAAAATAAGGGTGATGTAATAGCCCATTTTTCATACTAAGGGTTAGAGCCTTAGAATATTGCACATAAGTCATATCATTGAGAATTTATGAAATACATTTCATTCACATGCATATCATTTGCATACATACATGAATCATGATTTAGAAAACAATTGCAAAGATAGTATATGCACTCAATTGACATATTCTGGGGTATGAAAGGGTTAAAATGACCATGATGTGAATTGTGTATTATTTATGTCTTAACTTTTGGTTTGGGGCACTATAATTAGTAAACTTGGCATGTATTGTTACAATTGAAAATTTGATGAATTAAGATGTACATTTATATTAGGGAAAAATGCCAAGTGGCAAGACAAGTTGACACATGAAAAATTAGGATGACTAAGCCAATAAATTAAGTGACAATTGGCATAGATAAATTAAAGAAATTTGGAATAGGTAATTAATTGACAAATGACAGCAATGAGTGAGTGACAAATGGACTAGTAACTAGGTGACATTTGACAGCTTATGGGGGCAGCTTATGGATAACATGCAAACACCTAGCATTTAATGAGTCAAGCTACTGTAGGAGTAGTTTTTGTTGTGTTCATTCTCCTTCTTTCCATTACTCTCACCACCAAAACCCTCACAACTATTGAATCTTGCTTCAATTTCATTCATATTCATTTCAAGATCCACACAAAAGATAGCTATAATATGTTATCATCATATTGCCTTTACAGAAATCATTTTTACTTCCATCTTATACTTGGATGATTTTGCATGCTTGGAGAGCTAAGTTAGCTTGATCATTAAGGTGGAAATTTGAGATAGACAAGTAAGTAAAGTACGGTTCTTTATGGCCTGTTATAATAGAAAGTTATGATGATTAAATTGGGATAGGTTTTATATGATGTTGATGTTGAAGATGTGCTGGAAAATGGAGAATAAATGGGTATTTTTCTGTTCTATTTTTTCATGTACGAAAGCAGTAGTTTATGGGCTGTTGTACAAATGATTTAAGTTGGGATTTGAAGTATAATTGATGAGGAATTCATGGTAAACATAGGTGTTACTAAGGTTTTTTCGAATCTGGAAAATTAGAGTTGTAGGTATGTTTGTTAAAAGTGTCTATTAATAAGTGACTAGAATTTTGTAAGCCTAAGTGTAACCAATATAGAAGTTAAATTAACCTAAAATGAAGTAACCTTAAAGGAAATGAAATCTTGAAAATTTCAGCTGTTATAGATATCTCTGAGCTTGTAAAAGTCATGAAGTAATTGAAGATAGTAAAGTTACACACATTAGTGATGTTGATATCAAATTCTGGAATTTTAATTTCAGCCTTATGTACATGTTGAACTAGCTGAGAAATTTCACTCTAAATTGCTATATTTGGACTTGATTAAGGCTATGAATGAGCCTAGATTGTTGCTTGATTAATTAGTTAAGATCTTGATAAGTTTATGTAGTTAATTGATGTCTAAAGAATGGACTGTTTTGATGTGGTTGAGTTTAAATATGAAAATTATGATTTGTTTAAGGAATAAATGAGTTCTTTTAATGCAAATATGATCTTAAAGACATGAGTAATGTGTAAAAGGTATGGATGAATGAGCATAGAAGAACATGGGGTAATTATGAATGAGAATTAGGTAAATGTATGAATATATACTGCCGGAAAATGTTTGGTGAACGTATAGATCCAGCTTGCTGAAATTTCAAATTTAAAGTAACAATTGTGCGTGTGTTATAAGAGGCTTTTGATAATGAAAATGTTCAAGGATAAATGTAAAGTATGGTTGATGAATTTGGAGTAAATCAAGCTAACTTAAATTTACAAACTTAATTGCAAAATGGTAGTATACAAAATATAATGTTTGAATGGTCTTAGGGTCTATAAGCACAAATTGAATAGTCAAGATCTATGTTTAAGGATACATACCCGGGAAAGTCAATTGAGCATGAATTGAACATGAAATATAAACATGTGCATGACTGAATATTCATATGATTGATAATTTAGTAATGTGTAAAATATGTTTGTATTGTATGACTACAGAAGCACAATTTGATCGCCAACATCCAAACATTGGCTGATCATCAAGGTAATAGTTTTTCTGGAGCATACTATGAGTTAACCTAGATGTTTTCTCACTATGATTGAATTGATTTTGATTAACTTTCAAATATTAAACTATTATTGATATGATTGCTATGATTCTAGACAATGTTAGTCTAAGGAGTTGATATTCAGGAATGTATTGGAAGTGTTTTTCAAATTGAATGTGTAATATGAAAAGTGTTCTCAACTGAATGTTGAATACTGGACTCAGATCTGAAGAATATGATAAATGACTATGCACATTGAATGAAAGGGATTGATAGCATAATATCTGATTTGATGCATTTCATTACATTGTTATACATGATCAGATAAAGGAGTTGTGACCATAGTGACCAGCGCGAAAAAGAGCTTAAAGCTCAGGAAATGTGCACAAAGAGCCACAGACTCAGTTATTAATAAGCCCAATATCCACAATAGGTACGGGACAGTTATGAATTGAGCCTGGTATCCATAACAGATACGGGATAGTTAAATAGGCGCTTGGTCACAACAAAATAAAAATGAAAGTGGAGTTATATGTGCATTTGCATTTTTATATATATCTTTAAATATATCATGTGAATGATTGCGAAGAATTACTGAATTGTGTTAATATAATAATATGCAATGTTTGTGTACATGTTAATGATATGGATGATTGAGATGAATGATTGGATTATTCTCAAATGATTATATGAAATGTTTGTAGTTCATGATGTACTTGTTGGAATATGATATATTTTGTGATATAGTATTCAATACTGAATGATGTGATATATGGGATTTGATTCTAAATAATGTGACACATCTATTGAATTTGGTTATATGCCTATGATGTTGTGTTCTAATTTAAGTGAGCACATCGATGATGGTTCACTCACTGAGTTCGCAAACTCATCAAAATTTCAACGTTGATTTTCAAGTATTGAGGAGACTTAGCTTCTAATGCAATTTAATAAAAGTCTAGTATTGTCAATTTTGGAAGCAAGAATGACTCAAAGGTCTAGTTAGCTAATACCTGTGGAGTCTAGATAGAATACTTTTGTTTAGCTTCTCCTTTCATGTTGAACTTTTTGTATAGAACATTAAACATGGATTATGAAATGTAATGACAATATAAGTAAGTTTCATTTTGTGAATGAAATGAGGAGTTTTGATCTTTGGAAATACTTATGTTTTGTATGATGCCATAATAAGTTGATGTGATTGCTCTAATATGTCATTTTCATAGGGTATATTCTTAAATGTCCTCTAAATATTCAGGTATATGCTCTATGGTAGTGGTGCATTACAAGTGAGCTAAACGAGCTCAGTAAATATAACCAGTTTACAAGAAAATTGAACTTCTCATAATAATATAACTGAAATATTCCATACAATGATAAAGCTTGTGGTAAAACAATTTCTATAACAATTTATTCGTGTATCATCAAATTTGATAATAACATATCATTTCGCAAAACATAATTTCAATTTTTTTGAAAAACTATTTCAAAACGCTTTTTGAAATTAAGCTCATCATATAGAAGTTTCCATTTTCCATTTTCCTTAATTAATAAACAGTGCTAGCCATAAGTTTTCTAAAAACTTTAATAATGAAAAATAAGCCAACCATTAGCATTGGTACCATACGATGCCTCTAAAATCACTTTTATCATAAATAGTGGTGGCATTACTATTTTCATGACTTTCCTTACTCAACATAGCCCACCACAAGTTTCTTTACCATACGGTACACCTGGCATAAAGTCAAGGAGCTGGTTCTACATTTCTTAGCCATAATTGGTTAACCATTATTTACAAAGTTGGTTCTACATCACTTACCCATAACAGGTTAGCTGCTATTGATCGGTAGTTATTGAGTTAGTTCTGCATCGCTTACCTGTAATAGGTTAACTGCTATTAATCGGTAGTTACAGAGTTGGTTCTATAAATATTCACTTCATGATCAAATGACAACCATTTACATAAACTCAATTTAAAGAACACTAACATGTCATCAATTCTTTTACAAAGAATTAAGTCATATAAAACAGTTAAAATACACTCATAACTAGCTAGTTTCCTTTTCACCACTTCAAACCCTTCAATTGGCTTCATTTTTCGATCTAAAAACCTAATACCAATACATTCAACTTCTTAATACATTTTTCAATTAAATATATGATAAACCATGTCAACTTCATTACTTTCCTCATACACTCCACATCCTCAATCATATTCACATGGTTATTACTTCATAACCATATTTTTATACAAAAAATGGCCTTAAGGCTACACTTAACATATTATACATTAAACTCTTCCAATTCAATTTCAATTGATTTCTAACACTTAAAACAAATCCAAATTCACTCCCATGACATTTTAATACACACATTTAAGCCATAAAATTTTATTAACAATTTTTTTTTCAAAATCAAGCACTCTAGGCCAAATTTCAACCAAAACAATTCGAAATCAATTATTTTTCATTTCTTTACTTCATTAGCATCAAAATAATGCTATGAAAATCATAAAACATCAAAATAGAATTTTGGATCATAGCACATTAAAAGCCCTAACCTTGTCTGAAAACTCTTATAATCATTTCCATGGTTTTTCTTTCATTCTTTCATCATTAAACTAACTTCCTAATGTCATTCATTAATCTTAAATTATCAAATGATAAAATAAAAGGCTTAAGGCAATAGATCTCACCTTTGACCAAGGCTTCACACATTAGGTTTTTTTGATTTTCTTCTCCCAATTACCTTATTAAAACCTTGATATTAAATCGAAAGGTGCAATTTACACCATCAAAACCAAATCTATCCTATAACCCAACAAATCAAAAAAATTTCAACAAGATAAGTAAGCTTACCTACCCATTTTCTTCTTCCTCTGCACTTAGATAGCTATGAAATCTTGTTAGATGCTTGATTGGATGTAGAAGAGCATGAAAAATGGTTTTGATCACTCCTCCATGGCCATAGCTGAACCTCTCTCTTCTCCTTTCTCTTTTCTTTTCTTTTCTCTCTCTTTCTCTACGTTTCTCTCATCAATGGCTAGCCACAAATGTTTAAAGAAGATGAAGGCTTTGTTTAATTACAAATTTACCCCCATTTCCATTGTAATTACAATTACAAATTTACCAAAATGTCTCATATTTACACTTTTACCCATGCCAGTTGTCACCATTTAATTGGTCCTCTTCTAATGTCTCATTATTCCACTAACTTCTTGTAAAAATGCCAAATTGCCTTTAATGTATTTAATTCACCAACTAACTGAATTATATTTCAAAAATATTCCAAAACTGTCTTATCATCAAATTGACCATAAAATACTCGAATTAGGGTCAATATTTATTGATTGGATGCTTTAATTTTTTTTTGAATGGGTTTAAAATCATTAGTACTCATTATTTTCCTAAAAGGGCATTTTAACCCTAAACTTTCGGAAATTCTGAAAGTTTAGGGTTAAAATGCCCTTTTAGGAAAATAATGAGTACTAATGATTTTAAACCCATTCAACTGAAATTCATTTGATCAGACTTATTTTTGAACCGTTTTATTATCATTAAACTCTAATACCTATTATGGGTATGTTTCAAATTTCGAGGTTGGGTCCCCAAAATTAGTATTCAAGCAGATTCACTATTCATCAAATACTATTCACTCAAATTTACTATTCATCCAA
The DNA here is from genome assembly GCA_025504915.1 of Erythroxylum reticulatum. NCBI lineage: Eukaryota > Viridiplantae > Streptophyta > Magnoliopsida > Malpighiales > Erythroxylaceae > Erythroxylum > Erythroxylum reticulatum. The sequence continues at coordinate 37,282,636 of JANSVA010000008.1, read as the reverse complement.
AAATCACCCGAATTTCATTTAAAAGTATCACCTAAATCCTCAGAGTACATTTTGAGGCTTTTAAAGTTCATTCAGACTCATTTCGAAGGTTTTTTGACTTTTCAGAAAATTTTCAATCAAGTCCAGAACCATCTCAAACCTATCTGTGATCTATGTTATAACATAAATAATACATTTAAACACTTAAATTACTCTAGTATATCATAAATAGAGGAAACTTTATAAAATGCATGTACACCACATTGTACAGTATAATTATCAAACTGGGATATTACAAATTCTCCCCTCTTTATAGAAATTTCGCCTTCAAAATTTTAAAAAAAAATTAGTCAGCTGAAAAATATGGATCTTGACTTCGTATCCATTATTCATCCTTCCACTATGTCAATCACTTCTTAGGGATCAACATATTATGGGCTTAACTTGTCACATTGATTAAAATAGACTATTCCTTTCCATGATGATATTTGTAAAAATTCTTTGATTTGTTAACTTTAATTTTAAATTCTTCCTCCATTTCCAAACTTAGCTTTGCTTTTAATTTTAGGTACTACATATTTTTTATCTTATTGGAGGTTATCAAAAATAGTTTAGCTCCAACTTGTTTTCTTTTATTTATCTCTTCATCACATACCAACACTCTAAGTAACTATATACTTCCAATCACTTACAACTTGATTAATCTATCAAGAGGATACCTACCTTGGATGGTTAGGAAATGGGCATATTTTTTTTATATCCTTTATCTCCCATATACTATCATATCCACTTAGATTTCATGAAATTGCTACCATAAAATATGCTTAGATTTCCATTCCTAAATAGGGAGTGGTTGGGCATTTTTTTTTTTGTTCTTTGGCTCTTGTCCTTTACTTGTTGATTTAACAAACATTTAAACATATACTTTGCTATAACCCTTTTCATACCTTTTCGATCTTAATGAACTTTCAATGTATAATGCCTTTTTGTGTTCCTCAGATGTACGGTACATATTGGTGATTGACTTAATCTAGAATTTCTTTTTTAATTGTAGCCATAACTAATATACACAATTCTTGACCTAGCACCAATGTAATGTTACCTCTTAATAACATGCCCTTAGAATTTACAACTTATCTCTACATGAAACTCCTTTGTTAAAATCATTGCTTTCACTTTCTCACAAATAATCAGTTTTGTCACAACTTTGCTAACTTAACCATACATGAAACCATCCATTTAACACTATCACGATTCATATTTACTTAGATTACTACTAATGAAACTTTGATTAGGATTCTTCACAAAACAATTGTTCATGTATATTTCTAAATAATAAACATTTCCTTTCTCATTTTCTCTTATTATAAACAAAAGTTAATAATATTTTTCTTGTATTTCTTATGCCTCACATGGACTCCTTAGCTTTCTAATCTCAAATCCATATCCACTAGTAAGCTATTTATTGTATCTTTGTCATTTCCCATAATATTTTTTGGAAGCAAATCAATCATTAAGATCATATCGTAAGACACTAACAGAATATCCTATTTACATAAAAACCATTCAATTTCCTCAAAGTTTAAATTTAAATATCTCATAACCTAATTTCTAGCTTATCAAACCCAATCTCTTCAAACATGGAGTATACCTCATACTTCCACTGTGCAAATTTAACGTTCAATAAAAATATCTTTAATTTTTCATTTATAATACTACAAAACACTTATGTGATTTTAGGTACCTCTAAACTCAATCTGGGAATTTTAATAATCCAAAATCCCCATATTATACTTATTCAAAGGTCTCATACATAATTCTTATCATTCTCCCAATCATCAATCATAATTATCTATAAAATAATACCTCTGAGTTCTATTAAGACCATTTTCCATTATTGATCAAAACTTATCACTACAATTTCCTTGAAACTTTACCACCATTTATACTCATCCGATTTTCAAGAAATAACACAATTTACTTACATCAAAAGGAACATTAAAATAATGAATGTTCAATACTTAGAATCGATACCCTAATATACACATAATTGGAAGCTTATACAAACTGATCATTGCTCTAGAAACATATTTTTGAATCATCAATTATGATTAAAGATTCCACGTAATGTCATCCATAACATTCCTTGGTACGAATCCACAAATCACCGTATAATCAAAATAAACTTGACCTTAAAAATAAAATTTTATACTAAAATTGATTAATCAATTAGTCTATAAGGTCATAACATTTAAACCTATTAAACTTCAGTCACCAATTACTCGTACCAATAATTAATCCTTAATGAATTCAACCGTAATAAGCAATTTCATCCTCAAGATATATTCACAAATTACTTTTCCATTATTAAAATGCTAAATATCCTCATAAAATTTTATAATTATCAAGTCATAGAAACTAAATAGCTTGTATACTCAATTCTTAGTATTTTTCTAGTTATCATGGCTGATATGCTAAGAGATGGGAGCATCTTACATTTCCCATAGAATACGTATCTATGTTCCTTTATGTACAAATCTTAATTTCCTTTAGAAGCAATCCACTAGATAGAATGAACTATTAGTCAATTCCCTTTCTAGTATGACTTTATATTCATAGATATCTCATAAGATCAACTCATTAGAGAGCTTCTAAGTCTAAGTAATATCCAACTATCTTTATAAATGTTCTACACTATTGATATAGCTTTAGTGAAAGTGGTTTTTATCATATGGCACTCTAAAAGCTCTAACTTCACACTAATCTATCTAACAAAATCTATTAGCATATACGAGTGCATAGTCTGGGATTGATCTCAATATATTCATGACTATTAGTACCTATCATCGTACAGGATGTATCCTCGACATCTTACCGGGTTACTATAACTACCCTAACCTATATAGGTGGTCTCCTTCCACATTAGTTATACCTTGGTATTGAGCTCCTGATGTTTTGGGAGTCTCTAGAGACTGTAGGTAATCTGACTAAACGATATTCCTCATCTGATCCTTCTATCACCAAACCATTTAAATTTATTCTTCTTTTTATAATCTAACCAAATTAGGACACTTTCGGGATCTCTAATCTTATCAAATTGTTTTGCGCCTAACTTACAAATACACTCAATCAAACTTCCTGATACTACTAAGGCCTCCCGTGGCTAGCACATCCCCCTAATCATATTTGTATTATTCACTCAACATAAAAACAAAATTCCACTGACAGTTTTGCCAGTCTTAAATGTTCTAAACGAGGTTGAATCATAAAGAAAAACATTTACTAAACCATCCCTATGCTCGACCTCCCAAGATGAAGGTACTTCCAGTGCTAGAGTCTCTAGTGTGGCTTTGGGATCCCTAAGGTTTCGTCGGTGCATTATGTTGTGAAATCAAAGATAAACTATATGACGCTAGAAAACTTTTTGTAAACTCAAAGGCATGCAAAATAACAAAACTTTTTAGGTTGCCTGGTTCATAAAACAACGTAAAAATACATTATGGAATCATAACACATATAGAGACAACCCTATTTCAAAACAAGCTTTGATATGTTTGCTCTCACTTTAAAAGGTTGAGTGACTTTTCAAACAAGCATATAAAAGCACCTATATGGTTTAAATTTAGTGTTTTATTTTTTAAAGGGATATGAAAATGTTAAAAGGTTTTAGCATCTTTTTCCCATATATGTCACTTATGCATTAAATGGAATGGTATTGAATGAGTTGAAATTTCAAGAATTATGGAGTGAATTAGATTAATTTATGGAATGATGCAAGTAACTAAGTTCTTAACAATTTAATAAACTTTGAAATTAAATGAATAATGGCGAATCTTGATGCATATCTTCTATGTAGTTAATGCTTTTCTATTGTTTCTTTTTAAGAGAGAGTAATGAAATTGATTTACTTAAGGACAAGCAAATGCTTAAGTGTAAGGGAATTTAATAACTGCATAATTGTTCATGTTGTAAAGTTTATATCTAGTACAATTTACTTGTTTGTTTTCGTGTTTGTAGTGTTCCTAGTGGTTAATTTACTCATACTTCATTTTTAGGTAGTAATTCACTTATTTGGAATAAAAGAAACAAATACATGAAAGTTTGGGGGAGATTTGAAGATATTTTGATTAAGTAATGAAGATGCAAGAAAATTACACAATCTTTGTACTTGTCCATGTACTTTATTATTCTTGAATTTTAAGAAATAAGGCTATGTTTCATGCTTTAGGGAGTTATATAGCTATGAACATGCCTGCGATTGAGAAGTGCATGCCCATATACTTACCCATATTCATATTTTGGCCCATACATTATGGATGTGTTTATGCTCTAGATTTGAATAATGTGGTTTTTTATTTACATGGCCAAGTATATAGCTGTGTAGTTGTTTGTGGACCACCCTGAAATCTAATTTTCAAAAGTATAATAAGAGGTAAAAATGAAGGGAAAAGAAAGGAAACTCAAAAGACATAATTAGAGGACCTAGAATGGTAGAGAGAACAAATAACAAGTAAGGAGACGAATTTATATTGGATTTCTATCAATATAAATTGAATTTCTCGAAGATTAAAAGGAACTTCATCATTTTTTTATTTTTTTTGATGCTATATTTTTCATTATGGGGGACTAAATCATTATGGTACTTAGATAAGAAGAACGTTGAGATGGATAGTGTAGTTATTTCAATTTAATTTATTTATTCTTCAATGTTATTAGATTTAATTATGCATTCTTAATTATTTTTGAAGTAATACTAGCAGTATGTTAATTTATGTTTGATTTCATGCCATTAAGGTGGAGAAATCCTTTATTTGAATTGATATATCATAATTAAAAATAATTCTATATAAACCTAAAGATATACTGACACAAATCTTTCAGACAATAATCAAACCTAATTGAGGAATTTATAAATCGATTAATGCAATTCTAAGAGTTGTAATTAATTTCAATTAATCAACTTAGGATTAGTTGTCCATAATCTTGAGAAATATATTAACATAATTGAGAAATTTCTATGATCCAATGAATTTTAGGTTAAATTATTGCATTGAATATTATTTGCATAAAAATTCTTAGGGGGATTTGCAATTCGGATATCATTGTCTTTATTAATTGTTTTTTAGTTTAATCTCTTTTATATTTAGCTAATTTTATTGATTCATTTTATTTTATTATTGCAGATTTGAATTTGATCAATTACTATTGCTATAATTTGTTAGACTAGAAAATAAAGAGCTAGTTAGTACTAATAAATATTATCTTTATGGTATCAACTCATACTCGTTATTGCTAACTAAAGCTACACGGTGGGCTTGTGGTAAAATATTCAATTAACTATTTCTATGGTCATGTATCTTATGTATTAATTACTTTTCTATCATGATGTTGCATATAATCTTATAAACCCTTTTACATAGTTATTCGTAGATGCTAATAACTAACTAGGTATATGATTATGTTGTAAAACATGAGCTTAGTTCTTGGTATGCAGAGTTTACACCACTTATATGTTAGACACTTAAGTCCTAATTGTGAAATCATGAAAGCATTAGGGAGCCTTGACCAATGTTTGACACTTGAGGCAAAGAAATAAGGCAAAGACTTATGAGTAGGCAAGGAAAATGGGTATTATCAATGAGTTGGCATGCATTGGACCAAATTGATAGAAATCTTTGACAAGATGTGAGATTCATATGTGAGGATAAAAGATAGCTCAATATAGACTTTGGGTTGAAGGTTAGCTAGATTGCATTGCATGGGGGGAGACATTTGAGAGCTCTAAGGATTTAATGCGTGCTCAAATAGGCAGACCATAACTAACATACTTGATATAGGTAAGTACTAGATCGAACCAGTATGTTATAAAAGGCTTTGGGCTTAGATGAATCATCATCAATGGATAGAGAACAAAGGGAGATCTTAGATGATGTGGAAGATAAGGTCACAGTAGATATATATCAGCTTTAAAAGATAAAGACCATATAGGAGGATCATTTGAAGATAATGGATTTCTTCATAGCTATGGATGTATCATTCCTAGTTAAATGTAATCTCTTATCTTATTAGTTATGATATAGATAAATCCTAATAGATAGAGACTCATTTGGATGGGATTTCATCCGATTGATTAGTGTGATATAATCTAATAAGGATAAATGTGATCTAGTTAGCTCAGTTCAATTAGAATTCTAAATTCTAAAGCTAGAGGTTCCTATAAATAACTTGTTTGAACCTTGCATCTAGAGAAGAGAGATAAGTTTGAAGGAACACATTAAGAGAGAGCATTAAAGGTTGGTTTTTACTACAACTCATATATGTTTATTGTTATCTTTGATAGTTTAGTGCTTTCATAGTGTTCTTATAAGAGTGTGACTTAAACATTATGAGGATCATGAGGTGTTCAAGAATAAGTTAGTTAGTTAACGATCATTTGGAAGGCTGAGTTTTGTTTAAAAAGACCTAAGTGAGATTATCATGTAAAGGAGTAGGCGTAACTTATAGTATAATTTTGGTGCTTAGAAAACTTTGTAACAACTAGTATCAGAGCCAAAATATCGATATGGTAGGAGGCAATAATTTAACAGAGCATGTTAACATAGTAGAGGCACTCATAGGGCTAATTCCCTAATGGGAGAAAAAAGTCACTTCCTACTCATTTCGATTTAAATTTTGGAGACACAAATTCAACAATTGCAACATCAAAAAGTAGACTTAAATCAAGGCATAAGAGGATTCTAGATTGGAGATCATGATATTAAGGCATGACATTGATGTTGAGCATGCTAAAAGTACTTTAATGAAGGTGCAAGAACCTTAAGTTTTCAATGTCAAGTGGAGTGCAAAAGAGCTCAAACCTTTTTATAGGATATGGAGCAACTCTTTACAATATCAAAGGTGTCTGATTTGAAGGAGGTGTTAATCATGACTATATATATGGTGGAGAATCCAAAGCTATGGTGAGAATGAAACCTCTAATGACATTAGTGTAGGTAGACCTTTTATTGGCACTTATGAGAAAATAAAGGAGCTAACAATTCCTCCTAAATAAAACTTCATGGCTTATGAGAGAAGCTTTGAAGCATTTAAAGAAAGACTACTTCGTGGGAAGTATATGAGGAAATTTACATCTTTAATGTTAGACAGGTAGAATATGTCTGAGGAAGACAAGTTTTTCAATTTCATAAGTGGCTTGCAAGGTTGGGTACAAATGGAGCTCTAGAGGCAGAACGTGAAAGACATTCCAAGCCTGAAAGTGGTTGTGGATGCCTTGGTGGATTTCCAAATGCCACAATCAATTCAAACTAGCAATAAGGGCAAGAAGAATGATGGGATGTGGAATGTCTTAGAGAAAGGCAAGAAGAAGGCATATGAATCTTCTCAATATAAGTCCAAGAAATAAACAAAATAGGATATTGCTTGTTTCATTTATGCAAAGCTGCACTTGTCTCATAAATTCCTAAAATGGAAGGTGGATAAGGAGCAAATGAATTCTATGATCGTGAAGGATCAAGGAGGAGGAGTTGATGACCCAACAGCAGAAGTCTACCTCAATAATTATGCTTTATTGGCCACAATAAGCATTGTGAAGGAACATTAAAAAAAAAAAAGCAAGGACAAACTAGACAGAGAGGGATTATGGTATATTAGATGTGCCAATGACTAAGGAGTCTTTGTGGAAATCACATTTAGAAGAGTGCCCATAGATTTGTCCATGAGAGCAAACCTAAACTTAGATTCATCGAAATAGGTATTCTAAGTTGTAGTCTCATTGCCCAGTCAAGTCAAAAATAGAAAAATCGCTAGAGAAGATTGGATGCTGTGTAGATTGTTTTAATTTTTCTAATTTCAAAATCATAAGTCCCTTGATTGATTTTTCACCACAAATTGAAACTTCTCAATTTTGTCGGTAAGTCATCTGCAGTTTACTTAAGTTCGAATGTTTGTCTATGTTACTGGAGCTAAAATTTTGGTTTTTTCTTCAATGGAGATGACTGGGTTTCGTTGTTTCATCATTGGTTTAGGCAAGTGATAGGTATAAAATAGGGGAAAAGTAACTACTCAACTAACTACTTTCTGGAATTTCTTCAATATTTCTGTTTTTCCCCAACTAACTACTTTTTGGATTATCTTCAATATTCCTTTTTTGGCTCTATACTTGCTGGTTGTAGGAAAAGATGTGATTACAAGTTTATGATAATTTTTTGATTACAAGATGATTGATTACTTCTCTCGTTAGAATGACTCGATGGACAATTTTGGCTTTCTTGCTGACCGACTAATTGGTAGCTGTTCCTCCCAATCATCCTACAATTAAATTAGGAAAAAAAAACAATTGATCTTCATTTTGTGGTTCGATTCGCTTTTCGGGATTGAGACTTTTAAGGAATTTGTGTGAACAGCAAAGTGCTTGAATTGTCGACGTTTATTCCTAAGATTTCGCAATCCGCTATTAACTATCTTTTACTTCTTCTTTGATTTGGACTTTTAATGTCTCTCAACTCTGTTGGCTTTTAGCTATAGGCTTCTACTTCTTTAAACCCATCAAGTTTTGTACCGATTTCTTTTGTAGTTTTACTCTTAAGTAGTTGTCTATCAAAGTTACGTTTACTTCTAACTTTTAACATCCTAAATTATATTGCTAATCAATAGAACAAAATAGATCAAAATTCTAGTAAGGACATCAAAATCATTATACTTATAGGATGAAGCTCTGTGAAGGTGCTAAGGTACCTTCATGTTTGGACCTCAACATATAAAAGTTGTTTTTATCTTTATTTATTCTTTTATATATAACCTCAATGCTTTTAGTTTAGTGGTCACACCAGAGTCCATATCTTTTGTAACTCCATAGCATTTCTTTATGTTTTCTTGAGTATAATATCTTTATATTAACATCTAAACTCTAATTGAGGAGGAGATTATTAAAGCCTTTTTCTTAAAATATTCTATTCTTCCAAATCGCACATATTAACATGAAGATTACCGGATGACAATGTTCTTTAATTTAATGTTGTTCATCTTGTCATCTTTTGAATTGAGATCAGTTGCAAATTATTTTTGCTTATTTTCCATTTGCAAATATATTGCAACCAATATGGATGGAGAAGTCTATGCTTTATGATTTTGTTTATAAAAAGAATCAAATCATTGTGTTATTAGTTTTTGAATTACGTTAATTTGTTTTTATAAATAGATGTTACAACAAAATAGTTAGTACGCAGTTCATTCTTTGGATACATCAACTTGTTTATGAACATAGTTGTTTTGAAATAACTTTAATACACTTCTTGTTTTTTTAATAAAGGTGATGACTAAGAGTGATTAAAGAGATACTTTGTGGAGGCTTTTAAATTGCCTATATATATATATATTCTGTATTTTAGTTGACATATTTATATTCCACAGGGATTAGAGGAAGACAATATAGGTGCAAGTGATAACAGTCTCAGACTTGGGTTTTACATCATGAAGGCATACATAATTGATAGGACCCTACAAATAGATGATAAAGAACGAGTACTTTGATAGATTGGCTTTACAATAACGTTAAATACAACGATAATTTACAAAATAATAAGGAATGTACCAGAGTTGCAAAGACAAGTTGTGCGATGACGAAGACCGTACGGTGCAGTTTCAAGTAATACGATGGTAATAAGGCTTTTGTCCCCTTAGAAACATTGGCGGGGGAGAAATACCTTAGGGATTTAGGCTTCTTTATTTTTTTTTAATTTTTTAAAAATTAGACATGAGTAAAAATACGTGACAGTATTCAATGAGTTTGTTGATGTAATTTGTCATTTTTTAAAATTCAGATTCATACTATAGAAATGAGTAAAGTCCAAGTTTTTTTTTTATATAACTTTTGATTAAATATAATTGTAAGTGTGTTGAGATGTTAATTTGTAGTAGATATATTGATATGGATACACTTAATACTGTCTTGTACTTGTATTTCCACTCCCGCTTCATATATTATATGAAATATATGTTAAAATTGTAACGAAAAGATATTCGGAGAGGGACTTGCTATCCCTTAATGACTTAATTCGTTGAAGTCTTTTAATATTGTGGGACTGCGATCTTATTAATATTTAGATATGCTCGCGGGGACTCAATCACACAAAATTTCTAATATAATAAATTGATTTGATAATAGATTTGACTTTGGTCAATTATACTAAACACATCGTTTTGATAGTGACTCAAGTCCTCTTGAGGCAGACATCCTAAATAATGTAAAATGTTTTACGTTATATAATTAAATATAAATTTATGTTTTTGTCATAAAATACACTTAACACTTTCTGTATTTTAAACTTACAATTTTTTTAACTGAATTCATGTTAAGAATTTTGAACTTCTTTTTATAAATTTGAAACTCAATCAAAACTATTCTAAATAATAAATATAATGTTCATTAAGCAATCTTAAGTTTCATTTTTCTTAAAAACGTTTTAAATAAAATAGACTTGAACATGATAAAGATTGTTTGACCATTTGTCCAACACAATCGTATAAGTAAAAGTAAGAAGTTGAACTACATATATTATTAGTACGACTATTGAAAATTGACCCATTGGTTTCTGGACATACACAAAGCAGATGCATGAGAAAAGACAATAGGATTTAATGTTTCATCAATTATGAATGTTATCTGGGCACCAATTTTTCTCACTATAAAAATATCAAGCTGCGATGGAGCAGAGTTAAAGTGAAAACAATGTGACAATGCAACAGAATATATGATAATCACTACAAGAAAAATATTGTTTAGTGACGGATATTATTGACGGAAAACTTTTGGATTATTTCGGTAATAAAAATTAGCGACGGAATTAACAGACAGATAAAGGTGTCGGAAAAACGGCCACAGGTAAATTTACTGACGGGCATTTTATGTAATCGTCGATGAATTTACTGATGGTTGGGCATAATCGTCAGTAAATTTACCTATGACCGTTTTCTTTCCGTCAGAATATTTGTAGACGGTATTGGTTATTCCGTCGGTAATATTACCGACGGTTATGATTTCCCATCTGTGAGTACATTGACGATTCAGCAAATCCTGACAGTAAAGTTGGCAATGAGCTGTCAATATTACCGACAATAATTCTTTATTCCGTCGATAAATATCATATATTTTACTGACAGTTCTTGGTGTTCTGTCGGTAAATATAATAGATTTTACCGACATACTTGCATTTTCTGTCGGTAATTTTTTTTTAAAATCCTGACATTAAATTTTATTTCATGATCTTATGGTTAATGCATAATTTCAACAGTTATGAATTATTTGTGCATAATATTTTGATTTGTTTATATACTTGATTTGTTTAAATAGAAAGTTAATTGATGATATAAAATTAAAATTATCTTAATTGATAATAAAAACATTAAATTGTACATAACAAGTATTTGTTATTCAAATGAAATGACTACAAGTACATTATTATCTTGGTGACCGCGGATGCTCTGAGATGCTACCCCTCCCCTTCACCTCATTCACCTCATTACGGAGCTGAGCTATGTACTTTATCAATGTTTGCACTATGCTCTGAAGCTCATTGACTTCATTGGTTGTCAACCGTCTACTAGATATTGCTATATTGGACGTGGAAGACTGCGAATAACATGTGTTCGCGAATAAACCTAACCCAAAGATCATTTCATGATGGTTCCTATCACCCATTACATCAAAATATGTCTGACTCTCAACAACAACTTGTTTGTGCTGAGATTGTCGCCTTTCTTGTATTTAGTCTTATTAGGAGGCAACGTTTATATTATTAAGTGATAATTATTAAGAATTAATATTAAAGCATAAATTTCACATACATTAAATTCTATACATCGGGTGTTGACGAATGTCACACTGTCATGCTTCTTAGTGTGAGTGTACAAAAAGAGCGGATGAGATGTACGCCTCATACCCATAGAATTTTCTTGCATAAGAATAAAATGTTATAAGTCAACTAGAATTTATTAAAACTTCAGCAAATTTTCTATATTTTTATGATATTTACCCCCTGTTAAACAAAGAAATTTACTTAATAACATAGTCATATATGGCACCAGATATTTATAATATTATCAATCCCCATAATACACATTTTCATTCCAAAATTTCCATATCAATTTAAATTGATATACATCAAAGTTAAAAAATCAGAATATAAATGTAAAATGTAAATACTTACAAGTCTCTCTACATGCTTATGGTGAGTAATAGATCCTCCCGTATATACCTTTGAATTGTTGTCCGAACTTGGATCGCACTATATCACGTTATCTCTTTGGTGTTATATTTTAACCTAAAATTCATATTTGATTGAACTTTCTAGAAATATAAGAATTTGAATTCAATATTTTACATAATATATTGGAAAGGAAATAATTGATTTGTTGAATATAATATTAAATTACAAACACAAATTAATCTCTATCATCACTTAATTGTAAATTAAAATCATCTTCTTTTTTTGAAGAATAAGAATTAAACTCAGGCTCCTCTTCAAATCTCTGGCCCTCATCATCCTCTCCAGATGAAATTTCAACATATTCATTAGATGGATCGTTCAAAGGTTCATTATTGTTATACGTGACAGATGCATTTATTTCGTAAACATCTTTCTGACATGCTTCACTTTCAATTCTCTATTCTCTTTTTCCATATGATTCAAAAACACCTATAGGTTTAACTTTACAAACGAGTAACTAATTTGACTATCTTGACGTAAGCTGGGAAAAGGGACATAATACACTTGAATTGCTTGGATTGCCAACACAAAAGGTTCAAATTGTCTTAATCTTCTTCGGTTGTTGATTTCAACTAGATTGTATCGGCTATGCACTTTTGTACCAATATTTGGAGTCGGATCAAACCAGTCACACTTAAATATCACACTTCGATTTATTGGCAATGCAAGGTACTCAATTTCAAGTATCTCAATAATTTTGCCATAGTAATCCATCAATTCTCCCTGTATGCAAAATCCACTATTTATTATTGCTATGCTATGACCATGATATTCTGCATGATATTTGTATCCACTAACGAAATACACTAGATATGATTTAACAGTTCACAAAGGTCCATTCGTAAGATCACATATGAACTTGTTCTCTATTGGATTTTCTAAGGCCTACACAAAAGAAATTATCATATCAAAGAGTATAATGTCATTTGAACACTTAAATCTTATAATTCAATCATTTCAATATTTGGAAGTGAAAACTTACATATTTCTTGAATCATCGAGGATAGTGTATTCTAATTTCTTTATTGATATCATCCTGTGTTTTATCCGACATTAACTCACGTAACAATTCCTCGTATAATCTAAAAACATTATTATGTATTTTAGTTATGAACAACACTAAATTTCAAAACCCAAATAATCAATTTCTACTTACTGCATGAAAGGTTGAACCTCTTGACAGTTCAATAAAATGTAACCATGGGCAGCCTCAATTTCTTCCTCTGTTAACATTCTTCTTATTAAACGCCCATATATTCGTCCAGGATATATGAAAATGGATAAGTTACCATCAGCATCACTCGTTCCTCCCCCATCGTCATTACGAAAAACTTTTCTTTCTCTTATATGAAAATGTGGCTCAAAATAATGTAAACAAAATGTACTAGCTTCCACCACTAAATCAGCATTACATATTGAACCTTCAACTCTTGCCTTGTTTTTGACATTTTTCATCAAGTGATGCAAATACCTATACTAGCAAATAGGATTATTACAATTTAGTTGTTAAAACATGTTCTTACTTCAATTACAATCATTTTTGATGAATTACCTCTCAAACAGATACATCCATCAATATTGAACTAGATCGGCTAGTTTTGTCTCGTGTGCTAAATGTATAGGTAAATGCTCGATATGGTCAAAGAAGTTTGGAGGAAAAATCCCTTCTCACTTGCATAAAATTACTAGAATTTCCCTTTTTAGTTTTTCCGTTTTAGCCAACTTGATTTCAGATGATGCTAAACTATTGAAAAACAAACTTAATTCTGTTATTACTTCCTAAACCTTATTCATTAGCAACTCTCGAAATGCTATTGGAATTAGCCTTCGCATAAACACATGACAATCATTACTTTTCATCCCAAATAATTTGTACTTCCTCATGTCTACACACCTTGCCAAGTTTTAAACATAACCATTGAGAAACTTTATACTTTTCAACCATTCACACAATATTTCCTTTTGTTTTTTTCCAAAGTGTAAATGCTTTCGGATATTTAACAGTGTGAAGATCTTTATGTAACTTATTCCTTCTACAAAAAAGTTGCAAATCAGCTCGTGATTTTACACTGCCTTTTGTCCTCCTTTTAATGTTCATTATGGTATTGAACAAATTGTCAAAGATATTTTTTTCAATATGCGTCATATCTAGATTATGACGTATCAAATTAATTTTCCAATATTGCAAATCCCAAAAGATGTTTCATTTTCTCCAAATAAAGTTTTTACTAATACTTGTATTAACTTCATTAGCTTCAAATTTTGTAATTTTTAGTAAGCCTAATTCCTCAATCTCTTGCAAAATCTTTTCACTAGCTTTGTAAGGCGAAGGAGGTGTTTTTACCATCCTATTCTTAATGAAGTTTTGTTTATTTTATTTAAATGGATAATTTGGAGTGATCGGCTGTCGTTTGATCTTTAGATTAATCCCTTAGAAACCGAATCAAAAAAATTTAATTCCAAGGATTGCAATATAGGATGCAACCTCGGGTCGTCTCACTTAATCGGAACTTAGCACAAACGGTCTAAGCTAGCCTAATTGTCGAAAAATGCAACTAAGTTGATAAAAGGGGGAGGGGTTGGATCATTGGTAAAAATTAAGAAAATTGAACTAAATGAATGAAAAGTGTATAAAAATGTATTTTTGGATTTTTGGAAATAGAAAACGGAAAGATAAAACAAACGTTCAGATAGTGATAGGATCCTCTCGAAATAAGCTTTGGCTATCATAGTTCAAAACAAATCTTGGGTGGAGTGAAAATCACTAAGTTTTTAAAGGGGAAACCTTAAAGAACTCTTTAAGTCCAAGGTTTTAATCAATGAACTCCATTTCTTAAAGCCTTCTTGAATGCATCTTAGTGTGTGCAATGGGTAAGTTAATGCAAGTGGCCAATTTGGGATCTAGCATCATCTCAATATCAAACACAACTAGGTAGATAAATGAGAATTAACAAAATCACAAAAATA
>JANSVA010000008.1:37245307-37262769 GCA_025504915.1 Erythroxylum reticulatum | reverse complement strand
CAATCAATGAATAAACGAAGATGCAGAAGGAAGAAGGGGAAAAAAGCACGGGTCGGATGAAGGGAACCGAAGGACTACGAAGACGTAGATTGAAAATGTAGAAGGGATCCGAAGCACACAAAGGAAGAAGATGTATGCAGAAGGAACAAGATGGATGACGACACATAGAAAAAGAAAGCTAGGAGAAAATGAACATCGATGGGTAAGTAGCAAGTGTTAACAAAAACGACATTGTTTTCTATTTATAAAAAATGTTGAAGATAAAGCTAACGGTGGCGTTTAAATTTTATATTTACCTACGGAATAACCCTTTCTTCGGTAAATCACTGACGGAATCCAGTTTCGTCAGTACACTCCGATTTGATTACGTTTTATTAAATACGTTGCAGTCGAAGCAAACAACGACATTAACTTTCAACTTTATCAACGAAATAAAATTCCATCGGCAAACGACGATGTTTATTTTGCCGCCTATCATTCGCGCGTCTTTTACTAATGGTGATTCCTATTATGTCGTTATATTCTATCGCAAAAATTAGCAAGATAATTTTCCATCTATCTTTACTGGCATATATTTTGTTTGTCACTAATTACTATATATTACGACAATTTCTTTCTGTCACTAATTTTCAACAGTATTATTTATATCGGTAATTTTTAGTCAAAAATCGATAAATTTCTTTTAGTGAATTAACATCTGCAACTGAGGTAGTAAAGGACTGAGAAGGCCATAAGGCTTAAGGTGATCGAGTTCCCATGAGAATAATAGGCTCAAGATTTGGAATGGAGTCCAATGCATTTTTCTTGATGCCCTTGAATTCTTAGTAATTCAATAGATGCGGAAGGCGAATATGATATGACTCTTGCAAGAGAAAAACGAAAGAGTGTTAAAAAGGAAGAGAATAACTTTTCTCTTAACACATTTGGATGAATATTTATCGCTCTATTTCATGAGAGAATGACACATCCAATTATTCCTTAATCGATAATGTACTTTTCTCTGACTTTAGCTGTTTCTACTGAAAGGAAACTACTCTTCATGGAAATTCATAGATTTCTACCTTATTAGATCATGTGAACAACTCGTGTCCAGCATGAGCTTTATGGACATTCGACTTCGAAATCATCGTCACTTGGACCAACCTGGTGACTAGGACTAGACATTGATCTAACAAAGAAAAAGAATTTCAACTAACCAATAATTGTATACTATTCTGAGCTCATACACTCCCAATAATCGATTGCCTGCTGTCCCTTTTCTCTGCTTCTACTACTTTAAACATGTCATCAAGTGCATGCTTCAAGTCGCATTATTGGATTGCTGCCTTTGGATTATATCGTATAGTTCCACCGCCCCAATACTATGGCTCATGTCATGTGCCTATGAACATTATCATAATGTTTGTCGCCTCACTATTGCACCTAATAATTTAATGCTAAATGAGGTTAGAGTAGTCTCGTTCTCCACTATGGTTTGATTACACAACTTAAAACTAATTTATTACCGTCTTTATTATTTAGCTAGCTAATCGACCCAAAGAAAATATGTTTGGATCTGATGTGGTGTAGAAAAATGCTAGTGATTGAGAATTCAGGAACACTGTATTTATGTATAAATATTATTTCCTATGTCATCATCACATGCCATTAAGTTTATTCATATTGCTTCTACTAAGTCTTTGTGACTTGAGATCTTCCTCTTCTCCCCGCTTATTCATTCCATATATACCAGGCATTTCCAACTAACTTAAGTTGCACTCATTCATTTCTCTCGTCAAATGAACCTCTACGCGATTGCTAATATCAGATGAGACTCCTCCCATCCCTTTTTAATTGACTTTGTGCTTATTTTTTACCACATGACAAAATCAATAAGATAAGCTATTTGTGGGGTACGAGCTCCTATCTAGAAGTCATACTACCAGTGATGTATATTCTATACAGGAACGGGTAAGCTATTTGTGGGGTACGAGCTCCTATCAAGAAGTCATCTACAGTGATGTATATTCTATAAAGGAACATGAATAATAGAATTTGTCTCACCAAAGCTTTTGGCCTTCCCAATAAATTTTGACCTCTAGCTTCCTCTCCCCTTATTCCCGCTTATTCCTTTCGTAATGCTCACCATCTTTGCTGTTTAAGTGCCTTCCAGATAATGGCAGCAAGAGTAGACTAATACATGGGCATCTTTTGGTGTCTATGAACTAGTTGAATCGTATCAACTATACTACTTGATTTGAATTTGTTTGTTTCCATAAGAGCTGTGGCAATCGTCATGGGCAAGCTCAATCTTGGGAAGATGCTGGACTGCCTTTGTGTTTCTTCAGGTTCAAGTTCTTGTTTCTGTATGAATTACTTAGAAGGCGAAAATGAAGAACTTGAGAATAAATCATTGATAAACAGTAATAAAGGTCAGTTTCCGAGGCTGAAAGATGTTGTTGCTGGTACACAAACCTTGGCCTTTCAGTTGAAACCCAAGGCAAGTTTGTTTGTTTTTTTGTTCTCTGGTTTTAAGTTACACCTACTGTACTGCATTGAAAGTGAAGCGTAAAGTAGACAGTGGTGAAAATTTTCTCTCTCTTTTTTGGTTGCTAACTTTCTGTTTGATTGGTCATGTAGATGGTGGTGTTGAGGGTGTCAATGCACTGCAATGGCTGCGCAAGAAAAGTTGAGAAACACATCTCAAAGTTGGAAGGTATCCGGAAAGGGCATTCCTCTTGTTTGTGTGCTGTTTCCTTTCATCCTAATTACTCTCAGTTTTTAGCTGTAAATGATTCTCACATGCTCATGACTAGCTCAATGGCCAAGCTCTTTATTGAGTAATTTGTGCTTTGTGGAATAAAAGACTTAACAATGCTAAATTTGACTCTTAAAATTCAAAGCAATACTTTGGTCTAAAGTAGGCTTGAATCTTTTCTCTCAACTATTTTGAAGGTACGGTATACTATATTTTACCTTTAACATTTCCAAAAGGTTTTGTAGATTTGTAAATGACTTGGTATAATAAAAATAGGGGTGACCTCTTACAAAGTGGACCTGGACAGCAAGCTGGTGGTTGTCATTGGAGACATAATTCCGTTTGAAGTGCTTGAGAGCGTGTCCAGAGTTAAAAATGCCGAGCTTCGGAACATATCTACTCCCTCTGCCTGTTGATGATTTTTTACTGGCTCTTCTTTTCTCCTCAGTAAACGTCGGGACATAATTTGAGTGAAGAAAGAAAGTAAAATGAGATCAAGTTACGTTTACGAGAGATTGTTAATATATATGATATTAAGCAATACTCATTCTCATTTCCTTCTAGCATTGTAAGATCAATTCAATTTCCCGGATTTACGTTTGGTGTGATGATGATTTCGTTTCTTAGTTTGCTTTATTTACTCCTCCAACTTAATTTCATTTATGTTATCATCTCGAAAACCAAAACCATCCATCATAATGTCCAATTATTCACTACAACAAATTTGACATTTTGCTACAAAAAAGTCGTAACTAAATATGTAAAAAACGTCGTCTATAGATTTTAACTATGTTTCATTTCATTGTCTAAAACATTGCTGAATTCCTATAGTTGAAAACTATAGATGATATTTTCAGAAATTGTAGCCAATTATTTTTGGCTACGCTTTGTTTTCGTAGTGAAAAACTATTAGCTACGTTTTGAAAAATTGTCGTCAATAGATTTCACTATGGTTTTTCTTTTTGTAACCAAAAAATTTTAGCTATGTCTTCATAAACATAGACAAATATTTTTATCCAGGTTTCTAAAAACATTGGCAAACAATTTTAGGTATGCTTTATAACATGTAGCCAAATGTTTTTAGTTACCTTTTAACCATATGTCATGCAAATTTGGAATAAATTATTTGTTACCTTTTTATTCCATGACTATATATAATGTATCGATATATTTTTTATTGTAAAATTATTATACAAATAAATTGTTTGAAGCATTTTATATAAAAACTAAAATATCATTAAATTATAACAACAAAAGGAATATTCTTCGTACACAAGATTTTAATCACAAATTTAACAATTCTTATGATAAAATAATAAATAAAGAGAACAGTTTACAAATTATAAATACTGAGATTACAAGAAAAAACGATATAAGTGGAACAACTAGCTAATATTGTCCATGTAGATGAACCTGTAATAATCCAAAAAGTTTAGTTAAAATATACTAAAAATATTGTGGGTATTGAAATAATAGGCTCTAATTAAAGCAAACATCACATAACTTTACCATTAATCACTCAGCAATTGCATCTTCATCAATTCTGTGATCCGAGAAAAAAACTATTAAATTTAAATTATAATACAAACAAGAATTGAAAGAAAAAAGTATAAGAGATATAATTAATACCATTGGCTTTCCTCTTCATTCTCATTATAATCTGAACCAAGTAGTCTTCTAAATAAGTTATCATATTTTGCTAATTTTGTTCAAGTTTCTTGTAATTCAGCCTTAAACACTTGGTTTTCCTCTTGAAGTTTTTGAATGATTGTTTTATTTAATGAGGTTGAAACATTTGTCTTAGTGTTTATTGATATAATTATAACTTGCAAACAAAAATCTTACATATTCATTTCATACAACTACAAATGATTTTGATCCTTGATTGTGAGGTGTTTTCATTTTTTCCTTACTAACTTTTACCTTCTCACAATTTTCCGAAATAAAGAAAAAAGGTTAGGCAGTTGTTAAATAATTTAATAAGATTAATGGAAGGAAAAGTAAATGCAAAGAAAACAAAACTAAACTTTCAAGTCAGCCTAATAATCACACAAACTATTCCAATTTTCTTGAGACATTCGTTTGGGAACATGTGTTTGTGCCTTCATATTTGAAGGAAAAGATTTTTCATATAAATGCAATTTAAAATGATGATTCCTAGTCCTTTGTTTCAATAATGATGTAATGCAGTGTGAAACATCTGGTTCTTAATATCCATATTCAATTTCAACTACGAACAATAAGTAAAAGTGTAATTAATCAATAATAAGTAAAAGTGTAATTAGTGTTAAAATAATTGAAACAAGATTGCATATAGTTAAATATATTGAAAAATTACCAGAACTTTATCCAAAGCATTTTTAAGCAAGTTATCTTCTTTCAAGTCTTTAACATGTTTTAGATAAGGTAATTATGTTCTCACAATAATCCCCATCTCGTTTGACAATTTTGCAGATTAGATGTTGTCTACAGCACGACCTTGCTGAGTATCAATCTATATTGATGACTAGCCTTTCACTGCAACATTCATTCATTGCAATTCAAATCCTCTAATTTTACGTCTACATCTTTTTTCTAATACTAGCATTAGAAGCTAACAATAAATCAATAATGATAAGGAAATATTATAATCTATAAATATATATTTGAGAATAAGTTTATTTGTAGGTGTTAAAGATTAACAAGCCTACACTAGTTGCTTCATTGTTTTTTGAGGCAGAACAAAGTTATGTACGACTAATTTCATTGGTGTTTGAGGTACAATGTTGTTGTTAGCTAGGAATTGAATTGATGGTACCAACTGTTTGATTTGGTTGAAGTTGCAGATCCCTCCATTCTATAATTTCCATAGTTGCCACCTTCTTCCATTTGTTTTTACCAGGTGCCATTATAATCAATATCTATTAAAAAATTATAAAATTTTGTAACATTACAATGCATCCAATCATCATTATCAACATACATTCAATCATTAACATTAATCACATTAACATAAGTCAATTATCAACGTTATGCATATTAGCAATATAAAAGTTAATCGTAGAACCTCGAACCTTTCCTTTTAATGAATATAAAATTTTATTTCCAGTGAATATTATTTTTGGATGAATAGTGATTTTAGATTGTTGAATTGCAAAACCAGTTACAAGTTTTACGCTAAAAACTGTAAGTATACGGGTTGTTATTTGTAGAAAAAAAAGATATCGTCCTACAAAGATTGTGCTTAGGCATCACTTAATTCAAGTTGCTCTTTGTTTAAGACTCAAATTTGAATATTGAACTAAAAGGTAAACTAAATCAAGCAAACTAATAATGAACAAACAACGTAATAATGGAAATCATTCAAGAGAAAGAATCGAGTTATGAAAGAGAGGATTTTACCTATTATTAATGCTAACCTATCTAATTGTATGTTCACGATGTATCGGTTCTAGGTGATTGTAGGTTTAATTACTCTCTCTCGAGTTATAACCATTCCCTAAATTATAAGTCCTAATTGAATTATGGACTTGCAATCTCTTAATTCACAATTTACCTATAATTATAATTAGTTCTAAAGTTCTCTAATAAACAATCGGGTCTTGCACGAGATCTCTCTCCATGAAATTACCAATTAGATTGATTAAGTGGTCAATTAGATTGCCTAACTCTCATTAATTAAATCTAATCATTTTCATCTGATTCACCCTCTCGGTTTGTTATTGAAATATGCATATACATCAATCAATCACAACACCTAACTTAAGTAAACAAAAATCAACTAGATTAACATTAAAGATAAGCAAAATCTCGAAGTTAAAGTTTGAACATCATTGTCAACTCAAAATATATAACCATACAACCCATCTCAATCTTACACATTTAAATAAATAAAAAAGTAAATGGGGAGGAAATGAAACTTAGGTTGGATGACTCGGGAGAGTAACGGCATTGGGAGATCACCTGTTTCGGGAAGCTTCAACGTCGGAACCCTCTTCTTCTTCTTCCTCTTCTTCTTTTCTCTCTCTTTTAGGTTTCCAAAAGTAGGCAGAATCTAATCTCCTTTATAGGGTTATATCATAATCCTTTTATAGTATTTACCAATTAAGGTAACCCTAGTGTCTTTTTGGGGTCCAAAATGTCCCTCGAAAACTCGAATCCGAAAGTGACTTTGCATCTATTTGGGCATAGGTAGGGATA
Organism: Erythroxylum reticulatum; assembly: GCA_025504915.1. Classification (NCBI taxonomy): domain Eukaryota; kingdom Viridiplantae; phylum Streptophyta; class Magnoliopsida; order Malpighiales; family Erythroxylaceae; genus Erythroxylum; species Erythroxylum reticulatum. The sequence continues at coordinate 37,255,853 of JANSVA010000008.1, read as the reverse complement.
GATCCAGAAAATTTTTTGAGTGGGGGAAAATTTTTAATGGGAGAAAAATTTTATTTTTGGTGGGGGCAAAGTTTTAATGGGAGCAAAATTTTATTTTATTTTATGGGATTAAAAATTAAAATAATAATTTTTTATATAAAACTTTTTAGAGGCAGTGGGGGCAAGTGCCCTCACTTGCCCCCAATGTGGCTCCGTCCTTACGCATAGGCCACAATCGTGGCCCCTTAGTGTATGATTATGATCGATTTACTTGATCTCTGTCATGATCGTGGTAGATTCCCCATGATCGTGGCGCTGTGCTTGAGCTTCCGTCACGATTATGGTGTATTTGCCACGATCGTGAGCCTATGTTGGCGCTTCTGTCACGATCATAGCAGGTCCCCCATAATTGTGACCATGTGTTTTGGTCTGCTTCTCCTCCGAAACTCTTCCTAATGTATGTCCTCATATATATATAATTAAAGCTCAAAAACATGTTCTCACTTGAAGAACATTTAAAACACAAATGTTTATGAACTAATACAAATCTTAAGCTAAACACACACTAAATAATCAACTTAACCACTAAAAATACATCAAATTACCTATAAAAATACAATGCAATCTACACTTATCAACATCCCTACACATAAACTTTTGCTTGTCCTCAAGCAGAGACCAAATATAACCAAAAAATTCTATTACTTCATTTTCATAAAGATTAAAGCATGTAATCCCTCAAACTTTGGCCAACTCAAGTGTCAAGCTACTACATACATCACGACTAATTTTCATTGATGCATATAAGCAAACTTAACCTATGAAACTATCACTCAAAGATAAGTATAAATTTAAAATGGATGTTCTTTATGAATTTCACTCATTTCTCTCAAGTGTTTGATGGTTAGTGTTTCGCTTAAACTTCCAATAGGAAACCACACTATTATAGGCTTGCTAATACAACAATTCTTCTCCACAATGATTACATGCTAGGATAGATCAAAATGGCTTTGTTTCGGGTTGTGATTTGGCTAAGTTTAAGGTGGGTTAAACAATTTTAGGAGTTTATCACAAGCATTTATAAGCTACTAAGTTTACTAAAAGATGACAAAGATAAACCTCTAATATATGCAAATATATAAGACTACTTTTTCGCACTTATTGTAGCCACTACATGTTATTCCTTTTTGTTTTCTTTTCTTTTTCCCATTTTTTATTTGATTTTGATCTTTTATCTTTTTTTAACTAAAGAAACAATGAATATAAAACAACAACTATATGCAATGTGCTTTTAACTTGTGATTCCACACTCAAATATCACTTAACACTCTATTAACTTGTGATTGGGCAAGCTAATAGGGTTTATAGGTTTTAAAATTAGGCGATTTCAAGAAACAAAAGGTTAAAGGCTTAATGGGGCTAGTAAGGGATAATAAAATGGTAGGTCATTTAAGCTAGAGGTTAAAGTAAAAAGGGCTTAATCATTTCTATTTAGCATGCATCCAGTAGATTTAAACCGATTTAAAGCAAGTTCTAAAGGTAATTACCTAAAGAAGCATCACATAAACAAAGAAATGAAATTACTATAGAATGGAGTCATAAAGGCTTAAATCCTCACATAGGCTCAAATGAAAATCCATTATGCTTCTATACATTACCTCATTGTTCAAGTGTCAAGTTCTGAGTAAGCTTATGCGGCCAACTACTTTTTGTTGGATCGAAAACCATATTATACTAGATTTGGCTCAACGGTAGATTTCAAAAAACTTTTTTCGAAATCAAAATGCAGTGTAAGCATGATAACCAAATTAACATGTTTAATCCATCCATGATACGGTATTAGAAAAATAAATAATATAAGATCTTGATGGAAATTTTTCCGACTCCTTTGCTACAGCTTTGTCTCCTTGCTATTGTATCCTCTCCTTACTATGGTATCCTTAACTAATCCAATCTACCATTTGTTCTCTTTGGACAACTTGGTTAACAAGATCCTTTCATGGGAAAGGAGAAGAAATATTGTAGAGGTTTTCCTTTTATGATCAACTAGTTGAAAGAACCAAAATGAGTCTTATTCCTAATTTCAGCTAGCTCATAAAAGAAAAGAGGGGAAGTCTTAACAACCAATGCACCACTTCTTTCTCTTAATCAAAATGAAAGAGAGGGAAATAAATGAGACATTCTCATTTGTTTAATATGGCTAGATGAAAAGAAAAAACTCTAAAATAAGACACTCATTTTTGGTTAAAATATGAAAGAAGGGAGAGAGAGTAACAAATGCACTTCTTCCTTGTTTAATCAAATGAATGCTAAAAGGTTTCTATGTTTTTCTACATGCCAACATTAAATGACAACCATTAAACCATTTAATTAGGAAACCATTAAACCATTTAATGATATTAAGCATGATAAAAACCCACCTATATTTAGCAATTCAATGCTAAATGTGCAGCTGTCCATTTATCTATACAAAACCGAAATCTACATCATTGTAGATTTTCGTTTTGCCATCCTTTTGTCTTCACAAGTATTGTTTCGATTTAATTAATCTAATTAATCAAATCAAAACAAAATCCATCCCAATATTAAATGTTCATTTTGGGCTTTAAATTAACAATTAATTAGTGTAAGCCCAACATTTAATCATAGGCTTAAAACCCAATTTAATTAACTCTTAATTAAATTTTTTCGATCTTATTATTCTGAATCTAATTCGATCCTTTCTTTTATTTTATTTTCGGTAACCTCTATTTATTTTTATTACTTTGCTTGATAAAGTTTCTAAGAATCCAAGTGGGGAATCTATTTGGACTTATATAATTTAAGCTCCAATAAGCCTAGAATTAATTTAATCTCATTAGAATTAATTCCAACTTGTTAACCAAATGTCTTTCCAATAAAGGCAAGTATCTGAACTCTTGAATTATTAAATATTATGAGAAAACATGTTTCAAATTAGATGTCCAATAGCAAACTCTACTATGAACCATATTATAGCCATCCACACAATAAAAGGTAAAATTACCGTTTTCCCCTTAATTGGTTTTTCCTTCTAGACCTCCTATTTCACTATATATGATGATTAACGTACAAGATCTCATCTTAGTATTAAGACTTGATGGGTAGCTAGTCCATCAAACTATTGGTGCTAGTTTAATCACCAATCTCTGTAAAACATCTAGAAGTGATGATATCAGTATAAACTCTTTATTTGAGTGAGTTTTCCCTAATACCTATTTCAATTAATAATTCCAACATACAGATACTAGATTGATACTGTGTAAAAATCCATTTTGATCACATCAAGAATTATAATGAAACACATATGAGTTCACCACTCATCAAGATTGTAGTTCATAATAAAAGAATGCTAAGGTGTATGTTTTAAGATTAAAGAAATGACCTAATTTATTCTTTAAAAACATACGTGATTTCAGGTTCATTTAATAGTGCCATTATTGATGGTCAATTACTATCATGATATGAAACTCATCATTCCCTTGAAGTAAAATCCATTGCTTACACAAACATAAATCACAACACTATAGTTTAAATCATAATCAAGCGACCAACTTGATTATTCAACTGTAAATTAACTAATTTAGATTATAATAATGTATATGTTTCCCATACACCTCCATGTATATATATATATGACTTATAAAATAATCTTGGTACCTTATGACTAGCTATATAATGCTCATACAAATAAAACCAAACTCTTTTCTTTAATTAATAATAAATATTTCCATTACAAAAATAACTGGAAGAAGATTAAGTTATAAGTAAATACACTTAATTTCTAGGGCACTATATTTACATAACCCCAACACTTTTATCACTCCACATGGTTCACTCTCCACTCAAGTAGCCTAATTTAAGTTCACGTATGCATTTAATCTCATTCCAACTAGTATGATAGAATCTCATGGTAGCACATTTATCCCAAAGATTCAAATGTAAGGGAAATGACACACCTAATATTGGCAACCTAACATGCATCCTAAATGACATGCAAAAATTGCAAAGACTACTCCCCAGACTTGAACAAAATATTGTCCTCAATATGAAAAAGAGAACATCCAAAGCCAACAAACAACATTAAGAAAAACAAAACATAAAACACAAAAAGAGTAATATAAGAAATTAAGGATAAGATGGGTTTATGGTCGTGGTTCCGATGGAAGTGACACATTTTCCTCTCGTCCTTTTATCCTCCAATAAGCTATAATGCACAATAAATCTTCAATTAATCTCAAAACATATCATTGGGGACCTAAACAATAAGATAATGAAGTGTGAAACAAATTAAACCAAATTAAATATTATCAAATCAAAACAACACCACACTAGTATAAAAAGAAACAAATGAAAGACAAACATGCTAAGTTAAGGTCATTAGCTTGACCATCCTATATGAAGTCATAAAAGAGTGAGTGTAAGGAAAAAAAGTACTTCCTTTCTTATTGTAATGACCCTCCAAAGTAAAGTTTGCATCTATGCCCATCAACCTTAAAAGTTTCGTCCTTTTCATTTTCTAACTCTAACGCTACATAGGAAAACTCTTGACTAACCTTGAATGGGCCACTCCATCTTGACTTGAGCTTTTTGGGGAAATAACCAAAGTCATAAAATAAATAAAATCACTAGTCCCCACTTTTGAATTCCTTCTTCTTAATGTGGCCATCATGTCACTTCTTAGCCTTTTCTTTATACAGCTTGGCATTTTCATAAACATCATATCTTAATTCTTCCAGCTCATTAAGTTGTAACAATCTCTTTTCTACTGCTAGCTTCCAATCCATGATCACTTTCCTAATTGCCGAATAGGCTCTATGCTACAACTCCAATGGTAAATGGAAATCCTTGCCATACACAAGTCGATATGGTGTTGTGCCTATGGGAGCTTTAAAAACTATCTTATAATGTAACACACCACTACCATAGAGCATATGCCCGAACATCTAGAGGACATACCTTATGAGAATGACATGTTAGAGCAATCATAATCACTTATTATAGCATCACAGAAACATAAGCATTTAAAAGAATCAACTTATACCATATCATTAACAAACATAAACATTCATTATGTTATTATAATCATGATTTAGGTCTATATATGCAGTACACAACATGTAAGACCTCGTAACTCTATACAATATGTATAACATGAAACGGAATGCTAGACCAAAATATTCTAACTATAATCTTTAGTATTAGTTCACCAGACCTTTGAGCCATTTTGTTTCCAAAATTGACAATACTAGACTGTTACTAGATTACCTTAGAGCTAGGTCTCCTCAGTATCTGAAAATCAATGTTGCAATTTTGATGAGTTTGCAAATTCAGTAAGTGAACCACCATCAATGTGCTCACTCAAGTTTGAACACAAACATCATAAGTGTATAACCAAAGTCACAATTATCTCATTATCTACGATCAATTCTCATTAATCAAATCATTCAGATTTGTATACCAACTCATAGTGTATATATATATGTATATATATTTCAACAAGCACAATATGAATACCAACACTTCATATAATCATCTTGGAATAATCCTAATCACTCGTCTCAATCATTCATATCATCAATATGCACACAGATAATTCAATCAATATTTCAATACATTTTAGAAATTCTTTGCAATCATTCACATGATGCATTTAATGATGTATATATCCAAATGCACATGTGACTCCACTTTCACTTTCACTTTGTTGTGACTAAGCACCTATTTAACTGTCCCATATCTATTGTGGATACCAGGCTTATTTTAGATATTATTCCGTATGCGTTATGGATACCAGGCTCATTAATCATTGAGCCTGTGTCTCTTTAAGTGCATTTCTGAGCTTTAAGTTCTTTTTCACATTGATCACTCTGGTCATAACTCCTTTATCTAATCATGCATAACAATGCAATGAAATGCATCAAATCACATATTATGTTGTGCACAGTCATTTATCATATTCATCAGATCTGAGTCTTGCATTTAACATTTAGTTGAGCACTCATTTTCCATGTTCACATACAATTATAAAGCACTTCCAATACAATCCTGAATATCGAACTCCTTCAACCATCAATGTCTAGAATTATCAATATTGCAATCATATCAATAATCGTTCAATAATTGAAAGTTAATTAGAACAATTTAAACATAATGAGAAAACATCTAGGTTGAATTACATAATTTAAACAGAAGCACGCATATAATTGAAATTACACATCTTGGTCTTCAACTTATAGTTTGCTCTTGCCTTGACGATCCGTCAATGTCTGGATACATTCGATCAATTTGTGCTTTTATATCATGTAATACACATATGTATACATTACTAACTTGTTTAATCAAATGAGTACTCAATCATACATATGTATATATGATATGTCCAATATATGCTCAATGGAGGGTATGTATCCGTATCACAAGTCTTGATCATACATTCATTATAACTTATATATATCTTGTTTGCAATTAGGTTATGTTGTGGATCCTGCTTTCGGAGCCCAACATCGGAGTTATGAGAATGTGAGCCTAATACCCTTTAGTTTTTAGAGATCAACAATCCGGAGTTATAAAGCATGAGCGGGCTTCCTTGTAGGGTTATTTCAATGACTCCTCATTAACTATCGTCCCATAAGGGTGATGTGCCCACACAAATTAAACACGAAAACACAATTTGAATTCTTCAAAACAATTGTAGCTCTCTGCCTCTTGTTTATTTTGAAACAAGAACCATCTCATTCGGAGCTCTAAAGCTCAAGATATGCTTAAAAATCTAAAGTGTGTTGATAAACTAGTTATGCCCCTCCGACCAATCCCTCATATTCTTTGCATCAATCTCTTTCAAATCGACTCCAAAAATTAAAAATTTCTTTAAGAGATAGGAAAAATGTGTCTGAAATCTATTTCTTCAAGAATCACTTAATTTGGAGGTCGGGTTATGAAGTTGTGGACAAAAGCATCAACCATGCTCATGTCCTCAATCATGTTTTACCTAACTTGGAACAATTGACATAACTTTCATTTAAGATTTCGGATTATAGTTTTCTTTGAATGGTTTTGAAGAGGACTTATAGATCTAAAACTTTTATGAAATCTTGAAGGAAAATTCTATCATCTAGGGGTTCAAAAATGTGACCAGAAGATAGGGTCAGATGAACAATGCACCAGATGATATGACGATATGACATCATCAGACGAAGCGTCCTCATACGACAAAACGTCCTCACAAGACGGCACATCATCATCAGATGAAGTGTTTTCATAAGATGATACGTCCTTACAAGATGAAGCATCCTCATAAGACAACACGTCCTCACCAGACGAAGCGTCTTCATAAGATGATACGTTTTCACCAGAAAAAGCATCCTCATAAGTCGAAGTGTCCTCACAAGACGACATGTCATCAAAAGATGAAGTGTCTTTATAAGATGATACGTCCTCACTAGACGAAGTGTCCTCATAAGATGAAGCATCCTTATAATACAACGCATCATCACTAGATGAAGCGTCTTTATAAGAGGATACGTCTTTACCAAACGATGCGTCCTCATAAGAAGAAGCGTCCTCATAAGAAGAAGCGTCCTCACCAGACGATACGTTCTATACTCTTGAGCATCTCCACTTATAAGGACCATAACTTTTGACTCCAATATTCAAAAATTTCACACTTTATAGGGTTAGAAAGCTAGAAAAATAAGCTACAACTTCCATGTAGACAACTTATCAAATTCATCCTAAATCCATCCAGATTCTGCCCTAAATTCAGAACATGAATTTTTCCCTTATGGAAGACTTAAAATTTTGCACTATGCAAACTTGGAATGTTCTTAACATAACTATTCAACTACCAAAATGATTTCATTAAACTCTCGAATCTCAACTCATTTGTATCATCATCTTCAACTACATCTGATCAATTATAAATCCTATCTTCCTGTCCATAGTATCTCGCTTATGCATACATATATCTAAATATATTAATGATTTGTGTTCCAAAATCATCAACTCAAGTTGATTTCTTCTTCATGTATATCTAATTTCAACTCACATCATCCATGGACCATTCACACTTCATTAATATCAAAAGAGTAAGGTTTTTACAATGCTTTAGTGGGCATTTCGAGCCACCTTACATCATAATCCGAAAATACCAAATTTACAAGAATAATAGTTCCTCAAAATGTGACTAAAGCCTTATTTTACATGGTCTAACTTGAAGAACAAAAATATACAAATGGTAGTGATGCCTTGACTCTTAGCTTGATTACTCAATATCTTATACATCACCTGTAGATAGGGAGGAATGGGGGTGAGCTTAAAGCTCGTGCGTAACACTTTTATAATCAATAGTAAGCAAAAACAATTTTGAAACTCACATTGAGTCAAGATACATATATTTTTCAAATCTCAATTTATCAATAATTCATAAGCAACTTAATTCATGCATCATCAAACTTGTCAACACACGTAAACACATAAACACATTGGAATGGTTTAGGTGGATCCAAAATAGAACATACTACACAATTCCCATAAGGGTCTTGTTTAGCCATGAAATTAGGGGAGTCCATGAAGAAGTTTTGTGTCACTAACGGGCAGGCAGGAGAAGCCTTTGATCAACTACACTTGACATATTGAGGGGATCACCACAAACCCCCACATAATCATACATTTCACAACTTGAAAACTTGTTGCCCAAAATGATACATTTTCGAAACATGATTTTATGTACTTGATATCCTTTCAAAAATCATTTCCATTTCTCATTTCACACTTTATCCACAAAATTTGTACACACACATATAACACTTTCTCAAAGCTTTTAAAAAACAATGAATGCACATTTTAAAAGTAGTTAAAAACATTTATTTCTCTTTTCTTGAAAGAAAACATTAATGGCTTATTATTAAATTATAAAAATGTAACCCACTTTAGTTTCCTTGCTTGAAAACTTGCCCAAGGATGTCTCTCCTCTTGCCTCTCTTGTCTCCCTTCAAACATTAGCAAAAATCCTCATTCAAAATAAACTCCAATTGGAAAACACAAAGAAACTTATGCATGAAATTGATCGTAGAATACTTATACCCATGTATTTTCCTAAGCTCTTTGAACAAAAACCCTTCCAAAAATCCAAAACATAAGCTTAACTTGAATCTTCTCCAAATAATGAGTTTCTTGGCTCTAATGGAAGCTCTAATCTTCCTCTTCCTTTTCCCCTTCTTTATCACTCTCAAAATCCCTCTTGAAGGATAAGAAAAATTGAAACCTAGGTGACCTCCATCCTTTTCCACAGAATGGTTTCTCCATAGGACTTTGACTAGTTGAACTGTCTTGTTCTTGAGGACCCTCTCCTTAGTGTCCCAGATCTCCATTGGAGTTTCTTTATAGGTCAGATCATCTCTCAGCTGAACCTTAGTGATCTGAATAATATGAGAGGGATCCGATCTATACCTCTTTAACATGGACACATGAAAGATGTCATGTATCTATAACAATTTTGGTGGTAGCACCAACTTATAGCCTAGCGGTTCGATCCTCTCTACAATCTCATAATAACCCGCATATCTCGGACTCAACTTGCCCTTCTTACCAAACCTCATGACTCCTTTCTAAGGAGACGTCTTAAGAAAGTCTTTCTCATCGACTTCATACTCCATTTCCTTCCGGTGTGTGTCAGCATAACTTTTCATTCTATCTTGTGCTGCCTTAAGCTATTGTTTAACCAAATTAACCTTGTCGATTGTCATCTGAAGCAACCTTGGCCCTATCAGTTTCCTCTCTCCTTGTTCATCCTAACATATCATATTTCTACATCTCCTTCCATATAGTGCTTCATAAGGAGCCATCTAAATGCTTGAATGATATGAATTATTATAAGCAAATTCAATCAATGGAAAGTGTTCATCCTAGGCTCCTTTAAAATCCATCACATATGACCTGAGAATTCCCTCAAGGGTCCTAATGGTCCTCTTAGATTGGCCATCTATTTAAGGATGAAAAGTAGTGCTAAAATTCAACTTGGTTCCTAAAGTCTCTTGTAGACTTCCTCATAATCTCGAAGTAAATCGAGGATCCCTATTAGAAACTATAGAGTCAGGAATTCCATCGAATCTCACTATCTCATCAATATACTTCTTTGCTAGCACATGCAAAGAATCAGTCTGCTTAATTGCTAGAAAATGAGCTGACTTCATCAACCGATCAACAATGACCCATATAACATCATGCTTCCTATTGGTCCTGGGCAAAACCATTAGAAAATCCATGGTTACTCTTTGCCAATTCCATTCAGGAATGGACAATGGCCTTAACTTACCTGAAGGTGCTTAGTGTTCAGCCTTGACTTGCTGACACACTAGACACTTGCTTGCATATTATGCTATATCCCTCTTTATGCCTTTCCACCAGAAATGCTCTTTCAGATCTCTGTACATCCTGGTGTTACTTAGGTGTATGGCATAAGGCACATTGTGTGTTGGACCCCGATCTTAGAAATATTAAATGAAATTAAATGGGTGTTTTTGAGTATATATGTGTTGTGGGTGTTTTA
>JANSVA010000008.1:37226103-37245207 GCA_025504915.1 Erythroxylum reticulatum | reverse complement strand
AAATGAGAAAATGTTTGTTTCATTTGTTTTATTCTTTCTCTCATTTTGATTAAAAACTTAAAAACAAGTAAAACAAATAAATTAAAAAACACACATGCATATAAATAATAATGCAGAAATGTAAAGGAAAAGAAATTTACTTCGCTTTGGTTGCCTCCTAAGAAGCGTCTTTGTTAGGGTCTCTAGCTCGACTTATTCTTCTCCTCACGTGACAAAATTTTGATCTTCAGGTATCACATGTGGCTCCTCCACACAGGGTAGTTCTGAATAGGGCCTTAGTTGATCATCATCCTCTTTCAACGTCCTCCCTCTCCTCATCTTCTCAATATTGACCGAGTCTATACACTTTATAAATATTTCAAATGTCTCTTCACTTTTTTCTTTATCATTTAACTCCTCTAATCTGTTATGTAAAGGTAAAGAGTTAGTTTCAAGAATAATAATGGACTCAGTACTTACCTCAAAGCTAAAAGATATGTCCTTTGCAGCTTTGAGCTCCTTCTCCACTTCTTCGACACAAATAATTCGTTGAGGGTTGACCTCAAAATTCTCAAGCTCCTCATCACTTTGTAATGTTTCCGCACAAATGTCAATTGGGTACACCTTGAGTTGATACAAGCATGTAGAAAATCATGCCATACGAGCATGTAAAAGTCATCTTCTCCTGTCCTTTGAAGCAATAGCAACTTGAATATAACCTGAATAACCATCAAGAAAACAATAGTAAGCATGACCAACAAGACTTTCTAACATCATATCAATAAAGGGTAGGGGAAAGTGGTCCTTTCTACTTATCAAGATGAGCTTATGATAATCCATGCAAACTTGCCATTCGTTCTATACCTAAGTTGGAACCATCTCTCCTTTCTTATTCTCCACAACTGCAATACCCAACTTCTTGGGAACCATTTACAAAAGACTTACCCACTTACTGTAAGAGATGGGGTATATGACTCCTACATCAAGCAACTTCATCACTTCCTTCTTTACCACCTCCATTATCGGTGGATTGAGACGTCTTTGCACTTGACGGACTGGGCTATCTCCTTCCTCAATAAAAATCATGTGCATGCATAAAGAAGGACTAATACCTTTAATATCTGCAACCGTCCATCCCAATGTCATCTTATAATCCCACAACACACTAACGAGTTTTTCTTCTTGCTTCTTTATAAGATCACTGACTATGATAACTGGAAGTGCTTTATTGGTGCCTAGATAAGCATTCTTGAGGTGAGTCAGTAAGGGATTTAACTCTACTTGTAGTGCTTGCACAATCGAAGGTAGCGATCAATTAGTACTAATGTGCAATTCTAAAAAGTGAGGTGCATACCTACTAAAAGGACTTGTCTCCAGTGCCCAAATTATATCCTTTAGGTCCTTTCCTAACTCAGACTTGCTTTGCTAATATCCAGACATCTTTTGCTCCAGCGAGGTAGTCAAAGCTACCTCCAAAAGGTCATCTGTAGAAAGAAGAGACCACTACTCTACAAAAGAGTCAAGTATATCTACCTTGGTGATCGACTCATAGTCTGATGGATAATGCATGGCATTAAAGATATTGAAACAAATAACCTCTCCATCGAACTCCTTAGTCAACACTCCATTATGTAAATCGATTTTGGTTTAAGAAGTCTTCAAGAACGACCTTCCTAACAAAATTGTTGAAGGGCTCAAAAAGCCCTCATCCTGCATACCTAACACATAAAATTTGTAGGGAAAATAAGCTCATTAACCTGCACCAAAATATCTTCGATAACCCCTCAGGGTATGTGTTAGATCTATCAGCTAATTAAATGATATCAAGGGTACACTTTAATGACCCAAGATTAAGAGATTTAAAAATAGACAAAGGCAAAACATTTATCGAAGCTCCTAAATCTAACATACATTTCTCATACCTCATGTTACCGATCTTACAAGGAATGGTAAAATACCTGGATCCTTGCACTTGGGGGTAGCTTCCTTTGTAAGACTGCTGACACATTGCCCCCTACATTGATCTTCTCATCTCCCCTCAGCTTTCGCTTATTGTGCATAGCTACTTTAAAATTTTGGTATATCGCAGAACTTTCTTATCTGCTTCCAACAGAGGGATGTTTACTTCGACCTTGTGAAAGACCTCCAATATTTCCTTTTCTATCTCCTACGGCTTATTCTTTGCTAACTTGCTTGGAAATGGAACAGAAGGTAAATTATTGACAATAGGGTGTGAAGTACTTACTTAAGGATGGTGATTCTCCTCCTTCTTTGTTAGATCAATTTATTCTTCTTCTTCTTTCTCCTTCCCCTTCCTTAGCCCTTTTACCTCTTTACTGCTTCTCAAGGTAATGGTGCAAGCGTCTTTTCTCGTGTTTCTTTCAGCTTGACTAGGCAACTTTGTGGAATTTTAGGCCTATAGCTTCCCCTTGACATCAATTAACTGATTAACCTGATTTCCAAATTTTTCAAACCACTCTTCGCTTCCTACTGAAATTGAAGAGTGTTAGATGCTAAGCTCTTAACAATTTCCTCTAAGGACATACCTCTAGCTTGTAGTTGTTGTGATGGTTATAGAGGTGGTGGCCTTGGTTGAAGCTGTGGTTGATTTTGTTGGAAACCTTCTGGTCTATGAAATCCTTATTGCTAACAATTCAGTTCACTTACTTTGTTTAAGAGGAAGCATTAGTACAATTTCCCCAATACTGGGAGTTTGTTGCCATTATTACTATCAAGTTCCTAGCATCCTCCAAAGTCCTGTTCACCCAGGCTTCACCACTTGCAATGTCTATCATATTCTTGTCTAAAGGAAGCAACCCTTCATATAAATATTAAATTAATAACTAGTCACTTATCTGATTGTTTGGACAGCTATTGCAGAGTTTCTTGAAACACTCCTAATACTCATGCAAAGACTCCATTGTGTCTTATTGAATGCGACAAATCTCCTTCCTAATGTTAGCGGCCCTTAAGGAAGGGAAGTACTTCTTTAAAAGTGCTTGCTTCATTTCTCCCACATGTTGACCAAGCTGGCGAGCAAGTCATGTAACCATTCCTTGGCTACATCTGCTAAGGAAAAGGGAAATGCCTTTAGATTGAGTTGATCCACTGAGACTCCTGATGTCTTTATACCTAAGCATGTGATGTGGAACTCCTTTAAGAACTTGTTAGGATTGGTGATGTAGCCTGATCTAGTGAGCTGGTGTCACAAAATCTTGTAAAAGGAGGCAATGCACATATCAGTACAAGTTTAATTTCAACTTCTGGCTTATTATCCAAATAATTGATACAAAACAGATTTGGGTTGAAACAAAGAGCTGCAAGTTCCTTTAATGTGTGTTGATGAGGTTCCACAATCTCCTCTGTTTCTTTTGAACTCCCATCGACCTCTTCTTTAAAGGATAAGGAATGACCATTCTCGGGAGGATTTGTATGGATTCCTTGCTCTCGCTGACAAAATCTGGTGCGACCTACAATAGGAGAAAAAGAGAAAGAGTTAAGTGGAGAAAGTAAAGAACTTTTATTTTCCTTAACAAATTTATACAAATGAATGTGTTTTGAGGAATTTTTGGACGTGAAAACTAATGGAAGAATGAAAAAGATCAGTAAAAACAAAAATAAAAACAACACAAGAAACAAAAATTAACACATGCCAACTCCCCGACAATGACACCAAAAATTTAATAGCCTATTGTTAACTACCAAATAATAAATTCCTAACTATCAAACTATACAGTAAATGGTGAGCTAGGATCGAACCTTAAAGAGCTGGGATGCCAATACTATTTCAAAGGTTGTAAAAAAAGAAACCAAAACACCCTACAATGAACGTAATCAAAAAGATAAGCACAAAGCAATTTTAGAAAAGTCTAATAACAATGGTAAAAAAAAAAAAGTGGGATGGAGATATCTTTGGGATTTCAGGATGTTCATTAATCCTTGAATATAAATAAAAAAGGTACTCTCATGATGGTGTTAGCTTATAGGCTCGATTAAGCTCTTAACCATTAATTTCATTAAAATAGGCTAAACTAATAGGTTCTAAAAATGCCCCGATCTCCACTATAAACTAGAATAGGCTCTTTAAGTTCAATTGCAAAGATGCATTAGGTACTAAGAAACAACTAAATAAGGCCACCTACTCATAAGCTTGGAAGGTGTAACCTAAAGGTATGGGATCTTCTATTAGTTGATTAAGTTTCCTGACAAATTCGACTAACATATTGCTACTTCTGGGAATCCCTATGGACTATTACATATCACATACTCAACCCTAGCCTCCAACTTAGAAAATTACCAAAAGGGTGATCAAACCTACAAGCAATTCCTAATTCATGACATTTATCCTAAATCCCAAAATAACCTAGACCTACAAGTACCAATTCAAGACAAGTCCAACTCTATTCTCACAAATTTTATCCTTCATCTTTATAATATCTCTAAACCCCTAAGTAGTCTAGCCACATATGATCATATCAAGCACCATTGATATTAAGAAAACAAAACCTATAACATAATCATTAAACATTCAAATACCCAATAAATTCATATCTACAAAAACAAATAAACAAACTTAAACATCCAAGATTAAAACTGGAAAATTACGGGAATAAACATCCATTCCTATATCACAAAGGTTCATTACAAAATTCATGAGTTTCAACTACAAAATCCATCAAACATTCATTCTAAATATTCTAGCATATGTAAAAACGTGATTAAAACTAAGAAAGCTCTAAACTAATGGAATGAATAGATTAATACATATGAAAATAAAGCATTGAAAATGAAATAAACTAGCTAAGCATAAAGAAAATAACCAAAACTTCTTTGCTCCTTTCTTTCTCTCTTCTTGAAGTTTTCCAAAAGTGGTAGATTTTGTCTCTCCCTCTAGGTCCTCCTCTCTGTCTTTATGTACTATTTTCCATTTAAGGTAAAACCTAGGATCTTTCTTTGCATTAAAAGTCCAAAAGACCCCTCAAAAACTTAAGTTTGGAAGGTTGTCTACATCTGTCTGTGCACAAGCCACGATAGTGGCCTTTTGTGCACGATTGTGGCCCTATGCTCAAACTTCTATCATCATGGCCTTGTGATCAAGCTTCTGTCACAATTGTGGCATATTTTCCATGATCGTGGCCTTAGTTTATTTCTTGGGTCTTCTCCGATTCTCCTTCAAATGCCTTTAATCTTTTCTCCTCTATAGATGGCTCTCTAAACTTTGTCAAACTTCTTCCTTTTACCATATATTTGTGTTCACTCCTTTAATCTATATGTAAACACAAGATGAACACAAATTGACTATTTAAACATAACAATAGGATTGAAAAGACATTGAAATGCATAAGAAATATAAGATGATTCAATCCTATCAGTGCTACCATTGCACTATTCATTTAAACCACCTTAAGCACAAGAAGATCATTGAGCTACTGACATTAAAAGAAGCATTGCATGGGAGGCAACCCATGGATTGTTAATTAGATGTTATTTCCTTTTATTTTTAGATAGTTGAATTCTATGGTTAGGTTACTTCGTTTCCAAATAAAATCTAGAAGGCATAAGACTTCGACATGAATTAAATGATCGAGGAAGTAAGCAAAAGAGAGGTGAAAGACCTATAATGAGTTAAAAAGTGAATTCGGGAACTGTAGATGTAACACCCACATACCCCCTGGAAGGATATGCGGATGTTGCCTAAGACAGGACTTAAACATATCAAAACAATACAAAGCATTGTTAGAAATTCAAATAACCAATCATTACTTTTCCATACATATTCAACTTTAAACATAATTTAACTGGCACACTGAATTTATCCAAATACATGCTTCAATTACAACACCATCCTAATTAAAGTTATTACATTACAAATCCTAAAACAAAACAGTACATTTCATAAGTTCAAATACACTCTGTATGACAACATTTACAAACTTGTACATCATGTCTCATATTATTACATACAACTCAAACATACATTCCCAAAACAAAACACATTCTTCGTTGTCCACTGCGATTGTTATTGGCCCAGTCTTCAGACCCTCCTATCTAAACCTACAGAAGGCAAAACCACCGTGCTAAGCATAAAGCTTAGTGGGGGAATAAACTAAATAGGATATAAGCTAACAACTATTTCAAACAGTCATCCAAACATTCACATATTCAAAATCACATAAGATTATAAGCAGCTTTTACTTATTCATTTTCAAATTGAACCAAAATATCATGATCTCATAATGAAATGTACCATATCAGAACAGGTTACACATTAGCTTTTGAGCAAAATAGAAATTACTCCATCATAATTTGCCACATCCAAAGCTAGATGTCATTGAATTGGGACAACATATGTCTCCATGTAGGAGCTGCCATGTGTCAATGACACATTAGGCCATATGTCACACACTTAGTGCTACATTTGTCAATGTATCAACTATGCCATTTGTCAATGCTTTAACATGCCAAATATCACTAATTCATAGGTTAATTGTTCTAATTTTCATGTACCAACTTAACTTGCCACTTGACAATTTTTTCTAGACCAAATTTACATTTAAATACCTCAATTATCTAATGGCATCAATTAATTTTAATTCATTAACTATGATCCACTTGACCAAAAATTCAAGTCATATGTCTTTTATATTCTAATCATAGAACAATTCTAACTCCTATCACACATGTACTTTCATCAATATATATTATTTCAACTAGGGTGTACTTTGGGGTCTTATAGTAGAAGGACAAAAGAAGAAAATAAATCAGAAATTGGTGGAATATTGCAGGCCATGAAGAAGAAAATAAATTAGAAATTGGTGGAAATATTGCAGGCCATAATCGTAGCTTGCGGTAGGGTAAAAAGGGACACACTAATTTTAGTTTCATTTTTTACCATTTTACCATCCATTCAACTATATATTCATTTCTTATTTCACTTTTTCACTTCCTTTCATTTTAACTTTATCTCTCTAAGTTTAGAACCTCTAAACACTCTCACTTCTCTCTAACCAAATTTTAAACCTTCAGTCTCTTCCGACTTCTACCTACATGAAAGCTAGTATGTCGTGTATTAAGCAGTCAACAAAGTGCGATCAATCATCGGGACAAAACCAAGTCTGGAGAAGAGTAAAAAGGAATAAGGTAGCTGGAGCGCCTTTCCCGATCTTCTCATATAATGAAGGTACCCGCTTTCATTCTCTTCGCAATAAGCAAATTATGGTTCCAAAGTCTTTTAATTTTGAGACTTTAGATAGACTAGAATTGAGGGACAAGGTCAAAAATTTAGCAGAGAGAATTCAATGGGGATAGTTTATTCAATTTCATTTACAAAGAACTTACCTTAAAATTCTTTACATCCATTTAGTTCGAATCCAATAGACCTTAGGAATTGTGGTTTAGGTTACAGGGACAACCTTATGAGCTTAATTATGAGACTTTATATGAAATTTGTGGTTTCCCTGAGTCATCCATAGTGGATCAACAATTTGATTTCCTTGTCACCCCCTATTGGATTGAACTAACTTGGTTAGAGCATTCCGATGCTAAGAATGCACACAACAACATCATCAGGAGGCACAAACACTTGTTGCTGCAGAAATTCATGTGTCAAACTATTTTTGATAAAATAAAAACTAGCAAGTGCTCAAAAAAGGAACTTTTAATATTGTGGTGCATGGACCACAACATCCCACCACCCATATCTTTATCATAATTATTGCTACTCGACGTAAGAGGAGCAATAACTTAGGAATGAGTTACTTGATCTTGGCCATAGCTAATTACTATGGAGTTGACTCACAGTTTAACGTCTTGAATTCATGAACCATCATCATCTGTGGAGAACTGAAATCCTAAAGTCCTATATGAAATCTTGAAGTCCCATAATATGGAATTTTGGGATATTAGTGCCAAGACACACATCAAGGTCAGGACCAGTCAATCAAATTCAAGTGCTCAGCAAAAACAAGAAGAGGATTCGACCAGCGAGGAGTCCGAGGAGGAAGAAGAAACAGAAGAACCAGGATGGAAAAAAGTGCTCGATACAATCTCCATAAACACTAAGGTAATTACAGATACACTTGTGGAGAACTGTAAAAGAATGAAGGAGATGGCCCGAGCTCAAAGACGTCAAATCCGGGATATATGTCGTATTCATCATTACTTTGAGGCTCAAGGTGTCCAACTGCCACCTCCAACACCATCCCTGCCTCCATCACTGTGAGACCTTGTTTCTAACCCTTTTCTTTTTAAATTTAGTCCTTATTTTATTCTTTTTTTTACTTTAATTTATGTTTCTTCTTTCCATATATGTTTGTTTTCCTCCTTCTCGCATTGAGGATAATGTGTTATTCAAGTGTGGGGAGGGTTATGTGTTTTATGTTGAATGTGAATTTTGCATATTGTATGTAGTTTATTAGGTTGCATTTTGTGAATTGTGTCAATGTTTAAATGGCTTAGGTGGATTGAAATCGATTTAATTTTAAACATAATCTATTAGGTAATGAGGAGTCATTAGCTCGTGAAATTAGTGATATGAGTTTTTGGCTAAATATGCAGGTTAATTAGGACTTAGTGTGAGATTGTCACCCTCTAAATTGTCACACTCGTTCATAATTTTAGGTATTTCGACTAAGTATCTCTGTTAGTATTTTTCATGAAAACGAGTAGCTTAAGCAATAAGGTAGGCAATAAATAAAATAAAAAATGTTGGTTAATTTTAAATAAATAACTATTCCGCTAGCCTTTCTTGGGTTATGAATAGAGCTAGTTATTAGCTGAGAACGTGATATAGGTATGTAACCAGATCAACACACATCACAAATATGTGCCTGCTTGTCAAAAGGCTATAATAACGTTTCAACTAAGCAACTTAATAAAAAAAACATGACTTAGTCATGTAATCGGATCGATATTTATCACCAATGTTTGGCTCCGAGTAAAAGACTAAGTCCATGTTCAATAAAAAAAAGTGTTTCTAAAAAACCCCACCGAACTTGTAAATAGCTTAACTTTTCATGAAAACATACTTAGGAGTAGTTACAAGGTTTGAATGACCAAAGAATTATTAATGTGTGTGTACAATTGAAAAGGGTGAGTAAGTTGACAGTTGAGTTTTGATTAATAAGTATATTTAGTCCAAAGCTCCTATATACGGATTTTGCATGTTAATGATTTGAAATAACTTGAATGATTATGTTTAAAGTTAAATTTATTTCATGAAGTTTAAGTCATTGTCTCATTATTACATTGTGTGATTTGTGATTTTTGCGTGTTTGTTGAATTGTTTGTTTAAGTGTGGGGATGTCGGTAAATGTAAATTGCATCATGTTTTATGGTTTATTTTGATATGTGTCTAATTATTAATTCAATCATTTAATATGTATTTAGATTAGAATTGTATTAGTTTGTTAATTATTGGTGTTTAAGTCTTTTTATGGGTTAGTACAAGTCTTTAAGCTTAAATATTATGTTTTTAAGGTACCTTGATGTGTTTATTAGTGTTTTAGGGTCAACATTAAAGGATGGAGAAGTTTCAGAGACATTCTGGCTAAAACAACGGTCCATGATCATGGCACAATAGGCAATAATTGTGACAAAAGCACTAGAGTTGGCAACCCTAAGGTTGCTCAGAACACAAAAGATATTTAACGAACAAGAAAAAGAGGCAAAGGGAGTTTCTGATATTAGCCACCTTGAAGAAATGCTAGAGAGAATCCATCAAGAGATTGAGAAAGAGAAGAAGGAAGAGAAAAGTAGAGAAGAAGCTAACTTGACATACTTTCCAGATTAGGAGGTTTCCCAACGTTACTGTCTCTCGTCCTCCATTTCAATTATATTTCCTATTTATTTTTAGTTTTATCATTGTATAGAATTGGATTGATAGTTGATGATAGGATCTAAATGTTGAATATGTTTTAAACTAACCTTTCGAGTTTTATTCTTGATTTAATGAAATCTGATTATTTTTTTATTTATTGGATTTATTGTGATTAAATTCTATGATTGCATAATTCGATAATAAAATGAGAGGGTGAATCAAATGAAAAATAATTAAATTGTGCTAACAAGAGTAAGTAATTTAATAGAACTAGAATTAAATCAAATCGGTAATTGTGCGGAGAGAGATCTTGTATAGGTTCCTAATAGTTTATTCGATAACTTAAGATCTAATTAGAATTTTAGATAGATTGTTAATCGAGAGATTGCAATTTCTATAATCTGATTAGGGTTTATAATTTTGGGTTAATGGTTATAACTCGAGATAGAGTAATCAGCCATAGGATCGTCTAAAACTAATAATTCAGTAATTCATAATCAATTAGGTTGGCATTAAGGATAGATAAAACTCCCTTTCTCTCAATTGTAATTCTCTTTGGTTGATTTTTAGGAATGTGTTGCAATTGTTGAATTATTAATTTTTTCATGATTTATTCTTAATTTGATTAAATTGATTGAATTGAATTCTCATTTTAGTTTCACTATATTTTGAATTTCTGCTATTTATTTTGGCCTTAGATTTTAGGATTAAATTATCCTTCCTCGTGGGATCAACAACTTATGTACTATATGAATGAACTGTCCGCTTGCTGATTATTAATGGTATTTATTAAAAATGGCACACATCAAACATCTCAATCATTATCATTGCATAATAGGATAGTTCTAGAACTTGCTTTATTATACATGTTGAGACCCCATTTATCAAATTAGAAGCACTAATATGATGAAGGCACTTAGATTCAATAACTTGCTTTAGCATTTTTCTTTGAAAATTACCACACCTAAATATTTACCTTTAGGAATAACCAAGTTAAGCCTTAGCCTTTTTTGTTGATTAAAAACTTAATATGATTTTTCATTGAACACCTATTTATTAATTTGAACCTTGAAGGTTATTTACTTTATTTACTTGTTAATGCTTGAAATTTGTGAAAGGTCTAATATTTCTTGAATTGTGGTACTAATTGAATAGTGTGAAAAAATGCATAAAAAAGAACAAAAAAAGAATAAATTTATGGTACTAATAGAGTTGCATTGAAAGGACCGATGTTATGTAACCCAAGTATTGTAATGTTTTTTTGAGTAAATTTCTTTCACTTTTAACCCTTTTATTATTCCATTCATGCCATACCTAAGCCCCATTACATCTAATGAAAAAGACCTTTCAATTTTTATTTCTAGTTTTTACATAAGTGGTGGAGATGTAATTTTATTACAAGCCTATAGTAAGAGTTATATTATCCATTGATTAAGAGTTTTATACTTTTTACCCCAAACACTTAAATGCATTGAGTGATATCTTGGTGAGGGTGCAAAGAGATATGCTTTTGATTTCAATGCAATTGTTGATGTGATTACTATTAATATTGCTTAGGAAGTTAATTTCAGGACAACTTGACTCTAATTGTGTGTTAATTCGATTAATAGGATATGATGATGTATAGTATGGATAGACAGGTTAAGATTGATGATAGATTGATGTTATAACATTTATATTTTTGATTATGGTTTGTTTGAGGACAAACAAAAACTTAAGTGTGGGGATGTGATAAGTGTAAATTGCATCGTGTTTTAAGCATAATTTGATTTGTGTTTAGCCGTTAATTTAATCTTTTAGTATGTGTTTAGGTTTGAATTATGTTAGTTTGTTAATTATTTGTGTTTTAAGTGTTTTAAGGGTTAGTACAAGATTCTGAGCTTAAATATTATATTTTTGAGATACCTTGATGTGTTTCCCAGTATTTCAGGGACAATATCGAAGAATTCATGAGTTTTGAAAGACATTCGGGCTAAAATAACAGCCCACAATCATGATAGAAGCCCCAAAAATGGTGAGGCCACGATCGTGACAGAAGGCTCAGATGTGAGCCATGATCGTGGCTTGTAGGGCCACGGGAGTAGCCTACGTCAAGCAGACGCATAGACACTTATGAACTTCACGTTTTGAGGGACTTTTTGGACCTTTTAGACCCCAGAAAAGCCCTAAGGTTTCTCAAAAGAGATTATTTAAAGAACAACAAGAAAGAAAAGAAAAGGGCTTTTTGTGCAACCACCTTTGGAAACCCTAAGAGAGAAAAAAGAAGAGAAAGTGAGGAAGAAGAGGAAGAAAGAGGAAGAAGAAGCAGTCTTGACATGCTTCCCAGATCAGGAGGCTTCCCGACACTACTGCCTTCCCAGATCATCCATTCTAAGTTTTTATTTCCTTTTCGATTGAATTTTATTCAGGTATAAAGTTGGGATGGATTGTATGATGATAGGTGGTAGAATGTTGATGATGTTCTAACTCTTCTTCGAGATTTTATTTTGATTTAATGATAATTTAATTGATTGTGTTTATTTGATGAATGTCGTGATTTGATTGCGTCCTTGCATAATTCGGTAACAAACTGAGAGGGTGAATTGAATGAAAATAATTAAATCAAATTAATTAGAGTTACGTGATTTAATAGACATTGTGACAAATCATATTGGTAATTGTGCAAAAAGAGATCCCATGTGATATTTCGATAGTTTATTATAGTGATTTAGATCTAATTAGGGTTTTGGATAATTTGTAAATTGAGAGATTAAAATTTTCATAATCTAATTAGGGTTTATAAATTAAGGTTAATGGTTGAGAGAGAGTAATCAGCCCTAGGATCGTCTAGAACCGACACCCCATTAACACATAATCAACTAAGTTAGCATTAATGATAGGTAAAATTCTCTTTCTCATAACTTGGTAAATTCTTGGTTGATTTCCATTGTGTGTGCTAGTTGCTCAATTATTAACTCCTTCATGTTTAATTTCTAATTTAATTGGTTGAATTCAATTCTCGTATTTACTTCTTGTTCTTATTTATTTTTAGCTTCATATCTTTTCAGCCTTAGATTTTTAGGATTAGATTAATCCTCAATCCCCTCTTATACTATAGTTGTGACCCGTGCGCTTACAGAATTTGAGGGCTTATAAATTTTAGAGCTCGAATGACACGATTAGGATGTTTGATAGGTGAATATTTGACTATATTTTGACATCTATATTTGATGTATTTTGCTTGATATTGATACTTTTATTGTATATTTAGTACTTAATATACTTTAAGTGTGTTTACAACTGATAATTTTCTTCATGGATGTAAAAGAGAGGAATTCGGTCAAAAACGTGGCTTTAATAAGAAAAACAACTGTTTCAAAGAGTGCACAACTGCGTATTTTGCACGCCCATACACTTTTGCCATATTCAGTGTTTTCCAATTATGCATAATTGTGTGCACACACAGCCGTGGACACAACCGTGCATAACTCAAAAATCTATAATTCAATATAAAAATGACGTTTTGTGGGCATAAGAGAAGAGGAGACTTTTTGGATGTGATTTCTAGGCATGGAGTCGTTCTCTAGGTGCAATTTGGTCCAAAGAAGCAGGAAACAAGAATATTTCATCTAAAGATCCATCGGAATATAAGATCAAGTCTCTACATCGAGAAGACATTCGATAGAAGACATTAAGCGAGATTAGAATTATTAAGTTGTTTTCTATCTGTTTTTCTTTCAATGTATGTTTGATTTTATATTTGACTATGTGTAACTAAACATCCAGTCAATATTTGGGTTAGATAACCTTGTGTCAATACTTTGACATGATTTGATTCTTTTATTACTGCGATTGATTTTTTGATATGTTGTGATCTAATTAAGTGTTTTATAACATAGAGCCTTAATGCAAGCGAATGCTTTCAACCAACTTTTTGTTAGTACGCAGTATTCTTAACCAAATTTTGTTTGGTTGCATAAAAATGAATTCCAAATGCTAATAACATTGGCATTAAAAGATAAAAGAAGCTAACATCCATTAAAGACTTAAATTAATTAAATAAAAATAAATTTTGATATGTTTAACAATGAATTGAATTCATTAATTTAAGAATAAATTTTCATACGTTAAGAAATAGATTCAATTTAAATTTAATATCAGCCTCACATGTTGGTCATAATGAGCCATTCCAGTGAGGGTGCTTCTATGCTTTATGGATATCATTAGTCAGCCTACATAATGAAGGATGAAATTGGGAACTTCACAGAATGAAGCCGTTATTAATACTCGGCCTCTCCATTGCTAAATCACCTAGATAAGCATTACAGAGTACATACTACGCATACACAAAAACTATGATTTGGTGTTCAACGAAACCTATGCAACTGAGCATGGTAAATTCAAATGCCACCTTACATGTTGTGTAAAAGGAATAATTTGGGTGTATCATGATTCAGTAATGGACAAGAACCACACATCTCAGTGAAAAACATCAGATATATTACCAAAATTAATTTGACGAACAATGGTTACAACTGCTTGAATTGACATGATCAACATTAGTTCGTGATCTCAAAAGTTAACTCTGCACATAGGCTGACTGCTGTTGCCCTCCTAATCTTTTATCACTTCCAGGTATGTACTCAAGCAATTGAGGCTTGTGCTTCAATCATTTATGAAGAGAATACAATAAAGAATTCATCAAGACAACGGAAATTGCAAAGATGCAGCTCGATCTGATTCTATCATAGATTTGATATAAAATTCGCCTGCCTTGTATGATGATCTAACCATTGGACCTGATGCCACATATCGAAACCCCTGTACATCCAGGAACAATGGAGGGCATGTAATGTAAGCATTCCATTCCTCAATTCAAATGTCACTAGTAAAAACCAATGCTGAATTTTTATTAAGATGCTTGCCTCTAGCAACTGACACAAACCATAACAACTGGCAACAGAAAGGAATTTTGAGGAGACTAAAAGTGAACACCAATTTGTATTCTATAAGAAATTTCATAATGAATTCAAATTGCGGAACTGCAACCAATACATAACTTGAATACTTAACTCAAAGTATCAAAGTAACAAAATAGTTGGAGTTCAAAAATTACGTACAGAAAGTACATAAGCCTCTCATGCAATCAGCCCAATGTAATAATTTAGTCCAAATTCTCACCCATTAGATCGTTGCCTAAAGGAATACAAAGACACAAATAACAAATAAACAGGTAGAAGTTGATGTACTTGTATATGTTAGAGCAAACAAGCAATGCAAAGACACTTCCATGAAATGCCAGCTGTATTAAAGGTCAAATCGTACCATAACAGATAAACAGGTAGAAGTTGATGT
Organism: Erythroxylum reticulatum; assembly: GCA_025504915.1. Classification (NCBI taxonomy): domain Eukaryota; kingdom Viridiplantae; phylum Streptophyta; class Magnoliopsida; order Malpighiales; family Erythroxylaceae; genus Erythroxylum; species Erythroxylum reticulatum. The sequence continues at coordinate 37,230,077 of JANSVA010000008.1, read as the reverse complement.
ACTTATATATGCTAGAGCAAACAAGCAATGCAAAGACACGTCCATGAAATGCCAGCTGTATTAAAGGTCAAATCGTACCATAACAAATAAACAGGTAGAAGTTGATGTACTTATATATGCTAGAGCAAACAAGCAATGCAAAGACACGTCCATGAAATGACAGGTATATTAAAGGTCAAATCGTACCATGTCCATGCCAATAGTTCTATACTTTTCAAAAGCCTCAGGTGTGATGTACTCAGATACTGGCATGTGTCGCTTTGACGGTCTCATATATTGACCAAATGTCATCACATCCACACCAGCTGCTCTCACCTTCTCCATGGTTTTTACAACTTGATCAGGTGTTTCGCCACAGCCTAACATTATTGACGTCTTGGTAAGCGTTCCAGAAGGAGCATGATCTTTCGCCATCATTAGAACATCTAAAGATTGCTTAAAATTAGCACGATGATCCCGGACAACACTTTGAAGACCTTCAACTGTCTCAATATTGTGAGCAAAAACATCTAATCCTGATTTTGCAACTTTTTCTACACAGCTAGCATCTCCTCGAAAATCAGGAACTGAACAAATACGAACCAAAAATGCAAAATAAAAAATTAATGAACAAAGGCAACTCTAGTATTTGTCAAGGTAGATAAGCATCAATTTGATAGATGTAAGAGCATTAATCTGGTGAAGAATATGCATATTGCATACAGGATCTTATGTTAGTAGTAATTTTCTTCATATTAATTTATTTAAGCTACCAATAGTCATTACTCCAAATCATGTTCAACAACTGTGCAGTGCAAGTACATGTAACACTGCAATTTATTAAGGAAGGCCCAACAAAAGAAACTATATGCTACCTTGCCTTCCTCAGAATGATATATAATTCAATGTTGAAGAATAATGATATACTATTCACTTGTGCAAGAAGAAGTACAAAATAAATAAACAATATATGCCAGGCAATATCACTTTTTATACATTTTTAGGACAGTAACTGGGTAAATTACACTGTAAGATTATTTAACACAAAAATCAACTGGGACCTAAAAGTGTCCTTAAGTACGAAAATTGAAACATATGAATGAATTTGCATTAAAAACAACAAGAACAGCAAGATTCAATACCCAAGGCCTCAATCAACATGTTTGGCTTCAAAGCCTTCAACTTCTGAACTGTTTCTGTGAAATGGGCACTACCCTGATCAGGTAAGTCATCACGGTCAACACTAGTAATCACCACGTAATCCAAACCCCACGAAGCTATCGCCTCCGCCACATTGGTAGGCTCATTCGGGTCAGGTGGCGGGGGAGTACGTGATGTCTTCACATTACAAAACCTGTAGCGGAAGAAAGAAACGAAAGCCAAAATAAAACTTAACAAACAAACAATTACAAGTAGTAGGGTTTGTAAAATTCATTACAATGTATACCTACCTACAACCCCGGGTACACGTATCACCCAAAATCATAATAGTGGCGGTAGCCGTGCCGGTTTCTCCACCAGACCAGCACTCACCCAAATTAGGACACTTGGCTTCTTCGCAGACGGTGTGAAGCTTCAGTTCCCTCAGTTTCTTCTTGATCTGTACATACTTTTCCCCACCTGGGATCGCTTCTTTCATCCATTTGGGCTTTGGGAGGGGCTTTTTCTTGGTGCCAACTTCCACTGAGTAGCCCCCTCCGTGGTCAAAAAAGTCGGTCAGGGTCGGAGACTCCTCCGCTAATCTGGCCTTTAGACCGGCTAAGGTCCGGGGAAAGTCGATCTTCGCGGGGTCGGCAGTGGAGGATGAGAAAGAGCATGGGCGAAGCGTGCGAGCTAGAGATGCCAAACGAGATTGCATAGTTGTTGCTGCGATGTACTTTTCTCAATCTCACAGAGCGAGAGGCACCATAGGTGCAGAGAAAGGGGTGAGGCTGGTGGATTTGCAATTCGTGGCTCTCGCGTTTGGAATTTCAAGAATTTAATAGTGTTTTCTATTTTAAGATATTATAAAATCAGTTCGGGTCTGAATTCAGGACAAAACTTTTTTTCGTAATTTGATTTTTCAAAATCCAAGACTTAAAACTCTTATATACGATTAACACATAAATTATAATAATCGTAATTAATATCTTATTACAAATCTTAATAAAATTTTGTTATATTTTGCAAATCATTTTTTAAATTAATTTATTTTAATCACCGTAATTATACAAGTATCTGAACTCTACAGGATTAACAAAATATGTTAAGATTATAGAAAATTTTAGACAAAAAGTATTAGAGCTTTAAATATATTTATAATAAGTTTGAAGCATTTTAGTAATTTAATTGAAATTAAAATTTAAATATAATTAAATTTTAATTAAAATTACAAATAATTCTAATTTAATACTAGTTAGGATCTAATATCTCATATTAATCTTTATTTATTAAATAACTCATATGTAATCATAAAATTTCTCAAACTTATAATCAAATATAACTTAATTAAAATATTTTCTCTCTTTAACTTATTCTTTGTATCTGACATGTTAAGTTCTCAAGTATATTAACAATAGATATAAATTATAACTCTGAATTATATTTAAAATTAGATAAATTAAATTATTTTAATTTATCTTTAATTGTTAATTAAATAATTTATAATTATAAATTAAAATTGACATCAAAAAACATATCTGACCATGAAAATATTATGAAAGTTAAATTATTTTTTTTACCTTTATGGACATGATTTGTTTAATATAATTTAATTATTTTATCATACAATATTTTAATTAAACATAAAAAATAAAATTAATATCTACTCCATTTTAAATTTAATAATGTTAATTCTGCGAAATTAACTAATGAATTAATGAAATTTTTTAAAAATGATTCATTTTTTCCAAAGAGACCTTATGCGTGGGCTGATTTTAATTTGAGTTTCACGAGATATGAAAAGTTCTTTGATCTAATAAACAGAAGGAGATGCCTGTTGTTTCTCTCTCTCCAGATTGTATATATTGCACAACAAAAAGCAGTTTTAAGAGCTACTCCATCCTTTCTCATCTTACTCATTGTGTTGATGGTCCACTGAATGTTCACCCGTTCATCCTTTAGACAATAAATATGCATAATATTCTGAATTCTAGCTCAAATAGCTTGTGAGAATTTGCATTGGAAATATAGATGGTTCAGAGTTTCTCTGTTCCTTTTGCATAAAAGACATGCTATTCATTCATCGAAATTGCAAAATACTTTACAAATTGTAATTTTATCTTAGGCAAAGGTTTCTCGAATTAATACTAATCGAGAATAATGAAACATTTTTCTTAATCATTTTAGGGTGTGAATCTTGCATTGATTACTCAATTACTCCATATAGTTAATGTTACATCCAATAATTGCGGCTTAAGTTATCTTTGACTAGAATAGATCATACATAGTATTAAAATATTGCAATCCTTGTACAAAATATCTTTAGAGATTTCAATTTAGAGGCTCACTTATACAATCATGGCAATGAATATTTTCATAAACATATATGTAATATGCCAAATGAATTTTTTATATGGGATCAATTTAGTGACTTTATTATCTAACAAATATCTACACATTTGTTTAAGTATCTTCATACTTTAATCTATAAGATCGACTACTTTCTTATAAAGAAAAACATAACATATGCTAATCTTTTTTACATTCCGTTAATCTTCAGTCTTAATAAAATAATGACTAAGAACAATTTAGGGATAATATACAAATATAATATAAATCTTATAATTATAATCTCATCATTATTATTTTTATGATGTGTAATTATCCCATGAACTCTATTGTGTACATCTAAATATGTACAGTAAAGAATATCTTTAAATTATTTTACCACTAACCTGTAAACGATCTAGAAGGGGGGGGTTGAATAGATCTCTAAATCTTTTCTTAAAATTCTACAATAAAATCAGAAGTTAATTCACACAAAACAATTTAAACAAATTTAAATGCTAAGAATA
>JANSVA010000008.1:37201667-37213692 GCA_025504915.1 Erythroxylum reticulatum | reverse complement strand
TGAAAAGAGAAATTTGATTTGAAAAATCTTGTGATTTACAGTTACAGTTTTTATTATTTATATGTATGTGATGCCATGTGGAGTTCTGTAGTGATCGCACGTAGCACTCCCTTATCTTAGGCTAGGTATCAGAATGACCTACGGGCGTTCCGGTGCGTACCCTAGGGTAATGGGGTGTTACATTTTGGTGAGCGTGTAGTCCTCTGTAAAGGTGTGCAGCTTCAAAAATAGATGATCAAATATAAAAAATTTGAACTATACATTATCAAATATTAACACACATACCCTAACATGCCAATTATGCACAAACTCATCATTAAGTTGCTTAATTTTTCTATCCTAAAACATATAAAAACTTAGTTAAATCCTATACTAACATTAAAGCCAAAGAATTTGGAATTTCAAATAAAACCTAACTAATTCATTGGTTACCTTCTATATAGTGCTTATTTATTGTCATTAGCTCGATGTGCCTTTTAAGCTCAAAATGGCTTATATAGATTATGTTTTTGCAGCCTTACTGTGGGTTCCATAACCTATAAGTAGGCTATCTTTAGTCTTTGACGCCCTGTTTTTTTTCCGGTTTATTCCCTTAAACTTGTGAAGGTTCTGGTGAATCTTTAAATGTAGAGTCTTGTAAAATATCATGATAAGACTCATTAGGTACAATTACATCCGTAAATTCAAGGGAGTGATTAATGATATTAGAAATTCTAAAAATGACCTCTTCATCCCCTGCCCTTAATGTTAACTTGTCTTTGTCAACATTTATTACATGATACACTCTCGCTGGCTTATTGATTCATGCTCAAGACGAGTACCGCTTGTAGTTATTCATAGTTGTATCTTTTATAATATCTTAGGCCATCTCTGGTGTCTTATTTTTAAGCATTCTCCCAACCGCTACAATGATAGACTTCCTTGTTCTTTGATTAAGCCTATTTTAAAACATTTGGATTTGCATCCAAAGTGCTAAACCGTGGTGCCAACATCTTCTCAGCATCTCCTTGAACCTCTCCCACGTATCGTATAAAGATTCAACTTCCATTTAAGAGTAAGAGGATATGTCATTCCTCAATTTAGAAGTCTTGGATGGTGGGAAATATTTTAACAAGAACTTCTCTACCACTTGGTAACATATTGCTAGTGAAGATCGTGGCATCAAGTTCAATCAATGTTTGACCTTTCCCCTTAAAGAAAGAAAAAAACTATAGTTTGATGGCATCATCATTAGCTCTATTGATTTTGAAAGTATAACAAATCTCTAAAAAATGGGAGATGTGAACATTCAGTTTTTCGTCTCTGAGTCCATCAAATTAGACTAAATGTTGCACGATCTAGATTATGCTAGACTTTATATCAAAGTTGTTGGCACTAACAGTCGGTTTTACGATCCTAGACTATACTCCAGTCAAGTCTGGTCTAGCATAGTCAAACATGGTCCTTGATTGATTAGCCATGTTGTGTGATTTTTTGGCGCCTACTTGACCTCCTAAGTCTTCTATTTGACGATCTAGTTCAAACTCTCTCATTTACGTCCTAAGAAGATTTCTACGTGTTTTTTGCTTGATTATGGATGTGTGTCAATTAAGCTCTCAGAGTTACTATAGGTCATAAAATGACTAAGATTCCAAGTCTACAAAAAAAGTAAACTAGACAAATTAATCAAATAAAATAAAATAACTTAAAATAAAATTACGAATAAAAAAAGACAGATAGAGTAGTAAAATTTAGGTTTTCCTAATATTATCGTGCCTAGCAATGATGCCAAAAACTTAATTGATATTGTTTTTATATCAATATTTAAATTACCGTAAGTGCACGACTTAGTTATAGAGGCAAGTATAGGTCATTTATATGAAGACAATAATTGCTAGTAGTTACCTTTTTTCTATTATTTAGCCTATGAATTAGATTTTTGTTTTTAACTAAAAATTGAACTAAATTAAGATTAAACAATTTTGAAATTATGATAATAGAATCCAAAGAAAAATCAATATCAAATAGTAATGTCTTGGTGATGAATTATCCTAAGAATCATCAGATATTTATGTTGATAACTCTCTCGAGATTATTAATAGCTAATCCATCATTTGATTAACAAACTATGTTCTAGTTAAAACCCTTAAGATTGCATTATCGATTCATGAATTTTGCTATTAGGTTGACCCTAATCTAAAGGATTTATATTGGCCTATCTCTAGGTTTTTACACAAATCCTTTCAAGTATAGTAGATATATTCATACAAGATGATTTATCAATCTCGATTATAGTTATCAAATTATGAATTATTATTCCAAATCTATTAGAACAAGAGTAAAACACATAATTATATTAACTAAAAGTTTAAAAGAATTGTTATCCCAAACTAGGGTTCATAACACCTAGTCACTAAACAAGTTTAGTTACTAAACTTAGGAAAAATCCAAAGATAAATATGTAAAAAAACTAATAGAAAACAAAGACATCATAATTCTAAATATCCCATTTCTTCTATTGGATCTTCTTGCAAGTTAGGATTTGATTTTGTTATCTAATAGATCTCTTGACATATTCTTCATCTTTTCCTCATCCTTAATCAAAATCATTGCCTCTATATGTGTCTTACATCTCAAAACTAATACAAAAGTAAGCTCCCTTTAATTTGCCTCTAATCACATCCTTTTATAATGAAAATTAGGGCTATTGGGACAAACATAGTAACTTACATAGCCATGTAGGTGGCTGTGTAGCTTCACAAACCCCTAAAATTGTGACTTTACACATTCACAGAGACTTACACAGCCACATATATGACTATTTAGCTCTAAGTTGCTTAAAATCTTTGTTTTATACCACGATTTCATCTAAATTTGTCTCCTTGGTTCATGAAGGCACTTCTCACCTATAAATGCACTTGGGAGAGAATTAATTACCAAAAATAAATCAAATTCCATCATGATAGTACCATCACAAACATCTTAGTTTTGGTCGTGTTAAGAAACGGTCTCCTTAGTAAGATAGGTATTAGATTATAGTAAGTTTCATCATTCATCTTTTAATGGGCATAAATTTAAAGAAACATACATGGAATGAGGCATAACATTAATTGATGATCCTAAATCTAACATGGCTGGTTCAGTCTTAGTGTTAACAATTTTACAAGGAATGGTAAACATTCCTGTATCCTTACACTTAGGAGATATTTTCTTTTTAAAGATCATAGAAATAGTTTCACCCGTCTTAATCATTTCATTACCTTTTAACTTCCACTTATTGGTACATAATTCACTGAGGAATTTCATATAGGTCAACATTTGCTTGATTGCATCTAATAATGATATATTCACCTCAACCTTTCGAAAGGTCTCCTAGATCTCTTTATCCTTATCATCCTTATTTGAATTTGCTAACTTGCTAGGGAAAGGTGGAGCATTAGTCTTACTATCAATTTGAGATTCAACATTTACCTTTCAGCTAGATTATGTGCCCCTTTCACCTTTAAGCGCTTTCTCAATTTCTTCTTCACTAACCATCATTTGAGTAGCCTTTTTAGGATTCTCAGTCTTCTTGCCACTGGTTAAGGTCACTATGATAACATTTGTTAGATTTACCTCTTGTTAGGATGGAAAAACTATGAAATATCAAGCAAAACGTATCAAATATGGGTGTATAATTATAGTCAAATATGCATCTATCAATTTGTACAATAAGAAGATTGTATTTAAAAAGTTGTATTAGATAGCTAAATTAAGTTGTAAGATATGGTTAAAAGATCATAGAAATGACTCTTATCATTAGAAAATTGTAATTAATAGTTAAAAAGTTGCACATTATATCAATTTTTAATTATAAGAATTATAAACTATAACTTGATGTAAAGTTTTAGTTATATGAATTAACAAAAATAATAAAATCAACAACAAAAAATAACACAAGGGAATTTCCTAAAGCCTTAGAATTCAAAGGAGTTCCTTCTCACTTGTCTAACCCTTAACCAGCAGTCGTTCACTTTCATCTAAATTCCTTCTTTTGACAATTTTCCTTCTTACCTAATTCCTAAAAGTTGCTCTTAACCTTAACGGTGTGGAGATAACCTTATAACCACTAGTCATTACTTTTATGGCCTCAACTATTGCTAAACAATCCTTAATTTTGATCACCAATCAACCTGCATCTCTTTCCTCTTTGATTATTTGAGATCATTTCCTTTAACATCTAAGCCTGGACTTCTCCTCCTCTAGAAATGGATGCCCCTCTTTTGTCTTCTCATTACCACTTTCCTCCTTTAACCAATCTCAATTTTTCTTCTTCTCCAAAACCTATACTTCTCATTCCTTCGCCAGCCTCTGCCACACCTTTGAACTCTATCTCCCTTCCTTGTTTGAACCATGGGTTTGTCCCAATCAACTCCCTAAACTCCTCCTCTTTTTTCCCTACTCAATCTAAGCAGAACTATCATCTCTTCATACCAGAAACATGGATGCAACAATTAATGATTTGCAACCTAAAGTTAAAATAAAACTAATACTAGATGTCAAGAAAAAAACATTAGTCTCACCTCCAGTCGAGATCCTCCAAATATGGGCAACCAAATGGAAGACAGATTTAATGGGGTTATTCCTTGAAAAAAGACCTCCTTCCCCCTTAACCAAAGCCTAGTCTGAAAAAAATAGGGAAAGTGTGGATTAGAGAACGTTTATATTATTGAAGAAGACTACTTCCTATTTAAATTTAATAGTATTGGAATCTACCCCGAGCACTAGAGAGAGAAACTTATTTTCTTAAAAATATGTCAACCAACTTACCTTATTTATAGTTTTAAAAGCCCACCCAAACCACACTAAAAAGATACGTACCAGTTTATCGTTAATGATAAACATGTCTTCGTTAGATCTACGATCTTCCTTGACCTCCCTTTTGAACACTAAGGATTTCCCTCCATTGCTATCTTCTCCTACTTCTCTACTAGACCTTCCCTTACTCTAGATGTTATCCCCTTCCTCATTAAAAAAAAATCAAGAAACCTACAAGGAATCGTGTTATTGGAGATCCAGATACTTTTGGACGTCTATACTTTGTAGTTGGAGTTTTTGATGGACTAGTTTCTCCACTTAAGAGGGTGTTGCAATAGGGAGCTATGAAGTGGAAGGCTTCATTGGTAGGTTACTTCTAGAATAAGAGGATGGCCAATCTGATGGTGCAGCGATAGGTTGAAGCAAACTAGAAAAAAATGGGACTCTAAGCTACTTTGATAACTAAAGATGAGGTGTTCATCTTTCATTTTACTTCCAAGGAGATGGCGAACAAAGTAGCTGACGTGGGACCTTTGTGTATACAAGGTAAACCTATATTTTTAAGGAAGTGGATAATCGATTTTAATTTTGATGGAATTGAAATTAAAACTATTTCGATGTGGATTAGCTTGCAAAAAGTACCTTTTAAATATTGGTCGTTAGAGGGGATGAGTTACTTAACTAGTTACCTTGGTATGTTAGAGTTTGTATTGAAGTTGAACATGAAAAAATCTTGCCCGAGATCATTCCAATCATGAAATACAATAGTGATGGTGAGCTTGTTAAGGATAAGGTCTTATTATCTTACCTTTGGAGACCTTATATGAAGGAGAAAACCAAGGTATTGATTCCCAAGCAAATCCACTGAAAAGGAAAGAGTAGAAAAGTAGAAATTCTAGCCCCAAAGGCTTCAGAAAGTACCCAACAAGTTGATGAAATTTATGAAAATAATGTAACTACCTAATAAAAAGTTTCTAAATAAAAAGAGGTGGTGCAAGCAATGGCTAGTCCATTAGGTAAGCAGCAGATTATAGTATAGAGGGAAGAAATTCATGCAAATATTCAGGATATAGAGTTGGTTATGTTAAACTTCCCAAGGAGTCTTCTAATCCTAGGAGGATAGAAATAATGCATACTATGAAATAACTTGCTTCCACTCAGAAACTCCTAATGGCCAACGTCTCAGATCCTATGCTTATTGAGAAAGAAAGGTTTGATCTCAACTCACACGTAGAGGGTCTAAAGGCATACAATTCTAAAAAAAAGCAAAAATTGAGCACATATTTTTATAATATGATTCAGAGTAGGAGAAATAGAAACAAATTAATATCCATTGATGTTAATGACAGATTAATTCATAATCAAAGAGAGTTAAAAGAGCCAATAAGAAGATGCCTAAAATAGATAAATAAGGAAACTACATACTGAACCAATCTTCCTGACATTTTACTCTATAAATTGGCAAGTTTCATAAGGCATGATCAATAGTTTGAATTGCTCAAAAAAGTGACCACTGAAGAGATAAGAGTATTGTTTTCATTCCATCATAACAAGGCCTCAGGACTAGATGGCTTCAGTGCAAGGTTCTTCCAAAAGAAATGGAATGTCTACAAACTCTAACAGTAAGAGCTATTCAAGAGTTCTTTAGAAATGGTAGACTACTTACTAAAATGAATAAGACTAATTTAGTCTTGGTTCCCAAATTCCCTAATCCCAAATGCTTAAATGATTACAGGCTTATAGCATGTTGTAACGTGATATACAAGATTATTGCCAAAATTCTTGCCAATAGGTTTATAGTTACTTTATCTGGCTTAATCAATCTAAGTCAAGGTGCTTATATGCTAGGAAGAAGCATGGGTGATAGCATCCTGTTAGCTCAGGAACTGCTCAAAGATTACAATACTAAGGAGCATATCAGGAGTTGTGCACTTAAGATGGATTTCACCAAAGCTTATGATACTATTGAATGGAGATTTCTTATATACTATTTACAAGCTTTTTGATATCCATCTAAGTTCATTCATGGATATAAGCATGTACACATCTTTTTCTTACTTTATGTTAATGAATGGAAAATATTCTAAACTTTATACAACTATTAAAGGAATCAGACAAGGGGACCCTCTCTCTTTTGATCTATTTGCTGTTACTATGGAGGTATTGCAAAGGATTATGCAAATGTGTATATAGGAGAATTCTTAATTCAAAATCCATTATAGTTATGGTGGTCTTGGGATTACTCAACTCTCATTTGCAGATGATTTAGTTATATTATGTGGTAGTGATCTTATTTCTGTGGGAACACTTTTGAAAGATCTGCAGATGTTTCAGGAAGTCTCTAGACTTAAGTTGAATCTAAGTACGAGTGTAGCATATCTTTCTAAACAGAATTGTGGAAATTTGATGGCTTTGATAGTGGATGTTAGACTTAGAGTACACTAGCTATCTCTCACTTATTTGGGTTTCCCTATTTCTACAAAGAAGCTTAAGGAAGCTGATTGCAAACCTTTCATTAAAAAAGTTAGCAGAAGACTCTCTCAATGGAATAACAAATTCTTATCATATGGAGGTGATTCTTAATAATTTGCATATCTACTGTTTATCACATCTAACTATTCCTAAAGGAGTCCCGAAGAAAATTGATAGAAGTATTAGAGACTTCACTTAGAATAGACATAATTCCAATGGGGGAAACTTTGGATTGTCTTATGTCTTCCTAAGCAGTATGGATGGTTGGGAATTAACTCAACTAGTAGAATGAGTAAAATTTTATTGACAAAAAGGTTATGGAGGTTATGTTGGGATAAAGAAAGCCTTTGTGTAAGATGGGTTCACATGTTTCACATCAAATAGAAAAGCATTTGGTCTATCTCCTAAACTACTTTACAATCTTACACTTTTCAATAAATCTTAAATATGAGATCCTTTATGCATCCTCATTTCAAGCATTAGGTTGTTAATAGGAAGAACACAACTTTTTGGTTTGATAATTGGCATGCCTTAGAGCCTTTATGTTGTTGGATCAAAAACAAAAGCATACTAGATTTGGCTAAACAATAGATTTCAAAAACTTTTTTGAAATCAAAACACAGTGGAAGCATGATAACCAAATCAATATGTTTAATCCATACATGATACGGTATTGGAAAAATAAATACCATAAGAACAAGATTGAAATTTTACTGACTCCTTTGCTACATCTTTGACTCATTGCTATTGTATCCTCTCCTTGTTATTATATCCTCTCCTTGCTATTGTGTCTTTAACCAATCTGATCTACCAATTTTTCTCCTTGTACAACTTGGTTAATAAGATCCTTTAGTGGGAAAGGAGAAGAAATATTGTAGAGGTTTTTTCCTTTATGATTAGCTAGTTGAAAGAACCAAAATGAGACACTCTCATTCCTAATTTTGGTTAACTCATGAAAGAAAGGAGAGGGGAGTCGTAAAAACCAACCAAATACACCACTTCTTTCTTCTAATCAAAATGAAAGAGAGGGCAATAAATGAGACATTATCATTTGTTTAATATGGCTAGATGAAAAGACAAAAAACTAAAACAAGACATTCCTATTTTCGGTTATATGATGAAAGAAGAGAGAGAGATCAACAAATACACTACTTCCTTCTTTTAATCAAAATGAAAGAGAGGTCAACAAATGAAACATTCTCATTTTCAGTTATATGATGAAAGAAGGGAGAGAGCACAACAAATGCACTACTTCCTTCTTTTATCAAAAGAATGCTAAAAAGGTTTATATGTTTTTCTACATACCAACATTAAATGACAACCATTAAACCATTTAACGATAAGACCACTAGACCATTTAATGAGGACACCATTAAACCAATTAATGATGATGAAGCAAGATAAAAAAACCACCTTATATTTAGCAATAAAATGCTAAATATGCAATTATCCATTTAGCTATATAAAATTGAAAATTTACATCATTGTAAATTTCAGTTTTGCCCTCATTTTTGTGTTTACAAATATTGTTTCAATTTAATTAATCTAATTAATAAAATCAAACCAAAATCCATCCTAATATTAAATGTTCATTTTAGGCTTCAAATTAACAATTAATTAGTGTAAGCCTAACATTTAATTATAGGCTTAAAACACAATTTAATTAACTCTTAATTAAATTATTTCGGTCTTATTATTCCAAATCTAATTCGGTTCGTTCCTTTATTTTTTTTCTTTCTGGTTACGTTTATTTTTTTTTTACTTTGCTTGATAACCTTTCCTAGAAGCCAAGTGGGGAATCTTGGACTTATATAATTTTAGCTTCAATAAGCCCGAAATTATTTTAATCTCATTAGAATTAATTCCAACTTATTAACCAAGTGTCATTCCACTAAAGACAATTAGTTGAACTCTTGAATTACTAAATATTATGAGAACACATGTTTCAAATTAGATGTCTAATTGTAAACTCTATTATGAATCATATTATATCCATCTACACAATAAAGGGTAAAATTATTGTTTTGCCCTTAATTGGTTTTTCCTTCTAGATCTCTCGCCTCACTCTATATGGTGGTTAACACACAAGATCTCATTTCGGTGTTAAGACTTGATGGGTAGGTAGTCATCAAACTATTAGCGCCAGTTTAATCACCAATCTCCGTAAAATATCTAAAGTGATGATATCACTATAAACTCTTTATTTGAGTGAATGTTCCCTGATACATGTTTAAATTAATAATTCCACCATGTAGACACCGGATTGATACTATGTAAAAATCCATTATGATCATATGAAGAATTATAATGAAACACATATGAGTTTACCACTCATTAAGATTGTGGTTAATAATGAACGTATGCTTAAGTGTATGTTTTAAGATTAAGGAAATGACCTACTTTATTCTTTAAAAACATAAGTGATTCCAGATTCATTTAATAGAGCCATTATCAATAGTCAACTACTATTATAATATGAAACTCATCATTTCCTTGAAGTAAACTACTTTACTTATTTGGAGATAAATTGCAATACTACAGTTTAAACCATAATCAAGTGATCAACTTGATTATTCAACTGTGAATCAATTAATTTAGATTATAATAATATACATGTTTCCCATACTTCTCCATATATATGTATATTACTTACAAAAGAATCTTGGTACCTTATAACTAGTTATATTATGCTCATACAAATAAAACCAAACTCTTTGGTTTTATTAATAATAAATATTTTCATTACAACAAAGTAACTAGAAGAAGATTAAGTAATATGTAAATACACTTGCTTTCCAGGGCACTATATTTACATAACCTCAACAATCTACCACTTTCCCTAAAGCATGTTTGACATATCCCTCATTCCCATCCCTTTTAAGTGACCCTCAAAACGCTTTTTAGACAACGTCTTTGTAAATGGATTAATAAGGTTTTACTTTGTGAGAATCTTTACCACATTCACCTCATCACGTTGTATTATCTTCCTTATGAGATGATACTTTCTCTCAATATGATTGCTGGCTTTATGGTTTCGAGATTCTTTAGAATTAGTCACTACCCCACTATTATCACAATAAAGTGCAATGGCTTTTTCTGCTTTAGGATTACCTCCAAATCATTTAGGAACTTGCGGAGCCAGACTGCTTCATAAGTAGCAACATACTCAGCCTTTATAGTCGAATCAGTAACACAAGATTACTCAACACTCCTTCAGAATATGGTTCCACCTCCTAAAGTAAATATAGAACTAGAAGTTGATTTTCTTGAATCAACATCTGATTGGAAATCGGAATTTGTATATCCTATCATACTAAGGTTACTTTTAGAGTAAACAAGCATTAATTTATTTATCATATGAAGATACTTTAGTATGCACTTAACCGCAATCCAATGCTCCATTCCTGGATTAGACTAGAATCTACTTACCAGTCCCATTGCGTAACAAAGATCCGGTCTAGTGCAAAGCATAACATACATTAAACTTCCAACTGTCGAAGCATATGCAATGTTGTGCATACGTTTAACCTCTTATTAGGTCTTAGGTGCTTGCTCCTTTGAAAGTTTGATTCCATGTCTAGTAGGTGTGAAACCTCTCTTGGAATCCTACATGGCAAACTTATTGAGCATGTTCTTAATGTAGGTTAATTAAGACAAGGCTATCTGTTTGTTCTTATGATCCTTTATTAGCTTGATCCCAAGAACATTGTTAGCCTCTCCTAAATGCTTTATTGAGAACTGTTCGTTCAGCCATCCTTTGACCATAGATAACATTCCTGCATCATTCCTAATAAGCAGAATGTCATCAACATACAAAATTAGAAAAATAACGTTGCCTTCTTGTATCCTTTTATAGACACAAGGCTCATCTAGAATTTGCATGAACCCATAGGTTTTGATAGACTTATCAAACCTAATGTTCTAAGACCTAGATGCTTTCTTAAGTTCATAAATGGACCTCTGCAATTTACATACCTTATGCTCATTACCTGACTCAATTAATCCTTTTGGTTAGGCCATATAAATGGTCTCCTCAAGATTGTCGTTAAGAAATGTGGTCTTGACATCCATTTGTCATATTTCATAATCGAAATAGGCTACTATAGTCAAAAGAATTTTGATGGACTCAACCAGAGAAAAAGTCTCCTTATAGTCTATACCCTCTTTTTGAATATAGCCTTTAACTACCAATCTAGCTTTAAAAGTCTCTACCTTTCCATTTGATCCTCTTTTCCTTTTGTAGATCCATTTACAACTTATGGATTTTACATTTGGTGGTAGATCTACAAGGATCCAGACTTCATTGGTGTACATGGAATCTATTTCCATTTCCATCGGTTTGAGCCATTATTTTACATCAACATCATTAATAGCCTGTGTATAAGTAATGAGATCTGTTTCTTCTTAGTCTGAGATGGCATTTATGCCTTCTCATAGACCTAGATACTTGTTTGGTTGTGTCACAACCCTCCCACTATGTCTAAGCATTACTTGATGTTTAGGATGCTCTTCCGATTAAACACTTGAATCCATTTCGACATCTTGTTTTACTATATCCAAATCAACTCTTGGTTTGGATGAAATAGCTAACTCCTTGAGTACTACTTCACATCTTCCTTTGTGATTTCTCATAAATTCTTCCTCTAAGAAGGTCACATTAGTCAACACAAATACCTTCTTGTCTTGAGGACTGTAAAAGTATTACCCTCGTTTATTCGTAGGATATCCTACAAACAAACATACTTTTGACCTAGGTTCCATCTTTGTAGATTTAGTC
>JANSVA010000008.1:37187518-37201567 GCA_025504915.1 Erythroxylum reticulatum | reverse complement strand
TATTGAAATGCTACTTGTATGTGAATGAGATGAAATAAGTGTGCATAATTTTTATTTTTAAATGCATTCTGAAAGTGCATTTTCATGTAAGTGAAAATATGTTGAATGCCGGACTAAAGTTTGATGATATGGGAATGTGATTGAACAGGAGCATGCAAATGTGATTAATGCATTCCATTTCATGAATGCATGAAACGTAATGGATATTGTGACCTAAGTAGCCATCGATCAGAGTTTAAAGCTCAACGACTGAAAATGAGCTTCGAGCTCTGATTCAACATTTAATGAGCCTTGTATCCCCTAAGCGAATAAGGGACAGTTATTAATAAACCCTATATGGGACAGTTTTGGAACTCGGTCACAACAAAGTAACAAATGGAAAGGTGATCTCATGTGCACTGGATATGCATAATATGAGTTATTAAATTGTATTGAATGTGAAATGTGAAGTGTGAAATGTGAAATGATGTGATTTATGTGTTATGTGACTGGGTAAGCCATCGATGATGGTCTCTCATTGAGTTCGTAAAACTCACCCAAAATTTGCAAATATTTTTTAGGGCTCAGAAAAATACCCTGTTAGGCAACAAGAGTATATCTACTGCATGCAAGTGATAGATAAAGGTCGGGATTAGTACGTGTTTGCATTAGTGTTATCCTATTCTTATATAAATTTATATTTCGCAATTTTTGCAAAATAGTGTTTTGTATATGTAATGGGCCCCAATTGGGTATTGAAATTCTATTGATTGTAATGTGTTGATTGAAGATGTTTTTGAATGAAAGTGGGCCCAATTTGGTTATGGATTTCTGTACATTATGTTTGTGGTTTCAAAAAAAAATTTAAACCAATGTTCGACTGATTAAGTGTTCTAACACGCCACACTCGCGAGACATAGATCTGGATATCACCCTTCGATGTCAGGTTTGGCTCTTGCGGGAGTGGGGTGCTACAGAATCTCTAAGTTGTAGGTAATTTACATACTCTATTTCTCTCTTGTGTTTAGGTGTATGTTTTCTGTTACTTTGTGTTGAGGGTTTATCTTATGAAAGTCTTTTGTAGATTTAAACTTCTTTATTCATTAATTCATTCCTTCTTTACTTTTTTTTAAAAAATAAATGTATAGAAGCTACTAAAAGTATGCAAAATTATGATATTATTGTTAGTTGTTTATCCCCTAAACTCAAGGATAAAAAATTGACTCCTTAAATAATATATAATAGCGAGAGTAAGAGACAATCTCATATAGAATATTTAGCCTAGACCTAGGCTTTATAAATAAGAAATGCAGTGAAAATGATTAAAAGCTATAAGTAAATGACCGCAAATTAAAATATATAGAAGACAATAAATGAAAAATCTTGGTCTAAGCTCACATCTATATTAATTGCATACCAATCATCGATACAAAAATAAACCAAATTATAACTTAAATATTCATATTGGAATTGTATCCTTCCCTCAATTGTAGTTGTTTAAAGAAAATCACATTCCAACTAAACCTAAGTACTAAAAAACTTAAAGTGCTAGAAGATTTAGTCCAGCAGTAGCTTTAAAAATTAGACAAAATGGTGTAATAAAATATAAGCCATATGGTTATATGTACTTAACTATACTATGCTCCCTAAGATTTAAGAATTAATAAGCAATAACTCATTAAACCCTAATCACTTCATAAATTAGAGAGATTAAAAATTAAAAATTAAATATCTAATTTAACAATAGATTGTTAAAAAATAGTATATAACCTAAAAAGTAATTGATAAAATCATAAAGATAAACACATAAAATAATATATATTTAATGTACAAATTGAACCATAAAAATAATTCAAACTCATGTTTTAAGACATTATAAGGTATTTATTTTTATTCAACCAAGTGTAGAAGTTTAACCTTGTAAGGCTATGGAAAAAACTAAAGTAGTGAAAAAGAGAGAAAAGAAAGATGACTAACTATTATCTAAACCCTATAAAGACTTAACATGAAATTTAAACATGAGAAATAGATTTTTAGCTCTTTAAATAGGGACCCACTTAAATTTTAGTAGTAGGCATGGTTTAGGACATGATTACGTCCTAAGTCATGTAATGCACTATTTTTTTCCGATGGTAGAAATAAGCACTAATATGCTCATGTCTCAATTCCTGTTCATTACTATTTCTTATATTGGATTTTTGAGAAAAGAGATAGACACTAAAGCATCTATGTCTTAAGTAATGTGATCTTCTACTTCTTCATTTTCATATAACATGGCCACTTCCATTCATCTATTTAATTATGTCTTCCATATTAAGTTCTTAAGAAGAACATAGGACGACATACAATTATATTTCTTATATTATCTCTTTGTAAGGCTCCAATTTATCCATGATTCCAACTATATCTGATGGTCTTGCATTTCATTATAAAACATGCCCTACAATATATGAAATACCTTAAGACTTAAAAGAAGAAAGTTTTAGGAGTCTTCTTAAGCTTTTCTAGCACCTTAAATCATCATAATCAAAGTTTAGATGATAAGGTTATGCAAAATTTGATTAAAAATATAAAAATGTCTATAATTTCACAAACACTTTCATTTTTCCCTTAACATCTCCAAAGGCATATTTTATTTATGAAAAATGTTTATATTTTCTTAATTAGTTTATTTTTCTTATATTAAATTACCTTATTTTAGTTAGTTTTTGATTTCTTTTAAATTAATTATTATAAATTGAACTTTGGATAAGATTATTCAAGAAATGGAGGCTATTTTAACCAAAAATATGAAAACAAAACATAATTTTTAGAGGAAAACAATTTGGCATATGCTCGCTTGCTGGTTGATGTCCTATATGGATCAAGTGTAGTAAGAAAATGGCTTAGAGCACTACCTACAGAGATAATATGTAACGTTGATGAAGATTAGTTGATCATCACAATTTGATCCATAGGTCTATCATAGACCATATGTTATTCATAAAAGAAATGGGAGGATTCAAGTTCTAGGAGCACAAGAATGCTAGATATCATGTGCTAATTTTTAGTTAAATAGTGAGATCTATAGTTAGGACCAAATACACACTAAAAAACATGTAACTTACCTAGAGGAAACATAAAGATCTATATACAAGGCCATGATTATGGTTTAGAATATGTTTAAGGATGTGAAAACATGTATAAATTGTGGAAACCATAATTTTTTCAAGAATTTATTCTTTAGATACATCTTCTTCTTTTTAAAGGTTAGATTAGACATTAGATGGACCAAGAACACTTGAGAGTCCAACTCTAAGTTTGTTTTCATTAAAGAATCAATATCTAGACATCATCTCAATGAATTGAGCTGTAAAAAAAAATCAAAATTTTCATATATGCTTATTTCTATCATATTTTCCTTATATTTTATTTCTTTTTTTTTTACAATCATTCGTTGCTAATTTTTTTCCATATTTAGATGGAGAAAATCTTTGTTTATATTTTTCTATAGATTGATTAATTTTAATTTATGAAATGTAATATATTTTTTGTAAATTTCCTTTAATTGATCTTAATGTATAATTAATCATGCTAGTAGTTGATTTTAATTCAATTGTGGATGTCTAGAAAGATTCTAATGAGTAGATTATGATTTACGTAATAATGGTTTAGAAAGGAGCTCAAGATAGATCTATATGATCTTTTGGTATTAGGGTGAAATAAAAAATGAAGAATGTTGCATATGGTATTTGGTGATGTATTTTATCTATTTTACTAAGAAGGTTTCAGCCTTAGGTATTGGGTCTTTCTTAAGTAATGACATATCTTACACTTTCTCATTATCCAAATTTTCTATTAAATGATGCATATATGGATGAAATATCTAGTGCTTATTAAGCTTTGTGAATTACGTGAAAATAGGTACTCTAACTTAGGAAAGTAAGGGGCTTGGCAGTCAAATAATAAGGAATTTCGTATAGCAGGGATTACTACTAGTAAAGAGTTATATTGACATCTTCTAATGTAGAGAACTTTCAAGTATAGGCACTTGAAAGGGAATTAGCGAGACGCTTTGGTTGTTAGTCAAATCGTAAGGTGTACTCTCTTTCTTATGAAAATGAATATGATTGATCTTTTAAAAATGCAAGATAGATTCTTTTTAGTCATATTGCTATTAAATTAATGTCTTTCATGAGATATGAAAGTTTTTATAGTATTCAAAGGGGTGTTATATTGGTAGAGGTATGGGTTAACTAATTACAAAGTAGATGGTTATCATCTTATTCTCTTAATTATCTATAGTTTTTATTTTAAGTTATACTTCTTTAACCAAAATCCATTAAACCACTCTTTTATATAGATAAGTTTGTAATTTTACATTTTTAATCCTCATTGCTTCTTTGAGGTATTGACTACTACTTACTATTATGTTACTTGATAATAAAAGTACACCTCCTTAGTTGTGGGTAAAAATTATTAATTGAAAAATTTATAACTAAATAGATAATAAACAAAACTTATCAGGTTTTTGGTTTTGTTGCTAAGAAAGGAATTAGGTTTTAGAAAATTCAAGGACTATTAACCTATTTGACTCTTTAATTGTATATATTTATTCTAATTTTAATTCTCCCTATATATTCTTTTTCTTTTGTTAATGTTTAATCCTTTATTTCTAGGTTTCATCTTGTGTTAATTACATGTTTGGCCATCCTATTGATATATATAAACAATAAAGGAATATGTAGGATCATGTAAGGCTATTTACCAATATCTCTTCTTATTGGCAACATGAGAATGAAATACTATCTGAGGCTTGGGAGAGATATAAGGATCTAGCGATGAGGTGTCTAGACCATGTGTTTCCTAATTGGTTGTACTTAAAAAGTTATAAAATGGTATACACTTTACAATAACTAAAAGGTTAATGAAGTAGTTGGCAACTTGGCATTAAAAAAATCTAGAATTCACTATAAAATTGATTGAGGATCTAAACGAACATCATTAACGATCAATTAGAGGAAGGTTAATAAATCCAAAATGTAAATATAATGCAAATGCTTTAATTGAATTAGTAAATAAGTTAGAATATTTCAAAAGGAAAACTAATAACTTGAGTTTACAAGTTTGACTAATTCAAGCATTATAAAGTGAGTTACGTAGGGGGAAACATATCAATAATGATTGTTATGTTATAAATTATTTTTGCCATACTAATGGACTAATTTGATCATTAGGAGAACTACAAACAACTTTAGAATAACTCTTGTGATAACATATTTGATCAAAAGTTGGGAAATTCATAGTTCTTTTAGAAATAAGAGTCACCTAACCTAGATATTATGTCAGTAGTATTATAAGGCGAAAACTTATCGGACGCCAAATTTTTCTTTATTTTATTATTTATTTTCTTAGAATTTAGTCCCTTAAATTAGCAAGCATGACTAGAAGTTAGAGTTATTAAATAGAGAATGCTAGAATTTAATTAAAGTATAGTTAAGGTATTAAATTGAATGGATTAAAGTAGTTGGAGACATAAAAGACAAAAGAAGGGCATAATTGGAAGGACAAGATAAATGAGGGGTAAAATGGGAAGAGCAAGAAGAAAATATGTCTTGAATTAGAAGAAGAGGAAGAAATCATGGAGAGAAGAAAAGAGAGGAGAGAAAAATGTGAGAGAAGAGAAAAGAAGAAAAAAAATCGTGGAAGCTAGGGAAGAAGAAGAGAAAATTGTGGGAGAGGAAGAAAGAAGAAGAAAAAGAAGAGAAAATCATATTGTTAAGTAAACTCCATTATTTTTCTTCTTGTTTGGTTAGAGAAGGGATTAGAGAGTGAAATGGGTTTGTGAAGGAAGAAAGAAGAGAAACCCTAATTGGATGGTTAAGGATTTTCAACTAGGTTTTGGTTTTTATAGCCTAGATAATCCATGGGTGGATTAAGTTTAAGCTTAATTTTGTTCTTGATTATCAAAACCTTATGGTTTTTCTTTTGTACATTAGATTGAAGGAAAAATGTTTTTAATTGAATGAGAATTTGATTTACTGAAGAAAACCAAGGAAACCTAAGGCAAGAACAAGAGGAAGGGCACAATTGAATTTGAAATTTCAAGCAAATTAGGTGGGTAATATGTTTATGGTTATTGTGATGATGAGTCAATACTTGTTTGCTTGAGTGCTTGCATTACTTAAATTGAATTGTAGTGATTGATATGAAAATGCATGACGTTATCACTAACTATAAATACATTAGCCATTGAGCTTAGTAGCTCAACCCATCATTTTTCCACTCCTCAGGTCCAGGAGGAGAAGATCATTGATCCTTGCAAAAGGTTTGGCAACTCCAAGATAAGAGACTTTTGTAACTAGGTTAGTAACTATAACTTTTGGGATAGCTTTATAAGCATATCAACATGAGCATTCATTGTATTTGTATTTTGTATTAAGCCAATTATGTGGCTTTTGATATGTAATTAAAGTTGTTTAAACTCTTTAATTTAGTAATGATATTTGGATTTGATGAAGATCTTTTGAGTATGTTCATAGTTAACTTCTTGGATGAGATTGTGAATTATTGTTAGTGTTAGACTCAGATATTTTTGGAATTAAGGTAGTATGTGTATATTTTTTCATGGATTGTTGGGATCTAGGTTTTTTTCTGAGGGTTTTGCCATGGCAAAGCTCAGAGTTTGCCACGGTGAACCTTTCCAAAAGGGTAATTTTGTGTTAAATGTCGTATCTTCGCGACGGCAAAGCTAGGCTTTCACCACAACGTAATTTTCCTAAGGTTTTCTTGCTAAACCTCTGGAGTTCACTGTGGAGAACTGATAGATGCTTGGAATGAATTTGAGACTTTGCTACGGTGAAGTCAGAAGTTCACTGTGGCGAACTTCTCCCCAAAGGTCCATGGAGATAACTTCATGGTTTCGTTGTGGTGAACCCACCACTACTGCCACGCTGAAATTTCTTACAAATCAAATGCTTTCAACTTTTCTTTCATGCCACTCTCACTTGACCACCCCGAATTGAATCTCAGGGTTGGGAGCAAGACCCGAGCCTAACATTTCTGGTATCAAAGCCTAGGCTTTTAGGATTACTAGGCTTAGAATACGTTGCGTGATGAATTATTATGATGGGTGATTACTTGTTTGCATTGTTAAATTGATTAGTTGCATTAAGTGACATGCATGTCATACATACGTGTAGGAAATAAGATTAAAATGAAATGTAAGCTAATCGTTAGTGTTTCAATTGAAGGAGTAAGATGCCACCTCATAGAAGGACACATGGAGTTTTGTAAAGATTGGTTGTACTTGACCTCCACCAAGGGAGGAGGGCACGAATGAGTCTAGAGCCCTAGAGAATGTTAA
This sequence comes from Erythroxylum reticulatum, assembly GCA_025504915.1. NCBI lineage: Eukaryota > Viridiplantae > Streptophyta > Magnoliopsida > Malpighiales > Erythroxylaceae > Erythroxylum > Erythroxylum reticulatum. The sequence goes on along the minus strand of JANSVA010000008.1, from coordinate 37,194,243 downwards.
GGCTTCAATAGGGTAAGGTAGTAAACCCTTTCACTTATAGAACCAAGAGGCACCTCTTTTGCAAGAGCAAGTGCCTACTCCCTTAGATCCGAGAATGTTCCAAGCCTTTGCTCAGGCTTTTGTCCAAACTATGGGCCAGATGTCCTAGACTTCTGATTCGGCCCCAATTAAGAAGGGAAAACAGTTTGATAAGTTAAGGAAGTATGGGGTAGTGGACTTCTATGGGACTACTGACTCGGAAGAAGCTGAGACATGAATGAGGAAGATGGAACAGATATTGGAACAAATGGATTGTAAGGATGGCGAGGAGGTTGAATATATTGCAAGTTTGCTACAAGGGGATGCTCTGTATTGGTGGAAAAGTGTCCTGGGAAGTCAGATGAAGCCACCATTATTGGTATGGAAGGACTTCCTGACTGTTTATAAAAAGATGCAGAGAGGGTTTTTGAGCCTCACCTAGAGGGAGATGACAGTGAGTGAATATGAGTATCGATTTACACATTTGGCCTGATATGTAGTTGAGTTAATGATGAGTGAAGCGGCTAGGTACGAAAGGTTTGAAGCGGGACTACTTTTGGCCATTGGAGAGAAAATGGTGGCACAGAATTTCTATAATTTCTAATAGCTAGTTGAAGCTGCAATAAGGGTTGAGAACGTGGAGAATATAAAGAGTGTAGTAAATTGAAAGAGGAAGGGGAGAGAACAGTTCAAGAGGGGAGGTGGTGCTCCTATGTCAGAAATGAGTGCTAGGACTTTCCCTCCCAAGTCTGAGGAGAAGAGTAGTGGTGCAAGCAGGTCTAAATAGGTGAGAACTGTTTCTCATCAAGCATCAACGGCTGGACACAATAGTAGGGGAGAGGTGAGGATAAGTCATCCATCCCTAAATGTGATCATTGTGGCAAGTTCCATAAAGGGGAATGTTATCAACTAATTGGAGCATGCTTTAACTGTGGGGAGAAAAAGCACATGGCTAAAGAGTGCCCTCAGTCTTCTAGACGATATGGAAATCAAATGTTAGCTTCAAAAAGGGCTAAGATTGTGAGAGTTAAGACTACAACTGAAGTGGGTAGTTCTGATGCAAGTAAGAAAGTGAATCCTTCAGGAAGACAAAAGGGGCAAACACTGGCTAGAGTGTTTGCAATGACAAGAGAGGACGCAGAAACTGCTCAGGAAGTTATAACTGGTACAGTTAAATTATTTGATAATGATATTGTTTTGATTGATTTAGGATCTACCCATCCATTTGTTTCATCAATTAAAAATGTGTATGCTAGAAGTTTAAGCCCATTAGATGACCCTTTAATGGTTAGTATTGGACAATATATCATTATTGGTCAAGTTTATAAACACTGTGAGATATACATTGGTGGAGAACAATTGGTGGTGGATTTGATGCCGTTAAATATGGGAGGATTAGATGTGATATTAGGCATGGATACGTTAGAGAAGTATAATGCCAGTTTAGATTGCAAACAGAAGATAGTAGAGTTTTTGTTGGACGAAGGTAGAAAAGTGGTGTTTATGGGAGATAGGAAAGCAAGTCCACCTAGGGTAATTTCAGCTCTGATAGTAGAGAAAATGATGAGGAAAGGATGTGAAGCATTCTTGGCATATGTGGTAAACATGAAGGTAGATGAAGGGAAGTTGGAAGCTATTCTCGTGGTCATGGAATTCCCAAATGTCTTTCCTGAGGAATTACCAGGACTACCACCACCTATGGAAATTGAATTTCCCATAGAGCTTTTTCTACGCACATCACCAATATCGATTTAGCCTTATAGAATGGCTTCGACAAAATTGAAGGAGCTTAAAGATCAATTAGAAGAGTCATTAGAGAAAGGGTGCATTAATCCTAGCTCTTCGTCTTGAGGAGCTCCAGTTCTTTTTGTCAAGAAGAAGGATGGATCGTTGAGGACGCGTGTGGATTACAGGAAGTTTAATCATATCACTATTAAGATTAGATATCCACTCCCATACATAAATGATTTGTTTGATCAATTGCAAGGAGCAAGAGTCTTTTCTAAGATATACTTGAGATTGGGTTATCACCAGTTAAGGATAAAGGAGTTCGATGTGTCAAAGACTGCTTTTAGAATAAGGTATGGGCATTTTGAATTCCTAGTTATGCCATTTGGGTTAACGAATGCACTTGCAGCCTTTATGGATTTAATGAATAGAGTCTTTAAGTCATTCTTATATTGATTTGTCATAGTCTTTATTGATGACATATTGGTTTAATCTAAGAGTGATAAGGATTACAAGGAATACTTGAGGATTGCTTTAGAGACATTGAGGAAGGAAGAGTTGTATGCTAAATTTGATAAATGTGAACTTTGGTTAAGGAAAGTGGTGTTCCTTGGACATGTAATTTCGAAAAAAGGAGTGCATGTGGATTCGAGAAAAATAGAAGCAGTTGTGAAATGGGAAGCACCTAAGAACGTAGAAAAAGTAAGGAGTTTCTTGAATTTATTTGTCTATTATAGGAGATTTATAGAGGGCTTTTCTATGATAGCAACCCCACTCGCCAAATTGACAAGGAAGAATAAAAAATTTGTGTTTACAGAAGAATGTCAGAAGAGCTTTGAGGAATTGAAGAATAGGCTCAACACTGCACTAATTTTGACTTTGACTTCCGATAATGAAGGGTATATAGTATATAGTGATGCCTTAAGGAAGGGATTGAGGTGCGTGTTGATGTAAGGAGATAAGGTAATTGTTTATGCTTCTAGGCAATTAAAGCCTTATGAGATGAATTATCCTACACATGACTTGGAGTTAGCTACCATAATTTTTGTGTTGAAAATATAGAGATATTACTTATATGGAGTCACCACTAGGGCATTTACAGACCACAAGAGTCTCAAGTATTTGATGAACTAAAAAGAGTTGAATCTAAGGCAAAGGAGGTGGTTAGAACTGTTGAAAGATTACAGCTTGATGATAGATTATCATCTGGGGAAAGCTAATGTAGTAGCGGGTACATTAAGTAGAAAATCTACTATAGCACATATGGAGACAGTATATTTACCTTTGTTGAATGAGTTAGCCAAACTGAAGGTGACGTTGAGCTAAGCTGAATTGGGTCACATGTTGGCTAATTTTAGAGTAAGGCCAGTGTTGAATGAGAAGATTAAGGAGTTGCAGGAACAAGATGAGTATTTGAGCAAACTTTAAGAAGAGATTAAAAATGGTAAGCCCTTTGAATTAGAGATAGGAGAAGATGGATTGATGGTGCTAGGTATCTGATTGTGTATTCTAGATATGTTAGAGTTGAAGGGCAAAATTATGGATGAAGCACACAATGCTCCCCCTGCAATGCACTCGGGGAGTATGAAAATGTATAGAGATTTGAAAGAGTACTTCTACTGGAGAGGAGTGAAGAAAGATGTTGCAAAGCATGATAGTAGATGCTTAGTGTGTCAGCAAGTTAAAGTAGAACATCAAGCGCCTATTAGTAAGCTCAAACCTTTGTCTATTCTAGAATGGAAGTGGGAGAAGATTACAATGGATTTCTTGATGGGATTGCCAAGGACTAGTAGGAAGCAAGATGCAATATGGGTGATTGTGGATAGGTTAACTAAGTTAGCACATTTCCTGCCAATTAGATAGATAGATTCTTTGAATGCTTTGGCCAAGAAATACATAGATGAAATAATCAAAATTTATAGAATTCTAAGTTCTATAGTTTCAGATAGAGATCCCAGATTCACCTCCAGATTCTGGGAAAGCTTACAAGAGGCTTTGAGAACTAAGTTACACTTTAGTACAACTTTCTATCCACAGACTGATGGACAATTGGAGAGAACAATATGGATTTTGGAGGCAATGTTAAAAGCTTATGTTATGGACTTTAAGGGCTCATGGGATGGTCATCTGCCTTTAATTGAATTTGCTTACAATAATTCCTGCCACTCGGGAATTCAAATGGAACCTTATGAGGATTTGTATGGTAGGAGGTGTAGAACTTCTGTTTGTTAGGATGAGGAAGGTGAGAGGAGACTAGTAGGACCTGAATTAGTATAAGCCATAGTCGATAAGACTAAATTGGTGAAACTGAGACTCAAGGCAGCTCAAGACAGAATAAAGGGCTATACGGATGTGCATAGAAAGGAGATGGAATTTGAAGTTGGAGACAAAGTGTTTCTCAAAGCCTCTCCATAAAAAGGAGTTTTGAGATTTGGTAAAAAGGGCAAGCTCAATCCAAGATACACAGGCCCTTATGAAATCATTGAGAAGATTGATCTTTTAGCCAACAAGTTAGCTTTGCCACCATAATTTTCTAAGATCCACAATGTTTTATATATGTCAATGTTAAAAAGATATAGATAAGATCCTCCGCATATAGTCCAACTTTTAGAGGTTCAATTAAGAGCGGATTTGACTATGAAGAACAACCAGTGGAGACTCTAGATTCAAAGGAAAATATCTTGAGAAACAAAACTATGAATCTGGTTAAGTCTTATAGAAGAATCATGCAAGAGAGTAGGCGACATGAGAACCATTGGAAGCAATGAAGGAGAAGTATCCACTCTTTTTTGTAACCTCAAGTAAGAATTTCAAAGGCAAAAATTCTTTAAGGGGGAGAATTGTTGGACCTTAAATTTTTCTTTATTTTATTATTTATTTTCTTAGAATTTAGTCCCTTAAATTAGCAAGCATGAATAGAAGTTAGAGTTATTAAATAAAGAATGTTAGAATTTAATTAAAGTATAGTTAAGGTATTAAATTGAATGGATTAAAGGAGTTGGACACATAAATTACAAAATAAGCGCATAATTGGAAGGACAAGATAAATAAGGGGTAAAATGGGAATAGTAAGAAGAAAATACATCTTGAATTAGAAGAAGAGGAAGAAATCATAGATAGAAGAAAAGAGAGGAGAGAAAAATGTGAGAGAAGAGAAAAGAAGAAGAAAAATCGTGGAAGCTAGGGAAGAAGAAGAGAAAATCGTGGGAGAGGAAAAAAGAAGAAGAAAAAGAAGAGTAAATCATCTTGTTAAGGTAAACTCCATTGGTTTTCTTCTTGTTTGGTTAAAGAAGGGATTAGAGAGTGAAATGGGTTTGTGAAGGAAGAAAGAAGAGAAACCCTAGTTGGATGGTTAAGGACTTTCAACTAGATTTTGGTTTTTATAACCTAGATAATCCATGGGTGGATTAAGTTTAAGTTTAATTTTGTTCTTGATTATTAAAACCTTAGGGTTTTCTCTTGTACATTGGATTGAATGGAAAATGTGTTTGATTGAATGAGAATTTGGTTTACTGAAGGAAACCAAAGAGACCCAAGGCAAGAATAAGAGGAAGAGCACAATTGAATTAGGAATTTCAAGCAAATTAAGTGGGTAATATTTTTATGGTTATTATGATAATGAGTCAATACTTGTTTGCTTGAGTGCTTGAATTGCTTGAATTGAATTGTTGTGATTAATATGAAAATGCACGACGAGTTATTACTATGGTTATGCATTAAATGATATTATGAAATTTTGCATGGATCAAATGAGGAAAAAGCATAAGAAATATGAGAATATGATTTTTGATGAAATGGATTTGAGCATAAGAATTTTCTTATGATTGGGCAAGAGATGAACCATTTCGTTCGTCACGTGCACATTGACAAAAGCCTTGTCTTGGCTGCCCGCTTGTGGGATACGAGATCCTAAGAATCAGACTCGTTTTGTTTACAATGTAAAATTTGGTTTCTCCGTTTCGTTCCATGCGACTCTTGAGTCATTTGTTTGTGCATTGCTTCATGGTTTATAAAGATAACTTCATGGTTTCGCCGTACCGAAACAATTGCTTCATTGCGGCAAACCCCCCACTACTTCCACGTTGAAATTTGTTACAAATCAAATGTTTTTGACTTTTCTTTTTGGCCATTCTCACCTAACCACCCCGACATGAACCTCAGGGTTAGGAACGAGACCCCATCCTAACAAAACTAGCTTTGAAGGAACAATGAAAAAATTCATATCCATTCCTAAAGCTCAATCTTTAGTATATAAATGCTTCAATTTATAACCTTAAAATTTTTAAATTGATTTTGGTGCATGAGTCTTGGGAACAAAAGAACAAGTCAACCTTGAGAAGTGAAGAGTAGCTAACTAACGAAAAGAAAGAGGAAGCTAAGAGATAGGAGGCTACGACTGAGGAAGAAGAAGAGAGACAATGAGGAGAATTTTACCATATTGAAAAAGAAAATATTTTTATGTATGTCCATTTAACTTTTTGATATAACAGACATTAAAGTCTATAAGTTCTTTCAGGCTATCATAAAGGAAGGTGAAGGGGGTGTCAAAAGTGCATAATAATGCTTGGATTGGAGTGATAAGAAGAATACTTTCATGTAAAACATACGAAATCGGAAAGGGTTTTAAGTCCTTTGTACAATTTTCCTAATGATAGAATCTAGGTAAAAGGTTATAAAGAAGCACTTTAGGAGTTTTATTAGATTATTTTTTATTTTTGTTTCTTATTTTTGGCAATTGGATTTTTGATGTAGTTAGCCTAAATTTATAAATAGGCAGTATTTACCTCTTAGAAATTTAGCATAATCCCTTTCATACCTAGCTAGCATGATTTAGTAGTCTTATTGTTGTTGTTGTTGTTGTTCTTCTTCTTCTTCTTATTATTATTGTTGTTGTTCTTCTTCTTCTTCTTCTTGTTATTGTTGTTGTTGTTGTTGTTTTTGTTATTAATATTATTATTATATTTTTTAATATTTTATTA
>JANSVA010000008.1:37169479-37186230 GCA_025504915.1 Erythroxylum reticulatum | reverse complement strand
GAACCATATAGGCCCAGCCTATTAATCACCCATCCGGTGAACATAAGTTCCAGTTCCAATATATAAATGCATAAAAATATCAGATGTATAAATCGAATCTTGCCAGAAAATAAATATTAGCATAAGCCAAAACAATCATGTGTGACACCTACTGTTGTTGTTGCTGCTACTGCTGTTGTTGTTGTTGTTGCTGTTAGTGCTGCTGCTGTTGGTGCTATTGCCGTTGTTGTTGCTGTTGTTGCTGCTGTTGTTATTGTTGTTAATTATTAATTATTCTTATTATTATTAATTATTATTACAAATTTTCTACTTATTATTATTAATTTTATCAATTATTTTATTCTTGTTTTTATTATTAAGAGAAGAAGTGGAAAAAAGATAAAGTTGTCTTGGTTAAGAATAGTAATTCTTAGAATAGATAAAGATAGGTAGGGATTGGTATTAGTTATTCTTCAAAGTTACAGAATACATATTCTTGATGATTATTTATTTTGTGTTTGTTTCTAACCAAACACAAGTTTAAAAAATGGAATAAGAATATGCTAGGAAAAGAGTAGCTATTCCCTTGAATCAAACAGTTCATAAGGGTTTTGCTTTATGAGAGTGGAAGCTCCATTTCATGCCTGGTTTAATGTCATGAGCTTGGAGATGTAGCTTTGAGTAAGTTCAAATACGTATAGAGAACCAAAGACGACAACCTATTAAAAATATACGTCACGTTGGTTTATGAAAGATAAAAATCAACAAGTTTATCAATATATGATGGAGCCAATCTAAGGAGAGAAGTTATTGCTTAAAACCAAACATAATTCATTATTACCACCTCTACTCTACTCCAAAAAATGTGAGGCAAAACAAAAAAGAATGAAGAAAAGAAGAATGTGAGAATTCCACCAAATGCAACAAGTTGTCAAAGAAAGGAATGAAAATGACTTATCAAGTATATCTCTAACGAAGACATAATAAAAGTGTATATCCAATGAAATGTATGTCATAACAAGTTGCAACTTATAGGCCTAAAAATTTGAGTAAATTAGTATCTAATAAACATTATATTATTTTTTTTATCTTTCAATTATATTTCTTAAATATGCTTAACTATTTTTCATCGATGTGACGATTATTTACACAAGGAGGAGAAACAACACTGGATGATTTCAAATGTAGACGTCAAGTCAACATCAAATAGTTTCACTATTAATCCATCGAGACTACCACCAATGATAAAGTCAATTAAATGAAAGAGTGTTACTATTTTCTTGGGATGAAACAAATGCCAGGGTGAGGACAACGAGAAAAAAAGCATATAAAACTCCTATGAAATTCACTAAATTGAAGTGCTAAGAGTGTTAAATTTGTGAATACTGACTTTGTTATTTTAATATTATAGCATTTGAGACGGTAATTCTAAGAGTATTGATTTCTGGAATTTGGAGAATACTAACTCTTGTCATTCTATAAATACCATGAACATTTGCATTTTAATTTTAAGAAAGATGTAAGAATTTAGAATTTAATTCCTCTTACTTTTCCTATAATTTTCTAAATTGGCCATGGTTAGGGTTGTGATTGATGAATGCCTGTACATAGCAATGTTTTCTTTCTTTTCCTCCCTTGATTCCAAGAGTTCCTTAATGTTGGAAAAATAGTTGTGGTATATATTCTTCCCACAATGTCCTTGTCCAACACTAGTAGGTAATGTTGCACCAGTAATTAGCTTATAACCATCCATATCACTAAACTAATGAGCCTAATGCTTAAGTAATTATCATAAGTAAAATATATATGTATTGTAACATGTAGGAGTTAAAAAAGAAGTGCAAGTCCCATTTCTCAAATAGAGAGATTAGTTTGTAAACATAGAAAACTCAACAAATACATAAAGCTTAGAAACTCAATGACAAATTGTTATATGTCAACGAATAAAAATGCAAAGTAAGCTACCAAGGTGTCAATAGTCATGTCCTCCATCATCACATCGACAAAATATTAATAAAGACAGTAAACTAAAACAATTTAAAAGATGGAAACTAATTAAATAAATCTTGAAAATTATTTATTCTTTAACAAAAGATACTTCCATTGATACTATAATTAAATAGCAAATGAGGCAAGTTAGTTGACTATTTACATCTTTCGTGTCATTCAACTTCAATTTTAACAAGACATCTGTATCCAGAAGCGAACCGATACTTGTTTTTGCTTTCCGACAGAATAGCATAATACCCTTAAAATCTTTATGCACTTGCGCTGTTTCCAAAAGTCTAGCCTAACGTTTCCTTAATGTTCTCTATTCAATTTTAGAATCCACCACATGAAAAATTATTACAGCTAATATTTTACTTTAAGAATTCAGGCTGAGGCAATGTCTGCATCCCAAACATAAAAGGATCAGAGCAGTAAACCCTGTTGGTATAAAATAATAATAAAAATAATCTCTACACAAAAATTGCCATGTGACTTTGTTTCCCAACAAAACTCTTTCAACTGCATCTCAGTGAGATGCTTTCGTGATTGGCATGTCTTGCTGCCTAGACTCGTATAAACCATCCCTTTGGGCCTTGCATACAAATTCTAGACTGCAGTTATGCATCTTTCTACGATAACCATATCCGGCTCACGTTGTAAAATTGGAGGCAGTAAAAATCCAAAAACTATAAAATAATCAAACAAACACCAAGGGTTTTGCTTTACCGGACTGGAAGCTCCATTTCATGCCTGGTCTGATGTCGGGGGCTTTGGAGATGCAGCTCTGAGTAAGTTCTTAGCATATAGAGAACCAAAGACGACAACCTGTTAAAGGTATGGCAACGTGGAGGAGTTTAAATTGAAGAATAATAATAAAAGAACATCTCAAAGGAGAAATTTTAATAACATCAACACATGGAGATCAGAAAACATACAGCTCCAATCCATTGTTCCCAGCTAAGAGGATGAGCAAACCAAAGGCATGACAGCATGATGCTTACCAACTTGAATGAAAAAAGAATAAGAAAAGGTAAATTATTGACAAAAGCAGGATAGGAAAGGGAGGAGCTTGAAGAGGATAATTATCAGTTCTTTAAGAGATTATTATATTTTTACCTGTCTTGTAGTCATTATGGCAGCAAAGGTGAGTGCACCAAATGTGCGGATTGTGTAAGAAATGAAAAATTGACTAGCAGTTGCTACCTGTACGGAACAATAATCATTCCTCAGATGTTGCATAGAATTTTATCCATCAAGATCATTGACTCTATAACTGAAAAAAAAAATGGGAAAGTTGGTTTATGTAACTCAAGTCAAGAGCAGATGGCTTACAGTAGAAAGCAACACTATGTCAAATAGACAGTCATGATGCCGATAAACAAAGTCTAATGCTGGGGTTAAGTGTCCTTGCAAAATAAGGCCTACAATGAAAGAAACGGACTTAAACAATTCAATCAACAACCAATGACACAAAACTTCTTCATCTTAAACAGCAAGACAATGAAAATTTTAAAGTTTCCAAATGCTGTTACTGGTATCTACTTCATTTGACACATAGTTCTTACTTTGCTCAATAGGAGCATTGATAGATCGTAGTGAACATTCCAACTCCAGGCTGTAAAATTTTGAGTGTCATAAGAATAATCCTAGCGTCTATGTAAAATCACGAAATTATAGAAAATGTGATTGCTTTTGCGGGGAAAAAACATTTCCAAGGGACCTGTAACTACAAATATAAATTACCACCAGTCCATATAAACTAAACAAAGCAGACGATAAATCTAAGATCAGCGACAACTTTAAGAGAGAGAGATTGGGTTAGATCAGACCCTCACCCGCAAAGCTCAGAATACAAGAACACATTGTTGTGTAAAAAATCTGTGTGTGTATTTCCATATTGTAACCCTTAAATAGTTTATCCTGGAATGTGCTTGTGAAGCCATCAAATCTGTTAAATGCATAAACAAGAACTTTAATGCCAGCACAACATTGTGACCACTCTCATCAGAAATTAGAATTTAACAACTTAAAAAGAGTATTCAGTATTCTCTTGAATAATAAATGCCGCTCAATTCAACATTTCCCTATCCAAACAATAAATTAGTTTTAAAAAAGCTGTGAAATATAAAATTAACTATGTTCATATTTCCTACAATAAGCAGTGAAAAAGGAGATATTTCATGTAGTTTTATACAATGGTGCCTACTATTACAGGTCTTATTCAACTCCTCCAATTTATGCCATCATTAGCAAACACAATCTGTTAACGTATGATAAAAAGTAACAAGTTTCTATTGATACCCAAGATAACCAAGCATCAGAGAAACTCCCCAAACAGTGTTTTCTCTTCCACTACTGTATGGACTGACATCAATACCAGCCTGCACCAAATAACGAAGTTAGACTTAGTTTAGTAGACAAAACCACATATGTAGTGGATAAAATTAAAAGAAAATAAATAAAGTTGATAACCAGTTGATGATGTCACCACTCCTCAAGGGATATAGAGTATTAAGTAGATGCTAGAATGATGTTACAGAGCTGAATAACAGATCAACATAATTACCGGAAACAGAATGAAAACTGAACAACCTACGGTCACCAGGAAAGCTATCAGGTAGTCCATTCCCTTGTACTTCTTTTGCATGATGACCGTTCCCCAGATCTGCACAAAACAATACAAACCCAAATGAGCAAATTGTAAACTAAATGCTAAGCTGATGGTCAAATTGCAGGCCAAAAGTTACAAGCAAGTGGAACAATTTTTATCAAAAGTCTAAACAATCAAAACTTATTACGAAACCAAAATTATAATCAAAACTTGTTACGAAACCAAAATTATCTTTTACTACTTACTGCATCAGTACTTTTCATATTGTTCAATGAGTTGAGTAGACTATTCAGACGACTGTAATGCCGTTCAGCAAGAAGACTTTCTAATGATAACCATAAAAGGGGGGCATCTGAGGAGGCCATGACTATGTGCAACAAACTCTTAAATCCTTGCTTAAAACTACTTAAATTGACAAGCCATATCAAACATTCATGCATGTGACAAACCACAAGTGGTTGTGGAACTTATCTATCCAAAAAATCAAACAGTGATGTTAATTACCCAAGCATGTGAAATAGGTTACAGGCACAATGTGATCTAATGACTTAAGAATCTCTTTCATTAAACAGATAACACTTGATCACTTAATATGTGCAAAATTATTCAAGTGGACTGGTTTATTTTATGATGATAAGGAACATCGTCATAAGCAGGAACAGACAATGCAAATTGCACTTTTGTCTGAAGTTAAGATTTATAGAAGAAGTTGAAATAACAAGAGGCAAGATCACAAATATTAATTACCTATTACAAGTAAAAAACAGGATCGAAGAACTATTGTTGTCTAAGAATTTGAATGAAAAGTTAATGATTTATAGCTAATCAAACTTACCATGACAGGAATCATTTTGGCGCACTTTGCAAGAGTCTGAACCGGAAAACTGACATATTTAAGAGCCTGCAAACGGCACATATTGTAACTGGATCTGTATTATCAACATAGCATAATGTTGACCATGGGAATAGGATAAGCATGACAACTTCTAGCTTAAATTAATTTTTCAGAAAACTTGTTCATGATGAGGAGATTTTCCATATATCTTTTAGGCATCACCTTGAAAAGGAAACTTACCTCATACTGACACGTTGTGGTCAGAATGTTTGATAATGAAATGACACAGTACTTGTAAACTGGAGCAACAGGATCCAACGCCTTTCTCCTTGCCTAAAAGGCACAGAAAACTTTTCTCAAATAAGTTTTGCATTATGTCATATCCACAGTTTTCCCTCTCCTTTAAATGGCAGGTGCACTATATATCTCACCTAACATTCCTAGTCCAGACAGTGACAATGACCAACTTAAATAGAAAAATAGAGCATCAAACATAAATTGATCAACAATATTTCTTACCAATAGAACAACAGCAGAGACAACAGATGTTGTGATGCGGTTGCAGAAAACTAGAAATAAGGAGAACTTAAAGTATTCTTTGTTAGCTCCATATGGCACTCTCATTATCTTTTCCTACAAAATAAAGAATTGCATGTGAATTCTTCCTGAATATATTCAAGCTATGAGTAGGATAAAACAATAAAATCACAAAAAGAAAAGAAAACAGCATATTAACTATCACATACACGAGTATTAGATGCATAGAAATGTGTTCTCACAACAAAGAGAAGCTAAAAGCAAAATCACTATTCTCCTCATGTATTAACAACTAGTCTTCCATTACCATCCAAAACCAAGATGACAAGTCAGCTGAAGGCATTTATACTGACTGAGGTTAAAACTCTGATCCAAAACAAATACAAGATTAGTCCACCTCCAGCACAGTTTCCTTTATAATTAAGCACCAAAACACTTGATGTTATATTCAAATGATAAGTGGAACCTCCCTAATCAGTCTTGCTTGTTGCCCTTATTCAAAAACATATATACATTCATGCCCACACACGTCATGCAGAACTATGTTGCATATGTCACGAGTATGTAATGTGAGTATGTAATTGTTGCAATTATATGCAAGTATGTAATTTATCTCAAGAAATATCTTGTAGTTTCCATAATATGTTCATTAACCAGCGTTCAATAATTGATTTTACCATACATAAACGAAAATATGTTACCCAATATAAGTTTGTAAGTGTAGCTAAATTACCTGTAGAACACCATAGATAACAAGAGTGCTCATTATTCCAACCACGGCAAATATCCCTTTCCATAGTTTGCTCTCCCTTTTATCGCCAGATAATGGTAATGAATCAGCCATAACCCATTCACTGACATAAATAAGAGCATTTTCATACAAGGTTAATGTGATAAAGAAAAGTACTACCTTTTAGCTCTAACATACATGGACAAAAATACAAGCAGCAGGCACTATTGATAAAACAGAAGAAAACGATAATAATAAGTCAAAATGTAAAACAACAACAACAATCCAATAAAAATCCCACTAAGACGCGAGGTTTGAAAAAGTCCAAAAATACATAGCCTTATTTTTAAATAGTAGAGAGATTGCTTTTGATAGATATACTAAAAAAAGGTTTTTGAAAACGGTTAAAAAACATAAACATCTTTATAAATGAAAAAAATGAAAATATACATAAAAAATAAACGGAAAATAAAGATAAAAATAAGTAAATAAATAAATAGACAAAAATAAATAAAATAGGCAACAATTAAAAGAAAAAAGAAAAAATACGAAACAAAAAAATAATGTAAGTGAAGAGTAACGTTCGAGACTCAAGGAAATGATGTAGATACACAACAAAGTGAGCAAGTAACAAACTCATATGAGCGCGTGTCTCACGATGTACTTGAAACTAATTACGACGGGTGTACTCTGTAATTAAACTGTTACAGAAAGGAGGCTGAATCACATTTAGGTGAATTAACTACGAAAGAGATGAAGCCATGTTTTGTGCGATGAACCTTAGAAAGCAATAGAGAACCATTACAACTAAGTACTAACACTGAAATGTTAACATCAAGCATGTACTCTTTTCTCAACCTCTTCAATTCGGAAGTATCAAAAATAAAAGAGAAAAAGAAGACGTAAGAAAAGCTTCTCCCATTCGCTAACCCAACGGGTTTATTTCAAAATACACGAGGAATTGCACCACAAGTCCTAGTTACAATAATCTGATTCCAGGCAACAATATTTTACACGCATTTTAACCACACAGAAACAACCCACGCCGAACGGCGGTAATACATCTCCCAAATCACAAGTTCAGTGCGTCCAAATTAAGAAGATGAAAAAAAGATTGCAAATCCAACCCATATCAGTTAATGTCAACTACCAACCCAAAATCCGAAAAGAATGTGAAATGCAATAGAATCACAAACTGATCCCGTTTTGTGATTTTAACTCGAGGAAGAAAAAAAAAAGAGTAAATTAAGCTAAGGAAACAAACCTATATCAGGACGCCAAAAGAATAAATCATAGGATCAGGATGAACACCAAACTGCACCTGAAACCTTAAAACAAACACAAAAAATTGAAACAAACACAATAATTAATGGCCTGGTAATGACAATTATAAAAGAGAGGGATGGAGAAAAGAAGTGATAGAAACCTTGCGTTACCGGGAAGCGCCGTCTCTAGGGCCGTATTGGGTGAACCGTCTTGCGCTCCGAAGCTAATTGACAATGACTCATTTTAAATGTTTATTTCGAGATTGCCTCTGTGTTCTGAACACCGGATGCAATAAAGTTGAATACACGGGCGACCACGTGGCAATATCTAACTGTCACAAAATCTCATCCCTCCCTCGTATTTCGTTTACTTTTCATCTATGTGTTTTCTTTTTCACACATGAAGCATTAGGCTTCTTCTTTGGAAGTTCGAACTTCCACAAACCCTAGATCTCTGGCGAATGATCTTGTTGATTTGAGCTCTTCCTTTGTCCATTTTTGAGCTCTTGTACAATCGTATGGAGAAAACATCAGACGAGCGAAGCGGAAAAATTAGTCAAAGGAAAGAAAATAAGAACACCAAATGTTGCTAGGTCAATCAACTTTCTGAATCAATCGTAAAATAAGATGAATTTCCTTTGTAAATCAAAAACAGTCGTTTTATGGAAGATGAGAATTCTAGAGAGAAATGGGTATCATTTTCAAAACCAAATCCAAAGTACTCGTGCGTCCCCTGGGCAAGTCCCATTTGAAATTGATGATGTGAGTTTTGCCAGGGAATACATTAGCGGCGCATAAACCAAGAAGGGGCAGGGATTCAGAAAAATTAGGCCTTGTTTCTGAACGACCGAAATGGAAACACGAACTACACTGAACCCTACTGTTCCAGGCTATTAAATCTCTGGGACTCAATCCACGATGTTGTACGAAGAGTGAAAGGCAAATAGCTATAACGGAATGCGAAAAGAATGGGGAAAAAAAAAAAAAAGATTATGCCCCTGCGTATGCATCTGCACGTTATGGAATCTCAGCTGTCAAAGTTTGCCTACTTTTACTGCTAAATTTGACGCTCATAACTCGTCCACGCTCACCAACGACTAAAGATATTCATCAGCGGAGTTGAGCAGTTAACCAATCAGAATCTGCCATTTAGAGAACATGAATTCCGTACACGAATGAAGCTAAACGTACGGCAGAGATGTGAGCCTCTTTGTGTTTCTTATCGACGGATGAGATGCTCCATTCCTGGCCAATCGTCTACGCCATCCCGAGCGCCCTCAGGGTTGAGGCACAATTGGCTCGGGACGTGCGGTCTAAATTCAGGTCCGACTTACTTGCGCATAGTTCGAAATTCGATTCGATAAGACTTCAGGGTAAGGGCCTTTTTTTTTAATTATTTAAATTTATATCATTTATAAACATTTTTTATAAAAGATTTTATCTTAGATAATTGAAACCACAAATACTATTTATTGTAAATATTCCTTATTTTTTATAAATAATAAGAACGTTATCACAAATTTTAGATATATTAATGAACATTTTTCATATAAATTTCAAATATACAGTAAAAATCAGTAAATATGTTTGTCAAAAGAAAAAAGATTAGGTAAAAATGTTATAACTTACTTTGTTATACTGAAATCCATTTTCATTAAAAAAATTAATATGTTTCATTTTATATAGAAAAAGTGATTTTTAGCTCATTCATTTTTCTAAAACATACTAATATTACAGATTTTTAATCTCAAACTTTAAATATAGCCTTGATATACTAAATTGCTCATTTTATTAAATTGTCTCAACTCTAATAAAGGATCCTTATTCATTTCATTTCTTTATTGTATTAATATTGTTAAGTTCAATATCTTACATTTGAAAAAAAAGTTAATTAATATCTATTTGCTTGATTTTTAAAAATATTGTTGCTTTAAATTATTATCTCTTTTTTGTCACTATTCGCTTATCTACATCTAATAATGATATAAGGCTTGGTCCATTTAAACATGATAGAATAATATCAATTTATGAGCTTGTAGATGGAACGAGTACCAAAATACCATTATTGTTATTTTCAAAATAAAATAATATCATAATGTTACGAGTACCAAAATATCATTATTGTTATTTTCAAAATAAAATAATATCATAATGTTATTATTATTCAAATGAAAACATTTAAAAAATCAATTATAACGGGAGACTAAAGTTGAGCAAATGGGCAAAAACAATAGTATGGTATTTTCTTTGTCAAGCTACATAAAAGCATGCAAGTAAGGATTTATATCTTCAATTCTAAAAAGTCAAAACAATCACATAAAAAATAGTGAAACGAGAAATAAAGATTAAAGAAAACAAACTCATAGTAGAAGATAGGGGCTAACTAACTATTAAAATTAGGATTGTCAGTAGATCTACATAAAGAAACAATGTTATGTAAATTATATTGGATTACGTAATAATTACATTAAATGAATATTTAACATATAATAAGTAATAATTAAATATACCATCATCGTTAGATATTTGTTTGAGGAAATTTTCAGTTGAAAGACTAGTCTCCATAGTTGTATTAATATTGAAAAAATAAAATAAGATAATATAATATACGATTGTTAAATTTATCAAGGTAAACAAAACTAATATTTCATAAAGAATAGAGTTTACCCTAAATATTTTCATCACCTAACCAACTTTGGATATACATAAAGGCTTTCACAGTATTAGTATGAAGTTGAGCATGTTGATAACTAACTATCCAACGGCCAGTATTAAAAGTAGATTATAAAGCAATAGTAGATGCTAAAATTGCTAAGAGGTATCATACAATTGTTTGCATAATAAAAAAAGCACTTCGTATTTCTTCCACCATATCAGTATATTGAATTGCACATTTTCAACCAAGGTCATAATATCTGCTTCCAAATAGTTGTCCAACTCCATCCTACTATAAGAAATCCTAGCATTTTTTAATGAAATGCACAAATTCAGGACTCATGCGTATCATATGAATTACAGATGAAGCTAAAATTGAATTATTGTGATCCTAATATTTATTCAATCTAAGTTGATAATCATTAAACAAATCATATCAGAATTATGTAATGATATCAACATGTTCTTGAGTCGGATCATTACACAACTTTTGATAATAAAAATATAACTTCTCTATCTTATATCTCGAGTCATCACAAAAATGACTGCTACAATATAGACATGGTGGCTCCAATTTCTTATATACAAAATGATATCATTTCAACATAGACATAAAGACTCCAACATCTTATATACAAAATGATATCATTTTGTCTAAAAAAAATAATATCATTTCACATGATATTTAAATGTGAGATTTGACCCTTGGGTCAGGCAGATCAAAATGCCCAAACTCAAGTTTTGTTTGAAGCTTAAAATTTTAAAAAAAGGGATCGACTTAAAACCTAATCAAATTGGGCCAAGCTCATTAACTTCGGTTGGGCGAAGTTGGATTGAGTTGAACTGGGTTAGAAAATGCCAAGCCTAAAGGCATCATGTTTTAAGCTAGATGATTTATTTTTATCCCAATTATTCCATTAATACCTTCCCCCCCCTTGGGTCATCGTCTAGGTTCCATTGTTTTTCTTTTTTTCTTATTGTGCTACGCTTGTAGATCTTTCTTTTAGTTCTATCCTTGTTCACATTTCTAAGTTATGTTCTTTGACTAAAAAAATGTATTTTTAATTTTAATATTTATATTAATATAAGTATTATAATCTAATAATTTAAAATATTTTAAGTGAATTTTAATATTTTCAAACTGCTTAATTTGAACTCTAAATGAACGAAAATATTTAAGGGATTATGTATTCATTTGTTATGTGTCATATTAGCATTGACATAATACATCTTTTCTTATTTTTTGTTAGCTATATGAATTTCACATTACCATGTGTCTATGATGACTACTTATTTTAATTAAACATAAATTAAATTTTTCTAATTTTTGTTTATTTCATTATAAACCTAAACATTAATATTCCTAATTTAATTAAAATAATCCTACTTAATACTAATTTATCAAAACTTATAATTTCTCAATCTAATTTCTTCATCATTTATCCCTTAGTTTTCTATTTTTCAGAAGCATCTATTTAGAAACAGGGGATGAATTGTATGAACAACATTATGATAATATATTCAAATCATCATTGATTAAAGTCAACATTCTGTTAGGATATCTTTATAATGTCTGATCTGGAGACTGTATAGTTGCATTTTCAAGAAGAGAGATCTTTGAGGTTAAATTGACAATTCAGAAATATACTAAGCTTCATTGTTGTGATTCATGGTGCCTTACCACCAGAGACTCATAGGAAGCAAACTAACTTTTTTAATGATTAAGATAATGAGTTTGATGTTTTAGTTTCAAGTGATGTTGTGGGTATGAGGTTAAATGTAAATATCAAACAATTATTTTTTTAATATTTGTTAAATTATAATGGTGGCAGAATGCTCCAATTGCATCATCACAAGTAAAACATATTCTTAGAAGAACTGATAGGAGAGGCAGACGATATCTAAAAGGATTGACAATTACCTTGCAACTAACGGCCTGACCCCAAGCTAGAACTCAGGCAACTCAAATCGTGAATCTACCCAACCCAGCTCAACCTAACTTTTAAAATCTTTTAAATTAAAAAATAAAAAACAACATCATTTTCCACAAAACAATCTTATTTTCCTTATAACTATCTAGTCTAGGTAGCCTAAGCCTAAGCTCGACCTAAGGCCCAATCAAATTGGGTTTGGTCTATTAACTATAGGTCAATTTTGCTTGGACTTAATTACCATATCTAACCAACAGATTTGGCTTAACTCATTGAGTGCTTAAAGTAGTCTTTTAATGAAGTAAAAAAGTTAGGTCTAATTCCTTTCTTTGATTAGGTTGAATTGTTTGTTGGTAAACTACTTAATGTTACTTTCTTCTAGCTATTAGAAAATTTTATCATTTTGCTGGTTCATACTTATTGTGTAAACATGATCATATAAAGAAGGTTGCAAATATGTTGGAGAAGATTCAGGGACTATCCTTAGAAGATTGTTTATATTTTTTTTTTCTCTAGTTAATATTAGAAACCCAAAAGCTATGCACCATCTTAGGTTTACTTTAGTTTATAATCAAAAAATCCTTGTTAATGCGGAGGTGAGCATGCCGAAGGGATCTATTAAAGACAATGAAGAGCTCTTAGATCTTGAGAATAAGCATAAGTGTCGTTTAAATTTATGTGTTTGTTAAATCAATTCAAATATTCTTTTTAAATTATGGTTTCATAGGGCCAAAATTTTGATTCAATTAAGGTTATTAGAGCTAAATAAGGTCAGGTTGGAGTAAATAAAAATTAAAAATGAATGTTAATATTAATTATTTTTATTAAAATAAGTTGACTTTTTATATCATATGACAAGGTGGAATCCATATAAATAATATTAAAAATATACGTCATGTCAATATGGATGTGACACATAATAGATCAAAACATGTTCTTTTCAATATTTTTGTCCATTTGAAGTTTAAATTGAACATATTAAAAACATTAGAGTCTAATTTAAACGTTTTAAAATGTTATGGTCTGACCTATATTTTAATCCAAACGTTAATGTTAAATTTTGATATCAATATGGTAGTTAAGCATGTCTCCTATTTCAGGTTACCATGGTAATAATGCTCTCTTATTCTAGATAAGAAAATTATGGTGTCTAATGCTTCTTAATGGGTTTATACATATTCTACATGTCTAAATTTTTATGTTTTAATTATTAATAGGCAAGTAGATAATCAATCTAACTATTTTCACCTTCATTTAGCTACTATCATCATTATTTTCTTTTATATGAAAAGATAAAAGGAAACTTTGTGCTTTTTGATTTATAGGAAACTTTTAACTTTGCTGCATGTCAAGCTCTTTCCAAAGAACTTAAGGTTGCCATAGTAGTAATACCTTTTGTTCATGATAAGCAAATTAGGATGTCTAATGCTACTTAATGGGCTAATAAGTATCATGTATGTCCATATTTTTATTTCCTAATTGTTAATAAGCAGGAAGATTATTGACTAATTTTATTTGTCAATATTTGAATTAACTGTACGTGCACAGTGTAGCTACAGCTAGCACAGATAAGTACGAGTCGATCCCACGAAGACAATCATAACTAGTAATTACCTCTCTTTTATTATCTAGTCTACAAATTGAATTTCGGTCTTTAATTAAAAATAGTACTTAAATAATTAAAATAAATAGGAAATAATACTGAACACAAAAATAAATGAAGTTACTTAGAAAACAATCAATATCAAAAATTAGTGTCTAGGTAATAAATCCCCCTAAAACCCTTAGATAATTAACCTTTAATTATCCAATTGTTTTATTGACCATTGAATCGTGGAAATTCCTATCTTATGTTAATAACTCTCTCGAGACTACTAACAACTAATCCACAAGTTTATTAATCCAAATCATTCAGGTTAAAGTTTCTAGGATTGCTTTATCAATTTATGAACTTCGCTATTAGGTTGACCCTAATAGAGAGGATTTATATCGACCTATCTCTAGATTTGCTATAAAAGGAATGTTTTAAATATTTGGGCTCTATCATCCATAGCAACGATGAGATTGATGAAGAAATAGTTCACCGAATCAGATTTGGGTGGCTTAAATGGAGAAGTGCATTAGAAGTTATGTGTGACAAGAAGATACTACTTAAGGTTAAAGGTAAATTCTATCGCATAGCGATTAGGTCGGCCATGCTTTATGGGGCAAAATGTTGGCCCATCAAACAAGTGCATAGTCATAAGCCAATGGTAACGGAGATGAGGATACTCCGATGGATGTGCAACCTTACTAGAAGAAATAAGGTATGGAATCTAATGATAAGGGAAAGATTAAAGGTAGCTAATATTATTGATAAATTAAGAGAGATAAGGCTTAGGTGATTTGGAGATGTTGATATGTGCTTAATTGATTATGCATTTATTTCATAACATTTAGTGTTTAATGATATGAAATGCTTAAGACATTCTCTTATATTTGGTTTTAGGTATAATTCAGAAGCGAAAAAGCTAAAATGAGTTAAAAACATAATATTTAAGCTGTCTTCTTAAAATTTACACTCACTTGTCTTTAGGGAACAAGAATAAGAAGGATTAAAGCAACATGAGACAAGAAAATGCATGAAGATGAAAAGTATACATTGCAGAAAAAAGGCATAACATCACAACTCATGGCTATGACATAAAAGTCATAGGCGTGGCACTTCAAACATGCTCATGATTAATTTTTCGTGGGCATGACACCACCATGCACACCCATAACTCACATGCACACTTATGAAACCACAAAGCACGTCCATGAAATGCTACCAGCTTACTCAAAAACCTAGTCTTAAGTATAAATACATCATTTTGATGGTAGAAATGTTATGAAAGGTTGGAGAAAATGTTTGGAGGCTTCAGGAAATAAGAGAGGGGTGATAGAGGAGATATTTGGGAGACCTGTTGAAGGCTAGGCTTTTTCGACCTAGTTTAGAGGTGATATCGACGTTGAAGAACCTAGTTAAGCATTTCTCTCATTGTTTTTGTTGTTCTTTCTCTCTTTAGGAATTGATTATGTTATTCTCATTATCGTTAGATTGTTTGTGTATGAACCCATTTTAGAATTTCAATATAATCCGTAATTATTATATTAAGATTCATTTGTGGCAACTAATGGTTTTTAAATCATTAGGGATAACATAACCTAGGTTAAATGACCCAAGTGTATATAGTTATTGCCCTGATTAATGTATTTTCCTAACTCGTAATGCAACTATCTAATTAAATCAACAGAGCCTATCCTAGGTTGTTCGATGACTAGGTTTAATTAACGAGCGTCTCTTAGTTAAACACAACCTAAGGGAAAATCGAGGTTAATAAAGCTTATCGTTAACCTACAATTAATAGTTGTTAGGAGAGGTATGATAACAACAACTCAATAAATTATGTTTAATTGTGTATAGGCCGAGATTAAACCAATTACTGGGTCCCTAACAAATTCATCACTTTCATCATTTTTAAATATTTTCTTTATTTGTTTTCATTAGTTTAGTTTCATTCTAGTTTTGTTATTCAAAACCAAACAAACCCCCTAACCTAAATCCCAATTATTTTCATTATAAAAGCTAACCAAACACTCTCTGTAGGATCTACCTAGACTCACCACTATTATAATTATAGGTCTAGTTATTTTGAGTAGTTTTACGGCATGCTATGTCATATGTTAAGAGGAGACACCCAAACGCTCCAGTAAGAAGATGTGAGAAGATCGTACTCAATAACTGTAAAAGGAAAAAATGAGGTCTAAAAGGAATTAGGGGAGATAATAAAAAAGGATATGACAATGTTGGCACTTACCGAGAATTTGACCCACAATAGAAAACTTTAGCGTACTATGATTCAGATAAAGGATCCCTTATAAAGAGATCCTTGTAATTTGTTCTATAGTTAGCCCAAATTTGTAAATAGGTAATACTAATCCCTTAGGGATTTAGCTTGATTTAGTAACTATTATTATTATTATTATTATTATTATTATTATTATTATTATTATTATTATTATTACTACTACTACAATTATTACTACTAATACTATTACCACTACCACCACTATTACTACCATTGTTCCTACTATTACTACTACTACTATGACTACTATACTATTATTATTATTATTATTATTATTATTATTATTATTATTATTATTATTATTATTATTACTACTACTACTACTACTA
>JANSVA010000008.1:37143078-37164040 GCA_025504915.1 Erythroxylum reticulatum | reverse complement strand
GATATATTTTCATTTATATTTCATATAGTTTAAAATTATACAATAATTAATATATTGTGCTTTGCATATTGTTTAATATATTTTAAATAATATTTATATGTATAAATAATTTTAATTATAAAATAAAATATAATTAAAATTATAAATGCATTTTATTTTATCTATTGTATAAAACTCTTTCAAAAAAAGCTCTTTTTTAAATAACAACCAAATAGTTAACTGAATTTTTAAAAAAACTCTTCTTAAAAAAATTCTACTAACAAAAATTCTAAAAATTTAAGTTCATCCAAATAGACATTTAGTCATATAATGCGGGAATCAGTTGAGTGAGGGATTAATTGTTTCAAGCCTAATAGGAATTATTTATTAACTACAACAATAATAGAAGCGTAATTACAAATAGCAGTATACTGTTAAATAGAGTCGTCTCGCCCCTACCTCAAACAACGGCAGCTCCTAAGTCTTGTCACCAAACCAAACACACTACACTAAGCTACATGATATGAAACAAAACTAGAGGCAGCTCTCCCATCACACTATACTATATACATTGCCATGTACGTGTACCACCACAAACAAAATCCCCCCAAAACACCAAAAGAGTAAGAGAATCCGGTTCCTTTCTTCTTCTTTCATATTTCAGTAATGCATATGAGCTCCTTAAGAGGGTTTGGTTCTTTAGCTACTATGAAAATGGAAGTATATATATGATGCAAAAGGAGGTGAGGAACATAACAATGGAAAAGAAATGTGCGTGTATGTTGAAAGGAGTAGGATTGCCAGTCCGTCTCTAGATTCTCCGACGTGTGGAAGACCTAGAAGCCTCATCCTTAGCAAACTATAGTATTCCATCACGCAGCAGGCCTGCCCTTCTTCTCACCTTTCTAAAGACGATCAATTGGCTCGGTCCTATCCTGTACTGCATGCCGTTCCGAAACATCAGCTAGTGATTTTAGATTGCACTTGATGAGAGCTTCAACAAAGTAGCATGTCTCATCCTTGGTATTCCCATCAGGTACATCAACCACAAATGACTCAATCACCAGAGTTCCTGGCCTTCCATCAATGACCTCTGGGTGAAGAGAAATGATTGAGGAATAGTTCTGGAGCAAGAAAACACAGATTGGACTTAATTTTAGTCGCTTGAAAAAGTGAAGAACTAAACACAGTAAAGAGAAAGGAAATTCAAGGCTCAACAACAAAGTCTAGATTGAAGCCGCACTTATCTCCAATTACATAAAAGTTCACGATAGGTAAGAATATGAGAATATCTCCGAAAGTAGAGTTATTCTAGCAAGTTAAGCCAGATCAAGACATAGATACAGATTTTCCAAGTAGAAATGACGTTTTAATGGCTGAAGCTTGGATCCTTGAAATGGAATGCGCATAATCATCTTTGCCAAATTCCAAAAGACAAGTTGATCAACTACCCTAGCAACTCACCCTATATGCAATCTTCTAACATGAAAAATAAACAATTAAACATCACAAGGTGAATCTTCAAACAAGACTTCATAGTTTCAAGAAACTAAGAAACTGCTCCTGCTCAAAACATAACGGGAAGAGAAGTCACAAGTTATAACTTAGGAGAAGAAATTTTCATACTTTGAGTCTGTGATCACCGCCAACAATCCTGATGCTGAGAATATGCTCATCATCATTGAGAAGTTCCAATCTTTCCGTACTTGTAGTGGCAGGAAGGCCAGACTTAACATCAACCTTTCTCAGACAACCGATCTCAAGATTTCCCTGCGCAACACATCTGCTGACAAAAGGTTTGTACTTTTGCGGCTGATCAAATCTCCTAACCAAAGACCAAACCTACCAAAAATATGAAAAACAAGCTTAAGAAATG
Source organism: Erythroxylum reticulatum (assembly GCA_025504915.1). Classification (NCBI taxonomy): domain Eukaryota; kingdom Viridiplantae; phylum Streptophyta; class Magnoliopsida; order Malpighiales; family Erythroxylaceae; genus Erythroxylum; species Erythroxylum reticulatum. Next base: position 37,162,185 of record JANSVA010000008.1, on the reverse strand, counting down.
ACTAATATGGTGTTCACACCGCCAAAACTCTAACCATGGCATATAAACTAAAGCTACGCCAAATTGTCTCAATCTAACCTTTAAAAAGATGCAAGAGGCAATAAACCAGAAAGATTAATTGATTTGGACTTCGTACATACAATGAAAGGGTAAGGAAAGATAGGTACTTTGCTTGTGTTGAACTTCAAAACTTTAGATTCAACTATAGCATTACATCCCAAATATCAGCCAAGAGGAACTTCAATTTTCAGTGCACGAACGGATAAAAAATTTCAACAGTAACAACTGTTCTGCATTGCCTTGGATCTTTAAAATGGAAAATTTCACAGCGAAGTGAAAGTCAATTTAACAACAGGAAAAAAAACCTTGAATACTTGCCTTGACTCCTTTCTCAGTTCAATCAACATCAGATAGACGAAATGAAAATAAAAATTGTTAAAAACTTCAACAATTGAAAGAAAACAAACTGCGACGTCAATTGAATACACCATCATAGTCAAAAAGAAAAAAGAAAAATTACTTGGACAAAGAAATCGAGAACACAATCCACTCAAACAATAACATGAAGAAGAAAGAAAACCGCAGACTAGGATCCATACCATTAAAAAAAACTCGAAAATCAATGAAAACAAGACCAAAGGAAGCATACACCAAAAAACAAAATCGGAACAAGAAACATACCAGATGAAGAGGAGCTAAACCTCCCCAGACCCACCTTCACTACGGAACTTCAGACTGGGTGTGATGATGATGATTTGATTCTTAATTTGATTAATTGAATTAAATTCTTGTATTAGTTTCGTGCATCTTGAATTTCTGTTATTTATTTATAGCCTTAGATTTTATGATTAGATTAATTCCTTCTTCATAGGATCGACATCTTTGGTACTACGCTAACGAATCATGCGCTTGCAGATTATCAAGGGTTAATAATTTAAACTTACACATAACCAAACCACCTGACCAATAACTTTCTAACAATCTAGCTTGCTTTGTTTTATTCTTATGATTATGATTTTCTAATATGTTTCTTCTTTTCTTATGTATTCTAGAAACTATGATTATTTTGCCTTATAATTGTAATTTAAACCATATTTCATACAAATTAGTAAAAATTGAGATTAACACATGGCGATTTCTAATGTGGGAATAAAGCTTTCAACAAGAAGCTGGTTTTTCTCCACTGCATGACCAATTTTTATATAATATAATTGTACATTACATAATTCACATATAAATATAATTTAATACAATTTCCCTATAACATAGTTGAAAATAACAATTGCCATAAGCACAATAAATCCTATTACAATATTCATTAACATAAACTTCATTTCCTTTTTCTCTTTTGCCAATAAATTTATATCTTCTTTTATGAGCTTTATTTGTTCTTCAAACTCCTTAATTATGCTTGTTTCAACAGTATTTGTTCTCAACCCCCTTCTTTAACATTGTTACTTCTTTTCTTAACTTTTAAATCACTTCAATGCCTCTCTCAATAAATTAGTCATCGTACCATTTAAAAAAATTGCCTCTCCCAACTTGAAATATTTTATTTCATTTCATTATTTTCAAACACAAGTTTTTAATCTAATAAAATATATAATCTCACAAGATAATTGGGGCATCTATAGAATCTTAAACCAAGATTATGATCACTCTATGAAGTTCTTAGTGGGCCTTTTCCCCCACAATAGCAAGCTACATTTTCAATATTTGAACTTATTGTTACATTAGTAGATGAAGAGGATTCCATAGGTTTAGGAATTGTCACAATAATAGTCAATGCAACAAGTTTAGAAGTGCCATGAAAAAGTTAGATGTTGGCAAAAACTAATGTCATAATTAATTGAAAAGACATATTTGAACAATGCCAAACTATGATATCATAATGAGATAAGATTGAAATGTATACTATAAAATACGACAAAGTTTTGGATTTATGGTGTTCAAAGTATGTGCATATATTTACAGCCCTATTACCTATTACATAAGGTGTAGTAGACCAAGAATTGGATGAATAAAATCTATAAGATGACTTCACACCTAATATAAAATTTAGTATCTTAACAATTGTGGATATGTAGTAAAGATTGCGAATAAAAAATTAAACTTTTAATTGTGGAGGACTCTAGGAGGGATCATAGTTGACCAACTAACCCTAAAGAAAAATTCAAGAAAATCAAGACATTAAGACTAAATGCAAATTCATAATCATTACTAAATAATTTTTAAGGACAAACTATAGATTCAGAATTCAAGATTAACTTACTAAGAGAATAATGGCGGCTTCAAATATTTTTCAAGAATGCATAAAACATCAAATTGCACAAGCTGCAAATATTGAATAAGAACAAAGTTAATTATACACCAATCAAGATGACTAGGATGAAAAGGGAGAAAGCAGATGGCAAACAAACAAGAAGATGATTGAATATGGAGAAAGAAAATTGCAGATGGCAAGCGAACGAATTAAATAATTCATCATTGGAGAAGACAAAAGAGTCGAAGAAGTCATTGGAAGATCACCACAACTGGAGAAGAAGAGTTCAAAGTGAAGTTAAAGGAGAAACCAAAGTAGAGCCACGATGAAAGACAATGATTTAGGGTTGGGTCGAGGGTTAAATTTTGGGGATTATAAAATTATAGTTGGGTAAAATTTTATTAATTCAAAATAATTATGAAAATATTTTATTAATTACTATATTTTAAGATTTTAAATATATAATTAAGTTCTAAAGTGTCATGTCATGTGGCACTTATGTGACAATATGGGACCCAATTTTCAAATAAAATATTATTATTGACTACAGGTGACATTGTCAACTTCCCGTTATATTTTTATTTAAAAAAGATCTAATTTGAACAATTTTAAAACATTAGAGTTTAATTTGAACACATCAATGTTTAATTTGTATTCACTTGTAAACATTAAGGTTATTTTTGCCTTTTTACCATAGATTATACTATTGCAATTTTCTTAGGATTATCAAAATTTTAAATTAAATTAAACTATATTATATTAATTATATACATATTATCTCATGTGATATTTATATATTCGTTATAGTAAGTTTGGAACTAAAATTGGATGTAATGATCACATGACTAAATCAAAATCATATACTAAACTTTTTAATTAGATCTCAACATTGTTCTACCTCTACTTTCATTTTGACATCGTTAGTCGTTTTATAATTCGTTTTAATGTTGCGTATGGAATCTGTTGATAGGATGACACGACAATTTACATAAAGATTTCAGACTCTATACAAGCAAAACAAACTTCTTGTATTGCCACCTTAAAGGCAGCTCAGTTTATTACCTCTTTCCAACATTGTTTCACGTCTTCTTTTCAAGTTATAATTTAAGTAATTTGTCTTATCTTTTTTGGTAATGGTAAGGTGGTGTTTATGTTGATTACCATGTATGTTGTACCATAAATCCTACAGAGTACGCAGCGAAGCGTTCTCGATACGACGAACTCATTTTTCTTAACTGAAGTGACTGGTGATATTGCATTAAGCATATTTCTCTCTCTTCGATCAAGCTCAATTCACCAACATTTGTGTGCACAAACGATCTTTAGATCTCTGAGTTAATACGTACGTATAAGCACTTCCTTTGCAGTTTTTGTTTTTCATCCACGCCCACAGAGAGAGAGAGAGAGAGAGAGAGAGAGGACTACGACATGTATTTGTCTAATTCATAAATATTACACAGATGAGATAGGACACTTGTCAATGCATTGTCTTTTCATTCGTTTCCACTGTACTAGTCACTATTCTATTACGTTCGGTAAAAATTACGTATGCACCGTTTCCACAGTTTTCACAGGTTGCAGTCTCAACAAGCTTTCTAACAAACATTCAGGCTTAAATCTTAATTATAAAGAGATGATAGTATTTTCATTTACTCAAAAAGTTATAATTCTTAAAATTGAATAGGTACACTTGCGTTGCGTTAGTCAACCAAACACGTTACGCCCTTCTCTGTTCCGCTCCTCCTCAAAGAACAATAAGTTAACACGGAAAATAAAGCGTGAAACCGTATATACGCCACGCGCCATGAGGGCGTAACGTAGGTACCTACCAATAGAAGTAGATGACAGCGGGTACGGGTACTTTTTCAGCTGGGCAGGACCAACCCTGCTTCTAAACAGAACAAATTTACCCAAACGCCTCAAAAACGCGCGTGATCTTTATACCCCTCCTCCGTCTCACTCTCTTCTCGTCAAACTCTCAAAAAACGTGAACATAACACAAGCCATCTCGCTCTCTCTCTCTCGCTAACCACGAACAACAAACTCTCTACCAATCTTCTCCTAGGATTGGTATAGAGAATTCCTTGGCTTGGACCCATTTAAAACCCTAGATTCCTCTTCCATTATCTACAGGTATCTCTCTCTCTCTCTGTCGTATTTGGCTTATTTTTTGTTTGTTTGCTTCTTCTACAAATTGTTGTTCGGACTTTTGCACTGATCAGATCCGCCCTTGTTTCTGTTCCGTCAGTTTTCCGTTTCTTTTCTTTCTCATACCCTCAGAATTCTTATTTTTTTCAATATTTGAGTTTCATTGTTGCGCGTTTTCTTCTTTTTGTTTTTTTAATTGAATTGCGTAATTTACGTTAAATTCAGACAATGTACGGGGATTCATATGCTGGTGACTGTTATAGTTGCTGTCCGAAATTTACAACCTTTTTGTTGAGTTTGTCTACCTACTTCTTTTCTCTTATTCATTGTATATATATATATATTTATATGTCGAGATGTATTTACACACAAAGAATTTGAGTACTCACTACTAAGCTGAAGAACGCAGCTTGATAGTATCTATCTTTCCACTCAATAACGTTGATTTTGCGCGACATCATGTGATTTCTTTTTCTAATTATTTACGTTTATTTGGGGTACTTCATTTTTCAAAATATTTTAAACATTTTTTACACACTGGTTATAAATTTAGAGGGTAAGAAACGCAGCAATCCAAAAGCAAGTGAAAGGTCAGAGCTTCTGGTTTTCAATGTACGTATCGTGTTTTTTGATGATTAGAGGAGGAGGAGAAACAAAAGGATAGTAAAGCTATATTTTTGACTGTCTGACTCCAATAGTCTTATTGAATTTGCTTGAACTTCTTTTTTATAGGACGTGTCGATATTAGTTTGAGGCTTAATGTACTTTTGACAAAGTTCTTTTTTAAGAAAGTGGTGCAAAGTTTAAGCTGTTTCAGTGTTTGAATTTAATCGTTGTAGGCAAGGCTGCTAAAGTTGTTGCTGTGGCCTGTTGACAATGGATTTGGAGGACAAGTTTCTTGCTAGAGGTATTTATGATTGCGCTCCTCCTTATCTCATGGGATTTAATTTACTCTTGCTTCTGTGTTCCACAGTTTGCATTTCTTACAGTGTGGTATCAAAAGGGAGATGATGTTTGGTTTATTTCTGTGCTATAGCAAGTTGTTGACTTTAAGAGGCCCCCTTTCTTGTTGCTGTTAGTATGTTGTTTGGGTCGACATTCAGAGGAGTATCTGGGTGCAATTATGACATGACAACCAACAAAGTGAATAGCATTGTCATGATAACTTACTAAGAGAGTTGCTTGATTTTGATGCCGTTCTTGGTGTATCCTAAGCATTAGTCCTAAATTAATTCCTTCTCAACATCCTGCAGTCATTGTCAGCCTCACTTTCGATGATATTTTATGGTCATTAGAACTAAAATGATTGCTAGTCCTATTATATGAGATAGAGAAAGAACTGGTGTCGAGGCTTTTATATGAGGATTTCTGCTGACTAGTTAATACTTAGGCCTTTCCAAAGTGATTTCCAATTAAAATGCAATTCTAATGCCTATTGTGGAACAACAGTTGGATTCCTAGTTGCAGGAGTCTCGTTCCAATCAAAACCCTGTCTGTTTCAAAGGAGCAATCTCTAAATTTACTTGGATTTCTAATTCAAGTCCACTGCTTGGCCATAAGCTTGTAGTTAGACTTAGCAACCAGTGATTATGTGAGATGTTGATATCTCAACATTACAACGCTACTATTCAATAATTGTAACAATTTTCTCTGCCCTGAAATCAATTTTGTTTATGCCATGTAGATGCAGTACACCTTGTTTTCTTATGTCCTTGAGTAGATGCTCATATTTATAGTGAAACAGCAGAAGCATTGTGAAAGGTGACTGTCATCCTTAAAGCATAATTGTTTGTTCTTTATTTTCTTATAAGCATTCATCTTCGACTCTGGGGAGCCAAAGAATCATCAGTCATGATTTTCCCAACTAACAATTTCTCCTGCCAATTTCTAGAATTTCAATGAGATCTCTATGTGATATTATGAAGCATAATGACCTTATACTTGGATATTGTATTTTTATCACTTGTTCTGCTTTATGGTTTTCCCGTTCCATTTGGATTATCATTTAGCAAATCTGAATATTTATATTCACTTGCTGTTGAATAGAAAGCTAAGTGGAATTTTCTTTTGTCTGGGCCAATTTATTACCATCTGCTTAAGTTACCATCAGAAATTATGAAGAAGCATATGTTTCTATAAAGAAGCAGTTATTTATGATGGTGTTGAAGTTTCAATTTTCACCTGGAACATTATAATGTGAATGCAATTAAATATGTTTGGATTTTATGTAGGCCTACCGTTTCTTGAAAAGATTTTTGGCGAATAGATATTTTTTCCTTGTAAACTTTGTGGCTATTAAGTTCTGATTAGCAAAATAACTAAGAAACAAGGTCACTGTTGTTAGGGATCCAAAGAGAACATAGATTACGAAATGGTTGTCATTTAGAAGTAACTATACAAATAATCTAGTTACTTAAAACTTGAAGCATTATAAAGGAACCAAAAACTAGATAACTTCTTTCACTGTGCATGGATGAGATTATTGTTGGAACTTGCTTTAGCAGTAATACTGCCCATCTTCTCCAAAGACTTGCGCATTTTTTAGGTTAATCTGTTGTTTCCATTCAGTTTCTGGAGTTCAAAGCCTCTCTTCTAGTGTGCAAAGCACGCCAGAGAAAAATGGGAATTCAGATGATGCTTCAAGAAGCCCAGAACTCCTCCAGGAGTTTCTAAAATCTGGTCCAGAAAAAGAAATTCTTAAGACTTGCTTTGACAGGAACAAAAAGCCCTCAGCTTCATCGAAAAACAAGATGACAGAACTGACAAAGATGAATAACAAAACAATTAAGAAGCAGGAGCCTAAAAAAGCTTCATCTAGTTTCAATACCCAGCCTTCTTCTAAGAAGCACAGGAAGGGGGAAAACCCAGTAAGACTTCTGCCAGCTTCCGAGCAGTCACAAGATTTTGGATCTTCAAGTACCTGGGTATGCCAGAATTCTGCTTGTAGAGCTGTTCTATCCATTGATGACACATTTTGCAAAAGATGTTCGTGTTGTATTTGTCATTTGTTTGATGATAACAAGGATCCCAGTCTCTGGTTGGTTTGTACATCTGAAAATGGTCAGGATGATGCTTGTGGGCTATCTTGTCATGTTGAGTGTGCCCTTCAACATGAAAAGGTTGGGGTTGTCGATCTTGGCCAATTGATGCAGCTAGATGGTAGTTATTGTTGCGCTTTTTGTGGCAAAGTTTCTGGAATACTTCGGTGAGTAAATTTTAATTACAACATCTACTTTTGTGTCACTATTGGCTTCATTCATGTATCATCAATTATTGGTAGGTTAAGTTGATGTGCTTGACAGCCTACACTTCTCTGCAACTTTGCAATACTTTCTAGATCATGCTGTCTTAGAAAAATTTCCCGCAATTTTGAAAAAGTGATGTTGATTAATGTTCACTACTTTTGGCATTGATTTTAAGTCTATGTAAGAGTAGATGCATCTTTTATATCTTGATCTCATTTATACTATTTGCATGAGTGTGCTTTGAATGATTTTCTCAGTTTCGACTTGCAATGGCTCCTAATATAGCTAGTGAAGCAGCGAGTAATGAATTGGGATGAAATTATAATTTGCATTATTGACTTCAACATTTGGTCATCATTGAGTTTCTTTTATGCAATTATTTTTGACAGATCTTGGAAGAAACAGCTACTTATAGCCAAGGATGCCCGTCGTGTTGATGTGCTCTGCTATAGGATATACCTAAGTTACAGGCTACTGGATGGGACTACAAGGTTCAAAGAACTGCATGATATTGTACGAGATGCAAAAGCCAAGTTAGAAACAGAAGTTGGTCCAGTCAATGGTGTTTCTGCTAAAATGGCTCGCGGTATTGTCAGCAGACTCTCTATTGGTAGTGAAGTGCTGAAACTTTGCTCTGCTGCCATTGAAAAAGCTAATGAATGGCTGGATACCATTTCTAATGTGGATCCAAATTTTAGAGGTCAGAAATTTTGGAAGTTACCTTTGGTTGTTTTTGTTTTGTATGTCAAACAGTATCTTTCTGAAAAAATAATCCCTGTTATATTCTGCAGAGGATTCACTTCCTGCAGCTTGCAAATTCTTATTTGAAAAGGTGACTTCTTCATCGGTGGTAATTATACTAATTGAATTGTCTAATGCATTGTCCTCTGATATAAAAGGCTACAAGCTATGGTTTAGCAAGAGCAGAGAAGATATACATAGAAATGACCCTATCTGTGTATTTCCTAGAACTCAGAGGAGGATTTTGATATCCAATCTGCAGCCATGCACTGAGTATACCTTTCGGATTGTTTCTTACACACAGGCTGGTGACTTGGGGCACTCTGAAGCAAAGTGTTTTACTAAGAGCATTGAGGTAATTCACAAGAATCCTAGTGCTTCTGTTGCCACAAATGGTAACAAAGAAAATAGCCTTAGTGGAGGAAATATGTCTAGTGCCAAGGGGGCATCTAAAACAACTGCTACTAATTCTTCTGGATTTAAGGTTCGAGAACTTGGGAAGATCCTCTATTTGGGCAGAGCCCAGCAACAGGGCTGCCTTGAAGGATTTTGTAGTGCAGATACTGAGAAATGCTGTGCGGTTAGCAAAGCAATTGAACCTAAAATTTTACAAGAGAAGTTGCCACCTGTCTCACGAGGTCTGGACTTAAATGTTGTTTCGGTGCCAGATTTAAATGAAGAGGTGATACCACCATTTGACTCTTCTCGGGATGAAGACAATGGATGTACTTTGGAGCAGACTATGGAGGCAGACGATGATGCTGCCTCACATGAAATAGAGAAAAATGATTTAGCAAGATCTAATGGTAGTGGTGACTTTCAGCTATGGGTCCGAGGGCCAAGTGGAGAAGTGCCTGCTGTTAATTCTTGGCCAGAGTTGTGTAGAAAAAGAAGTGCAGTTACCAATGAAGACATACATGACTCTGACAGCACGCTGATAAATGGGTCACCATTTCATGCTTCCAATGGTTCAGGTAGCTTGGATGAGAACTTCGAGTATTGTGTGAAGATAATCCGCTGGTTGGAATGTGAGGGTCACATTAATCAAGAATTCAGGTTGAAATTGCTGACTTGGTTTAGCTTGAGATCATCTGAACAGGAACGTAGAGTGGTTAATACCTTCATCCAAACTTTGAATGATGATCCTAGTAGTTTGGCTGGACAGTTGGTTGACTCTTTTTCAGATATTATATCAAGCAAGAGGCCAAGAAATGGTTTCTGTAGTAAGCTGTGGCATTAGGTTAGGGAAGGACAATCTCAAACACAAGGCTGCTGTTTCGCGAAATGGCTAATTGTTTATTCTGGTAAACCATCCTGATTATGTTGCCTCTCTCTGTACATGCATTTGTTCTTGATCACTGTAATAAGTGATTCAATTAGTTTACTGACAAGTTTGTTGGGCAAAAGATTGCTTGCTGATTGCAGGCACTGTTCCATTTTTCTCGGACGCAATGCCCTTGGGCACGACGTTTCATTCTGTACAAGCCATTTGCAATTTCTTAATTTCTGCTAATGACATTTGAAGCGGTAGCTTTAGAGTTATGAAAACATCTTTCTACACTTGTCATTATTTTGCCCTCTTTGATTCAGAGAAGGGGTTACATGAACTGGAGTTTACTTAAGTTGCATAGTTGCTTTTACAGTGTATATTTCTTTTTCTTTGAAGTATTTTCCCATTATGAGAACAATATAAAACCTTTTCTCAGCCTAAAAATAGAAAGGAAAAGGTATCCAATTAAACAAAATTATTTTAAAAAGATGAATCAAGTCTTTAAATTGTAAACAAGCCTTGAACATTTAAATTGATGCAAATTAGTCCGTTTTGTATATGTGCATTGAAATGTTTCTTTTATTAAATGCTTTTTGTATTAAAGTTAATATACTGATTTTTCATAAGGTATGCTTTTTTTAAAGTTATACATGGTTTCAATTTTAACAAAGGTTCCTAAGATGTGATAATAGTATATATATATATATATATTCGCTTTTTTTTTATAAAAAAATTACGTATAATATAGTTATTTTGACATAAACAATACTATATGATAATTACTCGGAGAATGTTGAAAAAAAATCCATTTTAAAAAAATTGTTATATAGAAAGTTTTTCTTTTTATATAACAATTTTTTTTCTTTACCCAAAAAAAGTTTTTCTTTTTATCTTAAAGTTAGAAAATTGAAAAAATTGTTCAATTTTAAGGAATTCAAAAACATTTGTAACAATTATCTATAAAACATTGTAACAAAAAAGAGAAAAAATTGAAAGAATATTTATTATAGGAAAGTGCGTATTTTTATATTATTTTAGAAAATTTTAATATTACTTTTATCACTTATTTCTTAAAAGAATTTGGAAAGATAATTATTTTCATTTGTGCTAAAATTGGATCTAGTTTTGAATTTAAATTGTTGGATTAAGAAGGGTTCCAATATAGAATTTCAATTTAACAAAATAAAATACTAATAAAGATTTCATAGCATTGTGTTTAGAATCATATTATTAAAGAGTATAAAATCAAATCATGCAAAAAGATGTACATAATACTCAAGTTAAAATTTGTGTTAAATCAAGCATGCTTAGTTTAGGATTATCACATCAAAAGTTGCATGGAAATGTTGGAAAGCAACATTGATGATATTGAAAATCAAAATTGTTATTTAAAGGTGATTAAAAGATGTTAGATTTTGAAATTGCTACTTCAAATTATTTTAAATATGTTTAAGAGAAGCTTTTTTAAAAAGATAAATAATGCCTTAATACTATTCAAAAGAGGACCAATATTTAGGTACAAACAACAATCACTTGTATTACAAATAGTACATTGGTCTTTGGAAAACTAGAAAACTTACACAATGAAAGAAGCCTCGACAAAAAGATCGATAGAAATGATAATATAGCAAGTGGGTTTGGTTTTAAAATCCTTCTGGTAACATATTGTTTTTCCTACTTATAAGTTCCAATTTTGTGTTGAGCTGGCGCCTAATTTTGTTGCTATTCCTTGAGCTATATTAGCTTCTCTTATCCTTTCCACAGTTCTTCAGCTAATGATGTCTATACTCACTTAGGAATCTATAAATATCCTTTGATTATTCTCCAACCATATTATGCAAACTAGAGATCCATATGCCATCCTAAATATGTTAAGGTCCTTTTTTTTTTCTAAAAAACTTAATTTTCATAACCTAGTCAATTATGTTGTGCCACTGTGTGCTTTCATAATGTAGGTTATAGAGGGGCGTTATCTAGTCCTATAATTTAGACTAGAATCTTTAGTTGAAGAATATACAATATGTGGACTTAATTCCATCTTTGCCAACTTAGCGCATCTTCCTTGCTAGGATTAAGAGAATAGCTTAAGAGATTATCGCTAAATATAGGAAAGCCCTTTAAAGCATGAACTGACCAGCTTTATTTATCTGCAATTATGATAAATTCTACCTTAGAGTTTACAATAAAACTAAACTCTTGAAATTTGTATAAGGATACTAAAATATACCAATTTTCAAATTAGAAAGAGGTGCTCATACTATTACCAATTTTGTATTTAAAAGCATAGTTTGCCAAGTACCTTATCTTTAGGATATTTCTAAGAGTCCATGACATAGATTTAGTTTTTGCTTTCTATATGCTATCACCCTTTAAGAAGTGAGTATGTAGCCATTTTACCCATAATAACTCTTTATACATGCATAGCTTCTATATCCTTTTAATTGAGAGCATTTTTTCAATAACTCTGCTAAAATTTACTCTAAGTTCCCCATTCTTTTTAGACAGATATAGATTCCTCCACTTGATTTTTATCTGCATTGTTTTCTCCTCCAACCACGACTATAAGAACTTCCTCGATAACTTTTCAATCAACTTCATTGATTACTTTGGAATTGCTAGGTGAGTACTCTAACATATATAGAGATTGCTTAGAATAGAGTTGAGTAATTATAGCCTAGCCTACCTTAGCCTTATAAGAAAGGAATTTATTGCACTAGTTACCAAGCCTCTAGCAAATAGAAAAAATGAGTGGCTTGCAATATGAGAAGGATAATCTCTTTGTAGTTATTCCTTAAATGCTTGAAAATGAGTTATTCATGTTTGAAACCATTTTTAGTTTATAAGATCTTTGTTGCATTGCTTCTAGCTAAAATGAAAAAGTAGTTTTTGGAAGTTGTATCTTAACCTTTATATTTCCTTGAACTTATTTGATGATTTAGTGAAAATCTTTATAGATTCCTTTGTAGAACCACAAAGTAGGAGTAAGTCATTTGCAAAAGATATATTAAAAATGGCAATCTTATTACATTTTTAATGATACTTAAACATGGATTCATTAGCACTATTCACTGTAAAATAGTCTATAGAAACCGAAATTCCATACACTCCCTAGAAGTGGGAAATGGGAACAAGATAGTAGGTTTCATAGAAATTCAAGATCAGTTCCTTGAACACTTTCAAAGTACTATAGCGACACAAAAGGGTCTTCACTCTTCCAAAGCATTGGTGGAAAACCTTTTTCCTAACCTTTTGTCTGAACATCTTACCAATTCTTTGATTGCTGAAGTTTCAGACTAAGAGATAAGAGAAGCTTTTAATTCTCTTAACCCAAATAAGGCCTTTGGCCCAGACGGGTTTAATGGGTTCTTCTTCAAGAAAACTTGACCTATCATCAGGGAGGAAGTGACCAAAGCCATCCAAAATTGTTTCCATTATGGAAAACTCCTCAAAGAGATCAATTCCACCTTTATCTCTCTCATTCCCAAAAAAGCTCACCCTTCCACAGTTTTAGACTATTGACCTATCTCTTGTTGTAACATGCTTTACAAGGTGATTGCAAAAATCATAGCAAATAGGCTCCGAGACATCCTTCCTCACATTATAAGTCCCAATCAAAGTGCCTTTGTTAAGAATCGTAGAATGGGGGATAATATTCTGTTGGCTCAATAAATATTCAAGAATTATCACCTTTCTAATAATCAAAAGAGGCGTGCTTTTAAAATGAATCTTCAAAAACCCTACAACTCAATTCAATGGGACTTCCTTATTAATGCTCTGCAAGCTGTAGGCCTTCCTTTCAAGTTCCTTAACTGGGTCAAAGAATGCATATCCACTCCTTCTTATTCAATCTTGATCAATGGAACTCCTTCAAGATTTTTTAAGGGTAAGTTGGGCTTAAGACAGGGAGATCCCTTATCTCCATTTCTCTTCATAATTTGTATGGAGGTTTTCTCTAGGAATTTGAAAGCTTTTACAGAGAACTCCCCTTCCTTCAAATATCATTGGAGGTGCCAAAGCCTTAAACTTAACCATCTCCTCTTTGAGGATGACCTTTTGATGTTTTGTCATGCAGATTTGCTATCTGCTCAAACATTGCTTGACTCTTTGTGTACCTTCTCTATATTTTCTAGAATGGATATGAATACAACCAAGAGTCAATTTTTTCTATCCCCGGATGTGAACTATCTAGCTCACCAAACGAAACTTGTCTTTGGTCTTTAGCAAGACACTCTTCCCATAAGGTATTTAGGGGTTCCTTTCATCACAGGTCGTTTATCTAGGAGGGATTGCTTTCCTCTTTTAGACAAAATAGACAATAGGATCAACAGTTGGACTTATAAAAGTCTCTCATATGCTGGCAGAATCTAATTGGTTATCTTAGTTGTCTCCTCTTTCCAAGTATAATGGTCTTTCCATTTCATACTCCCTTCCTCTATACTTAAGGATATAAAGAAGAAGCTTAGGAATTTTTTATGGGCTAGGAGGGTAGATTTGAAATATCATACCAAGGTCAAGTGGAGTGACATTAGTAAACCTAAAAAGGAGGGAGGTTTAGGAGTGAAACACTTGACCACATGGAACCATGATCTGATAGGGAAACATATTTGGAATTTGTTTGAAGATAGGGAGGCTTTATGTGTTAAATGGGTGCATACCATCATTCTGAGAAGGAGCAACTTTTGGAGTGCCCAACCAACCTATAATAGCTTTTGGAGTTGGGGAAAAATTTTACTTGTGAGGGATAAAATGAGGAACCAATTCAGATTTAGAATTGGCAATGGTCTATCTGCTCTTTTATGGCAGGATCCCTAGCACCCGAGAGGCATTTTGCAGAACTTCTCTTCACCAAGGGAGATTAATGGCTCAGAGCTTCCAATGACAACAAGAGTTTTTGAAGTTATCAATCATAATGAGTGGAGTTGGCAAGAAGTTTCCATAAAGCTCATCGGAAACCTTGAAATACCTCGACATCTACCAAATAGTTCCCACCCTGATTGTCTAGAATAGCTAGTTGGCTCCATTAGACCGTATACAACTGCTTCCACCTATAACTTCTTGCGACCTCCTTTACAGGTAGTTCCATGGTATAAGTTAGTGTGGGCTAAAGGTAATAGACCTATGTGCTTCTTTATCCTTTGGCTTGCTTTCCTTCATAAGTTACAAACTTGCGACAAACTTCCCTACCTCTATACTCCTAACCACTGTTCATTGTGCCTTTCGACTAATGAAACCATAGACCACTTATTTTTGGGGTGTACATACTCCAAATCAGTTTGGGACCAAAGCCTCTCACATTTCCACTTACAATGCCATAATTAGCCTACTCTCTCTTCTATTCTCACTTGGTTTAAAGTTGTTTCCAATACCCGCACTTTAAACCTTACAAATGTCCCAATCCTGTTATCTACTAATGTTTACCACATTTGGTCTGAAAGCAATGCTAGAACCTTTAAAGATGAAGCCAAGGATGTTGGGAGTGTGTAACTCGAAGTAATCTCCCAAGTTATAGAACATCAAGCTCAAACACCGAGAGGAGGTAATTAAATAAGTGCCTATTTTACTAACTTTTCTTTGCAGGTTT
Organism: Erythroxylum reticulatum; assembly: GCA_025504915.1. Lineage (NCBI taxonomy): Eukaryota > Viridiplantae > Streptophyta > Magnoliopsida > Malpighiales > Erythroxylaceae > Erythroxylum > Erythroxylum reticulatum. The sequence goes on along the minus strand of JANSVA010000008.1, from coordinate 37,146,937 downwards.
GATAGCACAGGAAAAGCAATTGGCTCAATCATGTGTGTCAACTTTCAGAAAGCAGACAGGAGGCCAATTGGCTCTAACACCTCTTCAGAACCAGAGAGGATAGACTCAGGAAACACGTTGCACTCCATCTGCAGCTACGGAATTAAGGTATGCCCATGGAACTTCTTCAGTCGTCTTTATCCCTCAAGGCTAGCAGGAGAACATGAGGTGAAGTTGGTTCAGGCTAAGCCAAAGCTTTCATTTCAGATATCAAGAACTTAGCTGCTTATGTTTTTATTGATAGTAGATTGGATTGTCATTTCTGTATTGTTGTGGTTAAATGAATCTAGTAAGTTATGGCACTTATGTGGGGTGAGGTGGGAGAGATGGAGAGCTGAATTAGTTCAAGTTGTAAGGAAGTGATGCAATTTCAAGGTTTCTTGTTGATTTCCATTATGTGGCAAAGGACTTTGTCCCTTCTAACTCTGCTGAGTAGCTTAGAGCTCACAGAGACTTGGCTATAGTTGTACTCCAATGTTGTACATAACGCTGTATTTGTATAAAATTTTCTGACTTAACAAAAAAAAGTGGAGATAAATGAATTCGTGACCTAATTTCTTTTACAACTTTGAAGAGTGTAGTTGATTCTCCACTGACTAGGATATAGTATGTAGGAGAAGTAACATATTGTCTCACTCAATTAATGCATTTGTCAAGAAATGCCCAAGCTTCCATAGTATTGAATAAGAAACTCCTATTTAAGGAATCAAAAGTTTCAAAATGCAACTTTATTCTACTTCCTCTTATAGTAGTTTATAAATAACTTTTGGGCAATTAGTATATTGTCACTAATAATTCTTTGATGAATAAAAACAATCTAACTAAGACTACCGATGCTCTTAAGGCCAACAATGTGAGAATGAGATGGATTGTTTTATAAAGAATCTTGTATCTTGATTGAATGGGCTAACTTTATCAATAGTACCCAACATCCTTTCGAAGTAGTTAAAAACCAAATCTTTCAATTGTTATTGATCCTTGATAATAGTGTTCTCTAGTGTTTGTAAGGATACAATTTTGTTAACATTTTTCTTAAAAAGAATTCATATTCTTGTATCCATCCTTTAGCTAACTGATTCTTGAATTTTGTTTTATCAAAGAGTAATAAATCTCTAGTGTTTCAATTATCTATCTAAACATGTTCATTCAAGTAGTTTAAGAGCATCATCTAATGATTGTGTATTATAATAGGATTAGCTCTCAATTGGTCATGTATTAAGTTAAGAGAGGCTAGACTTTCTTCTTTGTCTATTTTTGTAGTTGTGTAGCAATTCTTATTTAGTTGAATTAGTTGCTTTTTGACATCTTTTAGATTTTTAAAAAATTTATACCATTTATAATCTTACCGTTGCGTGTTCTATCTTATTATAGCTTTCTTTATTCTTAAAACCTCAAAAAGATAGTTATTAAACTTGAAAGGGTCATTCCTTATAGTTATTAAACTTGAAAGGGACATTCCTTTTCACTAATTTCTCATTCAAGCGAATTTTAATGTGTGTGTAATCACAACAAAGTGGATTACTGGATTGTGAGCATATTACTGGGATATGTTATCATCTTAGACAAGTTAATAAGGGATTTGTCAAGATTCTTTTGTAGAAACCAGCAGCCACTTTAGTTATTTTAAATGTAGTACCATTGTATCGGTTACGCCAACACTACTGATGTATCTTGTGAATCCTAATTATTGTTCTTCATCTTGGATCTTTCTAGATACACTTCCTATGCTAGTAGATATTATTTAAATTCATATGTTATCAGCTAAGGTATAAAGAAGCCTGCTTACATATATATGAAATCATCCTTTAATGTTTTTCTCTTATGCTTTAGGTTTGTAACGTATACTATAGTGATATGAATTTGAGTTTGGATGTGAATTAGAGAGACTTGAAAATTGCTTTATTGATTAGAGAAGCTCAAATGATGTAAGTGAAATAAATTTGGATTAAGTATATAATAATGAGACCATTATAGTAAAAATCATGATTGCTCATTGTAGTCCACTACTTATCCAAAAACCACAAGCCCTTTAAAATTAGGTACTCTTCATTTTGGTTTCAAGTAAACCAAAAAAACCAAACTTCTTCATTGTTAGGAGATATTTCAAAAATTGTTGTTTATTAGCATTCTTCAAATCCTTGACATTCTATGTTATAATATTCATCATTAAGAAGGGGAATTGTCAAACACTTTCCTAAATTTTTGGCTAGGTTTCTTTTTAGTGGTCTCAAACTATTTTTAATCCATTTGTAATCATAGTAATAGCTAAAATTGAATCTTTTTCTAAAGTCTCCACTTATTTAAGTGTTTCTTTTCCTTTGTTAGGTTGCTTATTTCCACCAACTTTTCTTTTATATTCATCTCTAGATTTTCTTTTGCCAACTCATTAATTCTTCCATTATCATCTACATTTTTGTCAAGGACATTAGTAGAGTTACCTCTCCCTTCATCCTCAAAATCCCTCCATTCTTTGTTCTCTAATTCTTGATATTGTCATTTGACCTATATTTCTCTTAGTTGGTATCCAAACTGTATATTGATGTTTCATCTTAGGTCTCTATTGATAACTTAAAGATATTAATCTTTCATAAGTTTTCCATCTTCATTTAGTTTCGTTATTCTTAAGCATAACTCTTTGTCTAAGTTAACTTTAATGCACATGTATTGATAAGTGTAACTTGCATCATGTTTGAGGGCATAATTTGATTGTGTTTAGCCGATAATTCAATCATTTAGTATGTGATTAGGTTAGAATTGTGTTATTTTGTTAATTATTTATATTTTAAGTTCTTTAAGGGTTAGTACAAGTTTTGGAGCTTAAATATTATATTTTTGAGGTACATTGATGTGTTTGCTAGTGTTTCAGGGTCAATATTGAAGAACAAAGGAGTTTCAGACACATTTGGGCCAAAACAATGACCCACGATCGTGACTTATCAGGCCACGATTGTGACAGAAGCTCCAGATTTAGGACACGATCATGGCTTGCATGCCACGATCATGAAAAAAGGCTCATATGTGAGCCACGATCATGGCCTACATTGGGCAGACGCATAGACACTCATGAATGTCAAATTTCGAGGGATTTTTTGGACCAAAAAAACCCTAGGGTGACCCAAAAAATAAACGAGTATAAAAAGAACATAAAGATGTAGAGAAAAAAGGGAGCTTTTGTGTTGGGATCCCGCTTTTACGAGTCACATGCCCGACGTTCTAAGTGACATCTGAACGCGCATCCCATAAGGGTGACGTGCCCTCACCATTTAAACATAAAAAACAAACTCATTACTCCTATTTCAGAATAGATTTTGGGAAACCTCAAACTAGAATTTCAAGTTGAATTCTTCAAAACATTTTTTCCCATTGTCTTAAGTTTCTAATGAAACCAAAATCATTCAATTTGGTTAAAAAATCTGTAAGTTATAGCCCAAACATTTTCGGATTGTTATTAATTGAAATAGTACACTATACGCAAATTCCATCCAAAAATTAAAAGTCGAAGAGATTGAATTAAAATTCAATTTCTTTATAGGATTCCTAGCTCTATATCTCTAGTTTATTTAGAAATAAGAATGATCTCATTTGGAACTCTATAGTTCAAGATATTATCCAAATACCGAAGTATGTTCAATGAAATATCCAATTCATGCTCTTCCAACTAATGCCCTTACTTTGATTCAATCGATATTTTTAAAATCAATACCAAAAGCTAAATTTTGTTTATGGAGAGATAGAGAAATGTGTTAGGAATCTATTGGTTTAAAAATCAGGTCATTTGGAGGTCGAACAACAAAGTTATGATCAAAAGAGTGGAATATGT
>JANSVA010000008.1:37121770-37133311 GCA_025504915.1 Erythroxylum reticulatum | reverse complement strand
TCTATATATGTAACTTAGTAAATGAGATCTACTAATATCTATCCAATAGATACTATTACATATATATTAATCTAACTGGATCATTAGAGTCCTTATTTGATGATCCTATGATCAAGAACATTTTTAGATTAAATTTCAAAGACTTGACTCTCATTATCATAATCTCCATTATGATGGAAATTGTATAAATTTAATCAAGGACTTATCATATTAGAATAAAAACAATAACTGTAATATGATAATAAAATCATTTGCCATGTTATTAATCATAATTAATAATCACAAAACTAAAGTGTTCAATTTGTTATATAACGATTGGGTCATGGGCATAATTCTAATAATAAATGCCTAAGCAAAATACATTTTGTGTAGTAAAAGAGAGGAATCAAACGCGTGAGTGTGATTGGCTATAAGTTTGCAAAATGGTGAGTGTTCTTTAAATTTATTTTATAAAAATTATTTCTATTCCGTCGTGAAATGAATATTGATTATGAGTTTATATGATTATTGCTAATATATTTTAGCAATATATGAATTGAAGTTTAAAAGTTAAATCTTATATGATTTGAGTGTACATTGAGATGATGTTATTGGTTGATAAAACGGAAATGGTTTCTAGCCTATGGTACATAGATAGGTTTTATGCATCTTATTATACCGGTGTATAACGGTTAACCTAGTACAGGTAAGCGATGTAGAACTAGCTCTATAACTACTGGTATACAACGGTTAACTTAGTACAGTAAGTGATGTAGAACTAGCTTCGTAACAAGTGGTTAACCAGTTGCGAGTAAGCGATATAGCTCTATAACTACCGATGTATAGCGGTTATCCTAGTACGGGTAAGCGATGTAGAATCAACTCCATAACTAGTAGATAACTAGTCGCGGGTAAGTGGTGTAAAACCAACTTCGTGACTTTATGCCTGAGGGTACCATATGGAAAAGAAGTTAGTAATAGGCTATGTCGTGTAAGAAATTCATGACATTTTAATGCCCCCATTATTTATTTGAAAAGCGATTTGAGAGACTTGATTTTCGGAAGCGTATATGTTTCATATTAGTATTGAATTACACGAATTGAGATGTATTTGTTTTAGGTAGGTTTATATTGTTAATTATGATTTGAATAGAAAATCTATCATTCATTGAGCTCATTTATCTCACACTCTCTTTTCTATTTTTTAAATAAAACCTCCTAGGTGCATGCTCACGGGCTTCAGTAGGAGGGACTCCACCTCACAAGTAATCAACTTTGTCACAAGCTATTGTATAGGCATTTTTTCCTTGTAAATGTTTTTTTTTGGAATGTTTCCATTTTCATGAACATGTTTTGGACTGTATTTTGTGTAAAGAACGCATGTATATGAATATTTTAAAGTTAAATGCATGAATATGTTTGATTTTTAAAAAAGATTATTAAGGTGATTGTTAAAATTGCTTGTGAATGGACTTAAAGTCCAAAATTTATAGTAGGGATTTTGAGAAGATTATATAAGTGTTTTTGAACTTTTACAGAGACTTGAAATTTTGGGAAGGTCAAAATACAATCATTGTGTTGTCGAAATTTAAAAAAAAAAACCTCGATTGCTTATGTCTTTTAATGTTAAGTTAAGGCTTTTAGGTAAAAAGGGCAATAGGCTTAGCTCTACAAGAGCCTTCCAGCTGGATCAGATATCGACTCGAGGGCCACAGCGGGGTGTCGGACAGGTCATCTAGTCATTTCAGGATACGAGTCTATCAATAATACCATCTAATAGGATACAACCAAAACTTGCTTGGATGCATTAGTTCCATGCTTTAGGATTATAAGGAGGTACATTGAAAACCTAACATCATTTTTACTATCTTTTCGATATTTGAAAAGTAAATTCCTTACGTCTAGAATACAATGTTATGAATATTGTGTTAGTATTGCTACTAAATTTGGTTCTATTACAAAACTGTATCAATATTAATCATCATTGGTTATCATTTTAGGTAATTTTAAAAAATTATAAAATATTCTTTGAATTTTTTAAGATTGCAAAATAGTATCTCAATATATTGTGTTATATAATTGTTAATTTTACATCAACTGTGTTTCCAAAAATTATAATAATATAAGTTTAAAATAATAATTATCTCTATATTTTTATTAATATTACTTTTCATATATTTCACATATAAACAATAACTATAATTAATATAAGAAAAGTTCATTTAATAATCATATATATTTAAACTAAGATATATGTATGATGATTAAATTGAGATATATGTGCGATCATACCAATAACAATGCACCAGATTGCATCAGAACTTTAAAGTTAAATATGCTTGGGTAAGAGTAGTACTAGGATGGGTGACCTCCTAAGAAGTCCTCGTATTGCACTCCTCAACCACATGGTGCATGAATACGATCTCAAAGATCAAAATTTCTAGTAGGTAGTAAATTCTCATGAATTTTCTTATATTTTCAATTATCTACTCAATCTGAGAGATATGATATATCCACACATCAAGCATAATTTGGAAAATGGAGATACTATTTGGTTTTAGTTTGGTAATTGGACTATTTTTAATCCTCTTATTCAAAGAGTGGATATTTCACAACTTAGAAAGGAAATCCCTATGAATGCTAAAGTCTCCTCACTCATCCATAATAGAGAATAGTATGCCAGTTTTAGAGGTTTTTCTCAACTTGCTGAATACTTACCTCAAATTCCTAAGGGGTATGGAGAAGATAACATCATCTAGTCTCCTAATTCGAGAGGGACATTCACTAATAGTTCTTGTTATAAGCTAATTGCAAGTAATGCAGAAGAAGTTCCGTGGCATGCAATTCTATAGAAGCAGTCTCTAAACCTAAAAGCCTCATTTTTCACTTGGTTAGCGATTAAGAATAGGATCAGAACCAAAGATAGATAGTTTGGGGTATATGATCCCATTTGTGTCCTTTATAAACAAGATGAAGACTATTTTTCTATTGCAGGTACACCAAAGCAATTTGTAGCATAATTCTACATTCATTACCAGTCCCTTGTTATACATTTGAGTGGGCTAAGACTTTGAACATGATCATTGAAATCACTAAACATGGAAAGCAGAGTGGGTTGCTTATTAAAAACAACCTTTACAATTACCATCTATTCTATATGGAAGGAAAGAAACATGAGACTATATAAGAAAACTAAGGAGGAAAAATACCAAATTGTAGAAAATATTATCAACCGGATCAGGGTAGCTTTGATAGCAAACAACAAGAAAAATTCACTCACTCATAACATGAAGAAAAAATGGATGTTGTAATGCAAAGTGATAATGTTGTAATATTTTGTAATTTCAATTTTTGCTAAATTGTAGACAAATTAAACAACTCATTGCAATCTTGATTTAGCTTTTGCTATTACTAATACAATTCTTTTTATTTTCCAAAAAAAATACTTAAGATATTACAATTTACATCCTATAATAAAGAATAATTACATTAAAACATCATATATTAAGAATAATAAAATTCCACGACTCCATATATATTACAATAAAAGTTCATGCCTAAGAACACAACCAAGTATAAGGGAAACCTAAAATAAAAATACTTATAATTAAAAGTTTTATATTTATATTGTATATAAAAAATTAACATATGCATCAAATATAACTAAAACTAAAAGAAAAGAGAGGAAATGAAAAATATTACTTTATTCAATCGAATATCCACTCAAATCGCATTGACCTGAATTTTATTTAGTACAAAATTCTCATTATTGAGAGGAGTCTTATAATTACCATCATTCAAATTGATTACTCCAAATGACATATATCAACATTTTCTCATCCAGGATTATCTTTCAAGTCACTCTTATCTATCAAACTTGGTTTCTCATAAACCTAATATACTAAAAGATCGATATAGTTAAGACAAATTGGATCTACAAAACCACCTTTGCAATTAAGAGTCCTAGTAAACAAACAAAATTAAATTTATAAGAAATTAAAAAAATTATATTCAAATAATGATAATAACATAACTTTCTCAAAGCTTTAAATTGTATTAAATAAAGACCAAATCATTCAATCTTTTGTGTTACAATCTATTCCTTTTATTAGAATGGATGATTTCAAAAATGCTTCAATTCCTTTCACACCCTGTTTCACTCACATATTGACTTAAAATCAAATTGGAAACCATTGTAATTCTGGAACACCACTTATGAATTGGCCCTACCAAGTAACTATATGACAACAAAAGTAACCTTATAAACAAAATAAAGTGATAATTAATTTTTAACAATCAATAAAAGTAAAGAAATATATGCCTGGACTAATTTTGTCTCTTTGAAGAATTATAATGAGCATCCTAAAATCACCAAAAACATCTTTATAAACCTCTATTTGTAAGCTTAGGAGATCTTTCATCATCTCATGCGCAATAATTATTATAATAGTTAATAGCATTCTCCTATTAAATTCATATTTATTTGTAAATCTTAGTTTAAAATAAACACTAGGATTAAAAAATTTCACAATTTCGAGCAACAAAGAGTAAAGTTTCCTTTCTCATCTTTCATTAATGACTAAAAGATAAGTTATATACAAAGAAGGCTTTATTTTATATTGGTCTTGATTGTTTCCTTCTCCCTTTCTATAGAATCATAAAAATAACACATTTTTTCCCTTTTATCACTATCAGCTAGATGAATTACTCTCACTAGAGACTTACAAACTCATACAACAAATTGACATTAGAACCAAAATTTATGATCTTTAAGTATAATTCTAGAAAACTCCATTCTAACATTAGACCTAGTATGCTAAGATGCAACCTACTTATCACTTGTAAACATTTATTTGTATCTCTTTCTTCACCAAGAAAAGCACTGAAATGATAAGAAATTAGTCACAAATCTTATAATAGTAAGATGATATAAATTATTATCAATGGTAAAACTCTTTCTCATCAAAGTCAGGACCCATACACGATTACAAATGAACTTGGTCACTTTTTTCACTTTCTACACAGTTTCATCAGTGATAGGAAAGTATCTAGGATCTCCTATATTTCCTAACATCAGGACAGTGCAATGTGTAGCATAATGAGTCTAATAAAAAGAATTATATCTACTTTAGAATCTTTTCAACTACTTTAAAAGCATAATCATTATCAGTAATGAATTGTACAATATTTTTAAGCCCAACTTCATTCGTAACTTTATCAAATATCTAAAATAGAGTATCAACATTTCTAACAGTTCCAAATGCATTAATAGACTTTAAAAATATTATCTTCAGAAAAATAAACCAAAAAATTAATAATAGAGTTATATCTTTTGTTTATCCAACTAACATATATGATTGAACACCCATAAATTGCCCAAGTCACTCTTCTTTAATTCAAATAAAATTTTATTTTATAAATAGAACTGCTCAAAAGATTAGCTCTACATTCATAAATTGAAGAAACTTTATATCCTTGATCTTAAAAGGCAATAACATCCACCATAGGATGGTAATAATAAGATTAAGCAGCATTAAATGCTATTCCTGAGTCATACCACCATTTTGTCATTACCATATCCATATTATGAGTTGTTTCTTTCAATTGTAGGCAGTACGAATTGAAAGTTTAGCTCTAGGATTTGTTCGTAGTGTAAAAAATTTAGACGCTTATCTTCTTCTATTCCTCAAATCAAGTGCAACATTCCCTTCTTGTTAAGTAGGAAAACCACCTTCAATATATCTAGTATCATCCTAACCACTTAAAAAAATTCCATTACCAATTTCGTAGTTTAATCTTTACCTTCTATCTTTCCTATATTGATACTCTTCAAGCAAAATTTTTATTTTTCAATTCACATAATGGCTAACTTTCTTACAAGGTTTCATATCACCTTTGATCCCGATCAAATGCTTCCTTAATCTAGTGATTTTCCCACCTTTTAAATGTTTGTTGTAATATAAACATATCGTATTGTTCTTCATTTTAGGAACTAATCTAACAAGAGCCCAAGCTAGATCATTGAATCTTCCTAAACTTAAAGTTGTTGAATTATTATGAGTACTTGAACTTTCCTCCATTTATCTGTAAAAATAAATAAATACAAATATCAAAATCAAATTAATAACTTCATTTTCAAAAAAGAAAGTTTATGTATATAACATCATTACATAATAGATTCAGTAGTACATAACTATATAACATCATTACATCTTTATTTTGGTAACACACATTGTAAAAATGACTTTATTGTGCAAAATAAAAAGAAAAAATTAATTAGTTTTCACATTATATTGCGCAATGAATATACTCTTATAAATCAAGACTAGAGATGTCAAATTTGTCCCGATCTGACCCGACCAGGCCTAATTTTGGCCCAGGTTGACTGAGTCATAGATGGGCCACGAGCAAACCATGGCCAACCTAACTGGACCATGGGTCGAGATTAAGTCGAGCACGGACCTCAGTCCAACCCGTGGCCTGACAGTTACTTCAAAAATGATGTCATTTTTGACATTTTTCTTTTTAAAAAATATGGTGGGTTGGGTTGGCCCTACTTGTCGAGCCACCTTAGCCTAGCCCATTGACATTCCTAATCAAGACATATCTTAAAAGTAATTTTAATTTAATAATAAAGAATTTAATTACCTTAGGGTAAATATAATCAATGAGAAGTTAAACTACTTAAAGTACCTTTTTCAAATTCCCATGACCTATTTTATATTATGTATTTAACCATCTATAAGATAGGATAATGAGTGTGCATTTGAAAGTTTGCTATTATATTATAAATAGTGCCTTCCAAAGTTTAATTTTGTGTATTTGTAATGCTATTTTCTAATAAAAATAATATAAGAATGTAGACACTAATTCAAAAAACTCAAAATTTATCTCGTTTTTATGATTAATATAATAAAATAACTTGAAAATCAAATAAATATGACTTCATCAATTCATCTTTATGTCTTTATGAAGTAATTCATAAAAATACTCATTAATAATACACATAAATTCAGCAACATAATCTCTTACAAAATCAAGTTAATAAGATATATAATGGCATAAGTAAGGTTAATAAATCATAATACCATTACAAGCTACGAAAATAAGTTAAAGTGTTACTTAAAATTAAACCAGACAATGCTTGTATAATAATAATGCTTGGTTTGTGAACGATATAAAAACTTGGCTAAATCAGGCAACAACTAAGAATCAACCAACAAAAACTCACAATTTACAAACCAATTAACCAACACAATTGACAAAAGCTAAAAGGTCCCAAACAAAACCACAACTTCAACAATTTAGTCATCCAATAACTAGAGAAAATGATAAAGCAACCCCGTGCAGTAGAGGAGCTACAGATGGAGGAGGAGTAGGTAAGCAGACTAAAGGAGCATATCTAAGAACCAAAGAGCAACATAGATGGTGGACTAGAGCAAATTTGAGAATCAAGAACCAAAGAAGCAGATCTATGACGGCCAAACAGTATGGATTGTAGTAAATGTGAGACAGGGATAGCAATTAATAGTAAGCAAAGCAAAGTTGAGTAGGGCAGAAAAAGGAAAAGCAGAGAAGTGAGAGTAAGAGTAAGAGTGAGCAAAGTAGAAAAGAGTCAAGTTAGGGGTTTAGAAATTTAAGGTTTTTTTTTAAATTAAGTCCTCAATTTTTTGTAATTTTGCATTTTGACCTTGATATGTCACTAAGTATTATTAGTATTGGTTGGTACCATCCAAAATGATTAGTACCTTAAACTAGTGTAGTACCAATATATATCATACTATTTTCTAACTAATATGACTATTATCAACTAGTACGATATGAAATTTGTTTCCCTGCTTAAATACAATACTTCATTCAACACATGAAATCCAATTATGCATCTATATAACCAAAATTTACCTACAAAAGCTTGGCAAAGAATTATATATCGGTGCTACTCTAATTCGAAGTATAAGAATAGATATTGGTTAATTAACATTTAATATTGCTTCTATTAATCTATAAACTTTAACAAAAGTCTACTACTAGTGCGAACCATATGTCCTTAACATTTTCACACATTTTAAACCCCTGCATAATGTCATCATCTATATTATTATAAGCTAAGGAATTCTTTTGTTTACATAAATTATTTATCTTATGGTTTTTTCTACGTTGGGCTATAATATCCTCTTTAGAAACTTCCATAATTTCATTTAGTAACTCAAGATCCTTTGCTCTTCCAATACTTACTGAATAATTATACTCCAAATTCATAATTGACATCATTAAATTTTTCATCTCTATTGAATTTTATAACAATAGTATTGGATAAAGTAGTCATTAATTAAAGTCTTTCATGATAGATTTACTATTTGATTGTTATCATTTCCAAATTATTTGATGCAACTTTCTAAATTGAAAATTAAATTGTTTTCTTAATTACATTTCGAATCAAAAGATTACTAAGTTTCAAATCATTATCCACATAATCATTGATTAATAACTAACCATTCTATTTAGACATATTTTTCCATATATCATAAGTAATATATACCACAAATATATATATATATATACAATAATTGAAATAGCAATATATTTTAACCATAACATAACAATTAGATTTAAAATAACTAATAAGTCTTGGTAATATACTAAATATCAAAAGTATTCATCTCTCGCATTATAGGATGCAATCCTCCTAATAATGTTCTGTTGGAGTTATGTAAATATAGTGCCCTAGTAAGCAAGTTTATTTACATGTATCTTAATCTTCTTCAGTTACAGATTTATAATAGAAATATTTATTATTAATAAAATAAAAGAGTTTGGTTTTAATGAGCATTATATATCTAGTCATAAGGTACCAAGATTCTTTTGTAAGTAATATACATATACATAGAGATGTATGGAAAACATGTATATGATTAGAATCTAAATTAATAGATTCACCGTTAAATAATCAAGTTGGTCGCTTGATTATGGTTTAGACTATAGTGTTGCAATTTATCTCCATGTAAGTAAAGAAGTTTACTTCAAAGGAATGATGAGTTTCATATCATAATAGCAGTTGACTATCGATAATGGCACCATTAAATGAATCTAGAATCAAGTATGTTTTCAAGAATAAAGTGGATTGTTACTTTAATCTTAAAACATACAACTTAAGCATTCACTTATTATGAGCTACAATCTTGATGAGTGGTGAACTCGTATATGTTTTCTTATAATTCTTAATATGATCAGAATGGATTTTTACAAAGTATTAATCCAGTGTCTGCATGTTGGAATTATTAATTGAAACATGTATCAGGGAACAATCACTCAAATAAAGAGTTTATAGTGATATCATCACTTCTAAATGTTTTAAGGAGATTTGGTGATTAAACTGGTGCCAGTAGTTTAATGGACTAGCCACTCATCAAGTCTTAACACCAAGATGAGATCTTGTGTGTTAGTCACCATATAAAGTTAAACGAGAGATCTAGAAAAAAAAAACCAACATAAGGGCAAAACAGTAATTTTACCCTTTATTGTGCAGATGGTTATAATAAGGTTCTAAACAGGGTTTGCAATTGAACATAAAATATGTGTTCTCATAATATTTAATAGTTCAAGAGTTCAACTAATTGTCTTTAGTGGAATGAAATTTAGTTAATAAGCTAGAATTAATTCTAATGAGATTAAATTAATTCTAGACTTATTGGAGTTTGAGTTATCAAAGTTTAATAAGATTCGCCACTTGGCTTTAAGGAAGGTTATCAAGCTAAGTAAGAAATATAAATTGAGGTTTTAGAAGCCCATAATTGAATGTTGGGCTTGTACTAATTAATGGTTAATTAGAAGCCCAAATATTCATTTAGAATGGGCTAAACTTTGGTTTATTGTAAATGATTAGATTAATTATATTAAAACAAATTTTTTAAAGAACGGAGTAACAATTTCGGTTTTAATGGACTGATTGTGCATCTGGACATTTGACATTAAATTGCTAAATAAAAATGGTCTTTATTATGATTTATCAACATTAAATGGAGTTATGAACATACCATTAAATGGTTTAATGGTTATCTTTTAATGTTAGCATATAACCTAATAGCATTCATTGGATTAAAGAAGAAAGATGTGCATTGGATGGACCATCTTCCTTCTTCCATCTTCCAAAACCAAAATTGGTAGGTCATATTTAGGTTAATAGTCTTTTCACATATCCATCTTAAAGATAAATGAGAGGAGTCTCATTTATTGGCTACTTTATGATTGATTAAAGTAAGAAGCGATGCATTGGATGCTATTCTCTTTTTCTATTCCATGCATAACCGAAATTGAGTGTGTAAGAAAGTGTTCTTGCATGGTTTGACTCTGTCTCTCCTTTCATGCATGAGTGAGCTGAAATTTGCAAGAGAAGAGTCTCATTTTTGGTTCATTTCTTTTAAGAAAAATCTCCTCCAAACATTTCTTCTCCTTTCCCACCAAAGGATTTTATTAACCAAGTTGTCCTGGAAGAACAAGAGGTAAATCAAACTGGTTTATTCTATAAAAACAAGGAGAGCATAGATTGACAAAGGAAAGGATTCAAAAGCAAAGGCTTTGGATATAAGAAGAAGGAGAGGATAGCGCAGCAAGGAATTAAAGCTGTAGCGAAGAAGTCGGTAATATCACTATATTGTTTATGTTTATTATTATCCTTATACCATATCATGTATAGATTGGCATGATGATTTGGATATATTTCTTCTTCTATAAATAAGATTTCTAAAAAGTTTTGAAATCTACCGGTTCTCCAAATATGACATGTTTTCTTTTCCTGATCCAACAATTGGTATCAGAGCTAGTTTCTAATGCATGATTTCGGTTCCTATATGTTTGATGCATGGGTTGGCAATCATTTTTTGTATGCTGCTTATTTTTATGTGATAGAAATATATATGGTGTATGTGTTGCTCTTTTGATTATCCATAGAAGTTAAATTTACCATGTAAGATTTCTTCATTTAGTTGTAACAAGGAGGGAGGTCAATCATCACCATGTTTCCCCTTGACTTCATTTTTCTTTTTTATTTGATTTTGTAATGTACAAATTGATGTAATGATGAAGATGGAGCAGCCATGGATTAAAAAAATGGAGAAGTAAAGGTTTTGGTGTATCCTTTTGTGTATTGGCATAGTTTCAGTTTTGTAAAAACAAAGATGCTGGAATTTTGTTTCAATGTATCTAGTTTCAGTTTTTAATGTAAAAACAAATGATGGATTTTTGTTTCAAGGAATCAAGTTTCGGTTTTGATAAAATACTAAGTGATGGTTTTTTGTTTTAATGGAATGAGTTTCAGTTTTAATGAAAACAAATGCTGGAATTTTTTGTCATTACAAAGATTCAGTTTTATGAAAATCTAGTGCTGGAATTTTTATTTTCAAAGTGACAAAATTTGGTTTTTATAAATGCCATTATATTTTATTTACCAAATGGGCCGGATCATGTGATCGAAGAGTTCGAAGCGGAAGATCCAAGTCCAAGAAGAATATTTTGGGTCTAAAAGGCTTGTAATTATTTTTATGTTTCTAGGATGGACAATCAAAA
>JANSVA010000008.1:37089102-37112628 GCA_025504915.1 Erythroxylum reticulatum | reverse complement strand
AAGCCATCTCTTCTTTTTTTTGTCACAACATTAATCATAATTAAGTAAAAAATTAGAGACAATCATAGAAATTGTATGTCTTTTAATGTGACATATCTTTTCTACGTATCACAAAATTAGTTTAAATTTTCGTACAATCTATAATGAGATATATCTTAATAATTTAATCTTTGTAAAAGATAAATCATGTAAAATTCACACAATCATTCATGTATATATACTAATAACAAACAATAATAATATGATATATTAGTAAGAGTACATAAACAAGCTTAGAGTATCAAATACATAAAATACATAAATGATAATATTTTCTTAAATCATATAACCCTCTTTGGTGATAATCATTTTGTTAATGGATCTATAATCATAAGATTTGTATTAATATATTCGATTGACAGGATTTTTTTAACTTTTGCTTTAACAATAAAGTATTTTATTTCCATATGTTCAGCAACATTTAATAGTTTGTTGTTTTTTGAATAGAAGATCATCACAACATTTTCATAATAAATTTTCAATGGCTTGGCAATAATGTTGATAATTCCAAGTCATAAAATAAAGTTTTATAGCCATAAACCATAAACGATGATCTCAAAGCACGATGCCAACTCAACTTCCATAGTGGACGCAATAATGACAGATTGCTTTAAATTCTTCCATGGAATTGCTCCTCTAACTATAAGGAACAAATAGCTAAATGTGAATTTTTTGTGTGAACACATATGGCATAGTCTAAATTTGAGTATCTCATTACCTTAAGATGATCAAATCTCTTACAAGTGAGCATATGATCCTTTATTCCTAGTAAATATCTTAATATTTTCTGTACACATTTCTAATGTTCCAATTTAGGATTACTTTTATATATACCTAGCATTCCAACAAGATAACTAATGTCTAGCCTAATACAGGTTTAAGTATACATTAAACTCCTAATAAAAGATATATAGGAATCTTTTCCATTCATGTATATTTCAAGGGAAGTTCTTAAGACTAAATTTATCTCTCGTTTAAATTATAACAACACTTACAGAGACCTTTTTCATTTTTATCTTATTAAAATTTTATTGATATGTTCTTTTATACACAACCCTAACATTCCCTATGATCTCTCACTGAATATTTCAATTCCTATCAAATAATATGTATTAACAATATCTTTTATTTCAAAAATTTTACAGAGAAGCTTTTTGGTATCATGTAATAAACCAAAATCATTAGTATCAAGTAAGATATTAACAACATATGAGACTAGAAACATAAATTTTATCCCACCAACCTTTGGATATATACATCGATCATTGTTTTTTATTTAAATCTAAAAAAGGTAATGGTATCATTCAACTTCAGATACCATTATCGAGAGGCTTACTTAAGTCCATAAATTGACTTTATATATTTACAAGCTATATTTTTATTTCCTTTAACTAGAAAGCCCTCAGGCTAGTCCATATAGATTTCTTCCTCTAAGTTCCCATTTAGAAAGGCAAATTTCTCCTTTATTTGATGGAGTTATAAATCACAAAGAGCTACCATCATGATAATAATTCTAAATAAATCCTTTCTTGAAATAAGAGAAAAGGTCTCATTATAATCAATTCCATCCTTTTGAGTGTAATCATTGGCAACAAGTCTAGCATTATATCATTAGATATTTCCATTAAAGTTATGTTTGGTCTTAAAGATCCATTTATGCCTAATTTTCTTACAACTTTTTAGAAATTTAATAAGATCCTAGACTTTATTGTCATCCATATACTTCGACTCTTCTCCTATGATGTATAACTACTTATTATAAGTTTCATTTTCAATTCTTATGAAAAAGTAATTGGATCTCTATCAATTCTTAAATCACCTTATAACTCTTGTAAATAAATCATAATATCATCAAGAATAGATAATCTCATTTGTCTTTAGGATCTTCATAACGCTACTTCATATGGCTCATCTATAACATGTTCATTAATAATGACTTTATTTTTTAAATTTTGTTCATTTATTTGTTTTTCTTATAAGTTGTCAAAATTTTCAGCAATTCTAAGAACAAACACTTGAGAAAAAGTTATAGATTAGAGAATTTGTATTATAGCTTCTTAAATTTTCATTTTACATGATCCTTGCTCCCACTAGTTTCTTTATTTTGGATGAATCTAGCATTTCTAGTTTCAACAATACTTGTACTATGGTTAGGACAATAAAATCTATATCCTTGAATCTTTTCTAGATAACCAATAAAAATCCACTTGTTGCCCTTTAATCCAATTTCCTTTCATACGGATTACATATTCTTACTTACGTTTGTAACCCTAGACATATAGGTTCTTTAAACTAGGTTTTCCTCCTATCCACAGTTTAAAAAGTGTCTTAGGAACTACTTTAGGAACCTCATTTAATAAATACATGTCAGTTTTCAAAGCATACATCCATACGGATAAAGATAAAGAACATTGATTCATCATACTCATAACCGTATCCATTAAAGTATGATTATGCCTTTCAGCTGTAACATTTTGCTATGGCGTACCTAACATTATGTATTAAGCACATATGAAATGCTCTTCAGGGAATTTAACAAATAGGCTAGGACATCGTCCAATTTCATTATATCTCCCATACTTTTCACCATCCCCAAATTTCACAAAAT
Organism: Erythroxylum reticulatum; assembly: GCA_025504915.1. Lineage (NCBI taxonomy): Eukaryota > Viridiplantae > Streptophyta > Magnoliopsida > Malpighiales > Erythroxylaceae > Erythroxylum > Erythroxylum reticulatum. The sequence goes on along the minus strand of JANSVA010000008.1, from coordinate 37,109,981 downwards.
TTACCTTTTTATATAGCTATCTTTCTACCTTATTAAGAAACACATCTAAGGTAGCTACTGGTTGAGATTTTTCATGAAACAAACAAACATAGTCGTAATGTGAAAATTCATCAACAAAAATGATGAAAAAAATCTTCTCCATTAAACAATGAAACACCTAAAGACCCAAAGATATTAGTGTGTATAATTTCAAGAAGTTATGTGCTTTTTATCGATTCTTTCTTAATTATGTGTTTTGAATATTTTTCCTTTAATACAATCCATACAAATGATAAAATCAATAAAGTATAAAACTGGAAGAATTCCATTCTTTACTAATTTGACCATTCTTTCTTTAAATATGTGAACCAAATGTTTATGCGACAAGAAAACTAAAGTTCTATTTGTGAAACCTCATTTAGTACCAACATTATGAAGTAAGGTCAATAAAGTTTCAGAAAAAAATATTATCAAGCTTTAATTTATACAATTCATGACAAATAACACTAGAACTAATAAGATGACTATGTTTGAATAAACTGAAGCATCCATTAGCACTTTTAAAAAGAGTATCTAACAACTTCAAGTTTTCCCAAAGAAACTAGGTTTCAAGAAATAGTAGGAATATAGAGAGTTTGGAAAAAGTCTACATGATGTCCAATGTCTAAAATCAAACGATAGGTTCCAATAGCTTTATTTAGAGCTTTGACTTAGTTTCCTAAAGGGACAAACTTTTCATTTAGATTTATAGTTTGGGTCATAAGGAATCATACATTGTATTAATAACATGAATGATGCATCCAAAATCAATCCACCAAGTATTATAAGAAACTTCCACTAAATTTGATTTGAAATATACTAAAGCATTAGACTTACCTTTCTTTTCAAACATGCCTTAAGTTTCAAGTAATATTTCTAATGGTGTTTAGTTTCCTTACAAAAATGGCATATAACAATCATTGATTCCTTCTTACCAATTGAAGTTGACGATACGTTAACCTTATATAATACATGTTTTCTTTTCTTTTTTCCTTTTTTAACTTCTTTATAGCTGCATGATGACCGACGAAATTAATCGAGCGAACTCCTTGTTTCTTAAGTCTTTCTTCCTCTTAAATGAATATAATTTGCAATTCATTTACATTCTATTTGTCCTTTATAGTATTGTAACTTATTTGGAATGTGTTATATTTAAGAGGTAAGGAGTTAATAATAAACTGAACAAAGAAACTTTCACTCATTTACATTCCCATATATGTCAATCTTGCTACTGTGTTTATCATTTCAATGACATGCTCATGCATAGTACGAGAACCTTCAAACTTTATGGTAGTCAGTATGCCCATTAAAGTCCTAGCAAATGAATTATTAACAAACTCAAATTGAGAAACATTGTCCACCAAACTGAGATATTCTCGAGCACTTTCAATTTTGGGAATTGTAGTCTTAATGTTGCTAGCCATAATCACTCATATAAACCATAAGCTTAATTTATTTTATATTTTCCAAAGTTCATGGACTAATTTTTCTTCTACACTTAATATCAATAAGAGCAACGAGCTTATTGGTTAGCAATTTCAAGTCAAGACTTAGGATTCCTAGGTTAAACTGAACTTGTTTACATCATTTAGTAAAATGAAGCCTATTAAACTTCAAAATGGATGAAGCTTACAAGTGAATAACAAAAAAAATTAGATGTTATTAAATATATTAAATGCTTCCACATTAGTGCTTAGAAACGTAATTAAACGCATAAATATAATTGAGTAATAATTATATTACCAATATGCGTATATTGTGGTTCTCCTCTGGGTGAAACATCATTACACAAAATAAGATAAACTAATGCTTGGTATTATGTTTACATTGTTGATAATTACGTTTACTATAATTAGATATGTTTGTTCTCTTTGAATATACTAAACATATCTAACAAAGTATACCAATTAATTACAGTCATATTCATCGATATAAATTTAATTAATCAAGCTTTGGATGATTCTTAAATATTTTATGACCAATTAACTTTAGTATACCCATTAAATATATATTATTATTTCACTTCAATTATAGGCATTATATTATCATAGGTAAATAATAAAAATAATAATAATAATTTAATTTGATATTTATGAAAATTTTATAATTTGTTCACTGTGGTAAATAATAAATTATTTATTACATAAATGTCAAACTAATTATATTAAATTTTCATTGAATACGATATATCATTGATTGATTATTAATCTAAATAATTTCATATAAGAAAATATAATTTATTTATGCATAATATAATGTATGGCCTAAAGAATAGACATTACTATTACATTAATATTCTTTTGGATATGTTTTCTTAATCCTTCCTACACGTTAGTTTAGTTATATTAATACTCCTTTGCTTTTATTTATTTTATTTTATAATGAATGATGTCTAGTTTATAGTTATAAGATTATCTTTATCCGGACAAGAATCCATGATCAATTCAATAATTTAAAATATAAGCATCCTTTATAGATATTCATGTTTAATAAATAGATGCTTGTGCTTAATCATTCAATACATAACGATGGTGTATGTCAATTTTCAAATCATCATCATTTTATCATACACAATCTCATCCAAGATTATTTAAAATATAACTTAAGGCTAAAAGTATAATTTGAACTTTAACATTTACAATAGAATACAACTTGAATTGTAATATTTTGAAGCATTCAAATTGAATTATAACATTTTGAAAACATTCAGAGCAAATCTTAATTAGACGAAAATTTTGACAAGGTCAACTCCTCGTAAATGAAATGTCATATTAATACTGACGTGATATTTTTATTCTTTAAACAAAAAGTAGGCCTCACTGTCAGGTCATTAGTCTTTTTAAATTAACCAAAAAGTGAGCTCTACTTCTAATAGATAATGGAGTCCACTTTTATACATTTCAAATAATGGTCTCATTTGCCAAATGACAATAAGGCCTCATTTTTATTCAAAAAATAAATAAGGCCTCAGTTACATCAGTATTGATGTGACATTTAATTAACAAAGAGTTAATTTCATTAAATTTTCTATCTACTTAAGGTTTGTTTTTTAATGTTTTAAAAATGTTATGATTTAATTTAAATTGTTCAAAATATTATAGTATATTCTGTATTTTATTGAAAATGTTAAAGTTCAAAGTGCACTTTTAGCTTATAACGTAAATACAACTATAACAATAATCTTCAACCAATAATTCAATATATCCATAATCAAGATGATAAATTGATCATGAGAGAGAAAATATAACACATAAGCATATTTATTTGAATCAATACTTAAAATAAAAATTACTAATTCTTAAAATAGGACTTCGATACCACTTGTAATCATTAAATATGTAATACTGTAAACTTTAAATCTCTAATTCTCTAAATTTTTATAATCTAATAATTTTCACAAAAGTAAACTATATACCTTTATCCATGATGAAGATAGAAGAATCCTTTTGAATTTTAATCAAGATAAAATTATGATAAAAATAAGAATTTGATTATCTCTCTCTTAATATTTTTTTTAGAATTTTTAATGGAATAAAACTGAACTTAAATAAGAAGAGAGAGAGAAATGAGTCATTAAAACTCAATAGACACCTTTTTTAATTGTTGTTCTTTTACTTCACACTCCATCAACAAAAAAAGTTATTTTATTTAGTAATTATCTCCTTTCAAGTTATTGATAGGATTTAAACACTTATATATTCAAACCATAAAGTAAAACCACAAATGGTAGGCCACTTAATGACATTATCTAACATGTTCTAGTTCGGCTAAGGCAAACCAAAACTAGAACTTTAAAATAAAGATTGAAAGAAGGTTGCTGATGAAAGCTTCCAGATAGTTTTAAAGAATAAAAAGGATTTCATGTATTTGCTCATTATTAGATTTGCGTAAAAGGATAATATGACAATGAGTGGGAAGAAGGTTATGAAGAATTTTATGAGATGTTAGTTGACTTATCATAATATTTGTTATTCATTCGAGCATGCAGCTCATGTTGAACATGGATCACTACACTACACAATGGTCTATTGATAGAATGCAAAGGTGAGGAAGCTTATAGTCCTGGTGTGCTATGAGAGTGGCTTTTGGTACATATCAGGAGTGAGGGCAAAAAATGCTCTTTTGCGTCATGCATGATGACCCTAGAAGATTTTATCTTAATTTCAAGTCTTAAAACATAACTCTAGATTTTCTTTTTCTCCCATTTTGAAGCCTTACAACCCATTCTAAGTATTTATCCACTTTAAGTTTTTTTTTAATCTTAGATTGATAATACTTTCTATTTTTGTTTTAATATATTTATTTAATGCCTAATAATTTTTATCTAATTTATAAATTTGTGGATTACATTCTTTTTAGATTTTTTTAATAATGTTATAAAATGTCTCCTAATTTAAATATAGAAATATTTTTGACTACGCTTATCAATATCTATTTGATTAATAAAGCATATACATTTTGATATTTTTAGATAGAAACTTACTATTATTTTTCGGGGATTAATTACACTATGCCTTTTTATATTAATTTAACTCTTATATGTTAAGTATTATCACTTATCTATTTATGTTATCATCTAATTTTCCATCATATTTTACTAATTTATTTTTCATCCATAATCTTAATACGATAGGAATGAAAGAGTTTTAATACTAAATTATTTTACATTAAAATAAAGAAAGTTTAAGAGAATATGAAAAATAATGACTACATAATAATTACATAATATTATTTAACTTGTAATTATCCTTATTATAAAAGAAAAATTATTTTAATATTTATGGTCATTAACCAACTATAAAAAATTGGCAATAAAGTTTTTTCCTTTTTAAAATATGAGATCGAAACTAGAAAAATCAAACGAGTTAATCCTGTTAATCCTTTTTTGGTAGCGTGCCGACGACTTCAACTTGATTGCTAAGGAATGTTTCGTTTTCCTTCTATTTTTTTTTTATACTTGTTAGTTGTTAGATTTTGTCTTTTGTTTTTAATTTTTTTAAATAAAAATAAAATTATTAATACTAATATAATTATATTTTTACTATCGCTTATAATTATATATTAGATAAAACATAAATATAAATTATTTTTGATTATTTTATATAATATTTATTGATAAATTATTATTTATAAATTCATATTTATTTTAACTATATTTTAATTGTTAAATCAAAATTTTATTGAAAAAATATATTTTAAACATATTTTAATTTAATTATATTTATTAATAATTATTAGTTTAATTGAATTTAATTATTTATAATTTTAATTAATTAAATATAATATTAAATTGCGTTGTTTATAATTCTTATTAACAATTAATATATTAAATAATATTTATTTAGTTTACAGTGAATTCGATTATAGGAAGAACAGAAAATAAAACCTTTTTGTAATTTTGGTAAAATTTAAAAATAAAAATAAAATAAAAAAATCAAAATTTTAAATAAATATAACTTTTCACTAAATTTAAAAATAAAAATATAAAAACTAAACCTAAATCGTTAAAAACATGAGATGCCTTTCTTTTACCACACAAATGGGAACGACGGGCATATTGATGATGACGAGAATCTTGTCTTATCCACGAAAGAGCTTCCAACATATCACTTAAGTTCCAACTAAAACATGAGGCTCACAGAGGCCGTTCACCTTTCTTCTTGCTTCTCAAGCTCTCAGCTCACTCTCTCTACAATGCAACTTCTCCATGCTCCATCATCTCTCCATGTGACTCTGCGAACTTTAAAACAACAACCCAGAAGGGGTTAATCTCCATATAAGCTCTTCTTTACCTTCTATATACACATTCAGTGCACTATACATCACTTGCTTACTTCGAATTCTTTTCTATGTTTCAGGGCTGCCTTTGTCTGAGAACTATCTGAAAGTATCCTATCTTGATTGCTCACTTCATTATCGTAACTTTGAGCCATCAAGCCGCTCTGTTTGTAGTTGCCTTAAGACTAGAGCTGCTTCTGCTGAAGGTAAATTGTCCAACTAATGCATGTCAATGGAAATGGTTTTATTCTATGTTGGGAATTTTTTCTCAAGAATGCTTGCTATATTTACGAGCTTTATATATTTCAAATTACCATTTTGTTTTGGGCTGTTTACTGTATGGATTTTGCTATTGCTATTGACTGCCCACGTCTCTAATAGTTTTTTTTTTTTTTTTGGTTTGGTCATATTCAGCTGGTGCTTCTACCATATCATCCGATACAGCTCAGAGTGATGTTTTGAAAGCCTTGTCTCAGATAATTGATCCGGACTTTGGAGCAGATATCGTCTCTTGTGGCTTTGTGAAAGATCTGCAAATTGATGAAGCTGAAGGAGAGGTCTCTTCACCCCAATTAATAGAGCGAGTTTGTTGCATGCATCCAAAGCATAGTGTCTTGACTGACACGTTTGAATTTGTGTGTCAGGTCTCATTCCGTCTGGAGCTCACAACACCTGCATGCCCAATCAAGGACATGGTAAATATCATAATCACCATTGTTTGATCAACATATGATTATGTTTTAGGCGGTAGTTCTTTTGTTTTTTTACTGAATTTTCTCAAATTGGATTTTTGAATTCACCTGTAAGCATAATGTCTGATTTTATTTTCTGTGGTTTGCCTTCTCAATTTGTTCCTTGTTTCTTCAAATTTTGCTTTACAATTTTGTTGGCATTTCATTCCAAGAGATGCGTACTGGATTGCATCCATTTCTGGTGTAGTGAATATTAAAGTGTTGTTTTCTAACAGTTTGAGCAGAAGGCTAATGAGGTGGTAGCCATGCTTCCTTGGGTGAAAAATGTCAAAGTCACTATGTCAGCACAACCAGCCAGACCTATTTACGCTGGAGAACTTCCGAAGGGGCTGCAAACAATTTCAAATATTATTGCAATTTCGAGTTGCAAGGTATTCTAGCTGTGAACATTATTTATTGTTTCATGCATCATACTATACAATTTCAACTGTCACATATTTTATTTTTGTTTCATACTCCTGCATAAAGTCTTAAACTGAATTTACCTTCCCAAGATCATCGTTATTTCACGGCTTTTTGATTGAAAAGGATCATCTTGCTTCAAGCACCATTACCATTTCTTCATCCTTTCATTTTTTCTCGAGCACGCTGAAGAATCTGGTGAGTATATACAGCATGTTATTAATTTTAACACTCTGCTTATCACTGCTACTTGTGAAAAGTTCTGCAGGGAGGTGTAGGGAAGTCAACTATAGCTGTTAATCTTGCATACACTTTGGCAGATATGGGTGCTAGAGTAGGTATTTTTGATGCAGATGTATATGGTCCTAGTTTACCAACAATGGTCTCTCCTGAAAATCGATTATTAGAGATGGTATCTTTTCAAACCTGAAATATATTCTTGGGAAATTTGGTCGATCTGTGATTGTGACTGCATAAACTTCCTGCAGAATCCCGAGAAGAGAACCGTTATTCCAACTGAGTACTTGGGAGTCAAGTTAGTATCTTTTGGATTTGCTGGACAAGGTCGTGCAATAATGCGAGGTCCTATGGTTTCTGGAGTCATCAATCAGCTTTTGACCACCACTGAGTGGTATGGCATTCTTTGTGTTCCAAGTACTGCAGTGAAATGAAATAAAGGAGCTTTCTTCTCTTTGAAACAATAATAGTTCTCATCCTGCAGTGTCTTCACTTTTTATTATATGTTGCCATACTTCATGAGTGCCTTTGCTCTATATTTTGGAACATTTCAATTTTTTATTGATATAATGATCAAAACTTTAATATAGGGGGGAGTTGGACTACCTTGTCATTGATATGCCACCAGGAACTGGTGATATCCAGCTTACCTTATGCCAGGTTTTCCATTATATGTTTACATTTTCAAGCTTACTAACTTTACCCTACTAAAGGTGCTTTCGGTTTCAAGTACCTATTTTTTGATAATAATCCAAGTACTGTAGATATGTGGAAATTACATACTGTTTTGAAATTTGTTTTTTCAGCTGCTTTTCTCGACGCGTAGCTTTCTTCATTTCGAAAACTTATAATTTTTAAGCTAAGCTAAGCCAGTTTGTCAGGTAGTCCCATTAACTGCTGCTGTTATTGTTACCACCCCACAAAAGCTGGCATTCATCGATGTTGCAAAAGGCGTTCGAATGTTTTCAAAACTTAGGGTATGCAAATTTTTTTTCTTTGTTTTCTTCATTTTCCTTTTAAATGAGAATCACACCCTAATTCCTTTAGAAAATTCCTGGTATGATTATGATTTGATCAGAGGGAATATTATAATTGTCATCATTTTCTATGAAATGATACCTAAACCTGATAGTAAAATGTCCGCCACCTGTCTTAATTTTCACCTATTGTCATTTCAATCACACAGGTGCCATGTGTTGCAGTTGTCGAAAATATGTGCCACTTTGATGCTGATGGGAAACGTTATTACCCATTTGGTAGAGGTTCAGGTTCACAGGTATGCATATCATCAAACAATTTCTTTTCCTTGCTTTGTTGATTTTAATTCCAGTAATTAAGGATTATTAGTTGTACATTTAGTGGATACAGTTATGTTATGCAATCTACCAATATGTTGCAGGTTGTCCAACAATTTGGAATTCCTCACCTGTTTGATCTTCCAATTAGGCCCACTGTATGCTCCATCAAACTTTCATCTCTTTTTGTAAAATCTACTATGAGTAAATGCTTGAACTTCTATCTGTCGATGTACTTAGACATAATGGATTCCCCCACAATTCTTCAGTGTAATGCATCAATTTTAAGTAACTTTAACGATTCATCTATTTAAGAATATGTGCCCAGCACTGGATTCATCTATTCAAGAATATGTGCATGGCTCAATTGCTTAATGAATCATTTTTATACATGTATTGAACTTTCCAAAAGAATTTAAAGCTAGGTCGTTTTGAGCTCTGGAATAGGATTGTCAATGTTTTGATTTGATTGTCAAGTTTGTCTTATATGGAAACTATAATTGTAAATGTAGAGTAAATGGTTTTGGATCCACAATGTAGATGATTGTTAAATCTGAATTTTGTGCTTCAAATGTTTAAGTATCGTATGCAATTCCACTAGTCCAATATAATACATATAAAATAACTGCAACATGCATTGAAAATGATTAGTTGAATTGCTTTTGTAGTTATCTGCTTCTGGAGATAGTGGAATGCCGGAAGTGGTTGCAGATCCTCAAGGTGAGGTAGCCAAGACATTTCAGAATATAGGAGTTTGTGTCGTGCAGCAGTGTGCTAAAATTCGCCAGCAAGGTATATATAGATTTCTGCTTCATAGCAAAGAAGAAAAAGTTGTTATTTAATTAATAGCTACACGGTTATTGTAAACCTGCTATTCATTATGCCCATATCATTACATTTTTGACTGTGTGATTGGATCTTTATCTGAAATGTGAAAGTAGAAGGTAAATATTGTAAATTTTTTCTACCTTCTCCCAAAATCCTAGTTCTAAGTGTTGGTAGAGCAAACATGCAGCAGAAACCTTGAGACGATCTCTGACTAGGAAATAAATGTTTCGTTTGCTGCATTCTTTTTCAGTGTCAACTGCTGTCACGTATGATAAGTCATTCAAGGCAATTAAGGTGAAGGTTCCAGATTCTGATGAAGCGTTCCTTTTACATCCTGCAACAGTCAGGCGAAATGATCGGTCTGCACAAAGTGTGGTATGTCATGACTTATTCTGGACAAGTAACTAATGTTTAAAATGAATAATAGCCTCTAGAGCCTTATTTAAAATACTAGCTATAATCCCTTCATTACAAGGTTATATTATCTATATGAGCTGGTAGACACCTGTCATTAATGTCACAATTAAGGCATTCAGGATGTTAGAAGTAACTTCTTGATACATATTCCTTTATGGCTTTACCTTGGTTTCTAGTTGATTGGGATTTTTGAACATGTGAAACTAAAAAGCTGGGCCATTTTGACTTCTAATATTTAATTTGAGCACCATAATGGAAGGGTATACTCTTAATAGTTTCCTTAACTGACCATTCTTGGTGATAATATTTGTTTGGAAATCATTATTCCTACATTGGAAAGGGGCATAAGGAGAAAGTAATTTATATGTAAGATAGGGTTTGTAACCCTATGCCTGAAGATTTTGATTACAGATATGGTGTCCCTAATTGTGAAATGACTCTTGAATTGGAGTCTGTGAATGATGATTCATGAAGTGACTCAAATAGTTTCAGATTAGTTTCAGGTTGATGAAGATAAACCATTGACTTAAGATTTTGGGTTGAGGTATAATGTCCCTAATTGTATATGAGTTCATTTGGACCTGGTCCAATTCTTAATAAGCTCCCAAAAAATCAAACAACCTATTCATCTCTAAACAAAGTTTTGGCTGGACTTTAAAACCTAACAATCTTTGTGCACTCCTGGAGTTTAGAACTACTAGAACTAAGACTTTACAATGCCATACTTCAAGTATTTTTGATAATTTTCCTTCTTGTTCACAGGTTTCATATATTCCATTATTCTTTCTTCATTTCCACTGATTTGGACAACTTAGTGGTAGTACCATTGAATACATTTGGGGCAGCGTAATGGTGTTGACATGTGCCTAAATGCAATAAAACTGGAAGAACAAGTTGTAGGAACTGCTAGAAGCACAAGTTGAATTTAAAAACAAAGACAATAACAAGAAAGATGTAAAAGTTTTCGAGAATGGACTTAGATTTCAGAGTGGGTTGTGTGTAGCAATTCTGTATTTGAGATGTAACCAAGCTTGACAAAGACAAAAGTTTTCTACCATACCCACAGAGCTTGAAGATACAAAAATGTCAACATAGATAATTATTTGATATTTCAACATTTTTTGGAGCCTTATCCACTTTGAGAAGTTGACAATTGACGCTAAATGCCGTCTTATAATATCTTCTGAAACTATTATGAACTTGACACTATAAGACTGACCTGTTGAAACAATGAATAGTATGATCAACATATTACGCTATGCTCTATTTTGATTAGGGATTGGAATGTGAACAATATTATTTTCTTGAAACAAAATTGACCTTAACAGTTTTAAAATTAGTTTCATGGTTAACATCTCAAAGTTAAGTTCTCTCCTTTCCTCTTTAAATAGGACGAGTGGAGTGGAGAGCAAAAACTGCAGTATGCGGATGTTCCCGAAGATATTGAACCTGAAGAAATTCGGCCCATGGGGAATTATGCTGTGCAAATAACTTGGCCAGATGGATTTAGCCAGGTTACTGGACAGTCTACATCGCTACTGATATGCAATTCTAACTTAACTTATGAAAGCATGCATCAAACATTCTAGCAGAGGTTTATTATTATGCATAGGAAAGTATTATTTTGAGGATGAACTTTGTACATTCATTTGACATGTGGAAAGAAAAAGACAAAAAAACAGGCAGATATTATAACTTATGTCAATATATAGAACAAAATAGTGAAAATTATTGGCTGGATTCCAATGTAGTACTCTGCATCTCATCTGTTTTCTTTGAACAGTTTCATAGATACACAACAAATTAGTTACCCGATGGTTTTAAATGTTGAGCTTAGCTATTTGGAAAGAATATGTTTTGCAGCATGGTCTTCTTTTATGTTTGAGTCTATGCATAAAGAGTACAGTGCATACACTGGCCATCACAATGTAATGGGTTATGGCATAATCAATCCCTGTTGTTGCTTTGAAAAGAGAGAACAGACCCTGCAAGTCTTGAGCCCGGTTAAGTATTAGTCCCAATATAAAATAGCTAAAAGGAGCACAGAAATGAACTCGTCTGTGGAAATGGTTAAAATAGTTTAACAGAATCTGGTGCTGTAGCAGACAATTTATGCTCCTTACGTTCTCCTATTGCATATGCTGCGATCACGGTCAATCCTTATGACATTTGGCAGATTGCTCCATATGATCAGTTGCAAACAATAGAACGGCTGGTTGATGTTCCAGAACCAATTCCTGTAAAGGTATGCCGCTATGTCTATGCTTGTTGAGTATTGTATTTCATAAGGCCTCCAGATGGAAATAAACTGATGTGTATGTATTTCCTTGGCTCTTCTGAAGGCATGAGATCAACTGCAAACTTTACCAGTAACGTAGTAGTTCTTGAGGTAGACTGGAACTGGTATTAAGCCAAGCACTCAAGTAAAACCTGAATAGTGCGAGAGATTTAATCGACTTTTTTGAGCTTGTCAATGCATCCTTTTATCTTAACATTTCAATCCCATTGTCCTGTTAATTTTTGTACACATGTACAGTGAGACAGGTTGTAAATTATCCTCGCATCAATTTCATTCGCGAATCCAATATGGTACTTTCTTTTTGCTGTTTATTGTGATTTAGTTGCTTATAAATCATAGCAACACAAGTCCATGTCAAAATAAGTAAAATTTTAATGACCAATTGACTAACAGATTGCAGTAGATAGCGTGTTTATGATAGTTGATTAGTCACATTCTTTCAGATGAAATTAAAAACTAATTAAGGTGAAATTAACATCTTTCAAGTGTAGGAGAAAAGGAAGTCAACAAACACATCACAGACGTCCACTTGCATTACAACCTATTGCCAATAAATTCAAAATTTCAATGAAATAAATGTTGTGCAATAGGCGCAAAGGGAGATAAATAAAATTTAAAGCTTTGTTCAATTTGTAGCAAAGCAAAGAGTTGAAGTTTACAAGATAGAACCAAGGATTTGCAATTTCCCTTTTGGAAGGCTATATCAAAATAAGACAAACAAGCCAGTGAAGAGTTCTCCACGGAAACTGGAGAGTACCAGAAAATGATTGAAAGCAAAGTCGAGTCATAAAAGCGTACGATAGGATTTTATTAGCTAATGCCCAATTCTGTTGTGAATGGAGTAAAAGATAGCATGGCAATCTGCCAAAGTTGATCTCTTAGTTGCAATTGGAATGCAAAGGTATCTTAAAGGAAGATTTCCCGATCTTAGACCTACTGAAGCTAGAAAATCTGCTTAATGACACACTACATCAGACAAGAGAGTAAAGCTTCTGTCCTCATTAAAGCTTAAACCAAAAAGAGGCCAGATCTTAAGAGAATTCCTAAGTAGCTTTGTGGAATTTGGCTCATCTTTGCAAAAGAGAAGCACGTCATTCCCAAAAGATAGGTTGAGGATCCTTTGCTTTGTGCATTTATGACGAAATTTGAAGGTTGGTTACTTGGCAATATAGAAGTTAGTAAGTCTTGAGAACAATTCAATGCAAATGGAAAAATAGGGAAAGTGATATAGGATAACATTACTTGATCTCTTTAGCACTCTTAGTAGTAGGAGACCAAGACGTTGAAGGTAGTTGTAGAGATACATTGTTGAATCCAAACGATGAACTTATTGGGGAAACCATGAAATTAGAGCCTCAAGGATGAAGCTCCAATTAATAGTATCAAAACCCTTATGAAAGCCAATTTTCATGGCACAATATGGCTTAGAGCTCTTTCTTTGATAGCCGTTGAACAATTCCTAAGCCAATAGAATACTATCACTAATGCTTCTGCCTTTTTTTTTATTTTGATAAATCAGAAGATATTTTATACAAAAATATAACCTTATGTACATGGGTATAAATTCCTAACCAATGACCCTTTGTTACCAGAAAGCTTCACAAGACCTAACTTCGTAATACTTACGCACACCCAATCCATCATATTTGATTCTACCTTCCTTTTAATATTTCTTGCCTATCTACATATCAATGTCATCTACAAACTCCAGTAAACCCACAACAATTTCCACCATCTTAATAAACAAATTTACACATCACATACTAAGTTGTCAGCCCAAGACCGTATAAGGTGAGTTGGTATTTGTGTATGCCTTTGTTTACTGTCAAGTTGGTCTACCTCTCACATATCGTCATTGTTGGGAAATCTGTTGGGTTCCATCCACGTGAACAGTGCATTATTGCTATAAAAGAACCGTCAGTGCTTGTTCAGTCCTTGCTGCATCTACTGATTCGATAAGACATTTCTTTAGATTGATTTCCCTTTGCTGAAGTGAGATTTGATGCCCACTTATAGGCATTCTGAAAATCAAACCTGCACAGAAAATTGTTAGATAATAAAACCATCTCATTCTTACCTGCTCTCGGTGTTTGACGAAGATGTTCCATAACTTGAAAGATTACTCTGGTTTTTAGGGTCTCCACCTCCAAGGATTCATCTTTGAAGGTTCTAGCATTCCTTTCTCCCCATAGGTTATAGATGGTAACCGAAAGGAGACTGGTGAAAAGGTTTGTGTTACAGTTTTGGATGTTTTCTGGTTAGTTGAACCAATTTGGAATGGAGTAAAGGTTGATTAAGTGAGAAAAGTGGATCTGAAAGTGGTTACCCACACTGCATTAGAGAAAGAACATTGAAAAAACAAATGCTCTGTGATCTCATTATCCGAAATACACAGGGAGCAGTGGTTTGCTGTTTATAGGTATGGGAGCTTATCCCGAGTTTGAAGGAGAACCTAGGGCTATTACTTTTACACCATGCCAGGTTGTGCCAAGAAACCTTCTGAAATGAGGGTCTCAAGAACTTGTAGGCTGAGTATTGGTGTACTGTTTTGAAGGGCTAGCCATCCATTCCAAACAATTAGGAGTAGAACATTTTGGAAGGTAAGGTAGAGGCTTAAGATCTGAATAGGTTTATCTCTTGCCAGCGCCACTCATTAGGTTTGATTACTGCTGAAATTGTAGTTTGCATAGGAAGCTCTGACCCATTGATCAATCTCGGTGTGTAGAAATTCCTCAGGATTCCTCTAGGGAGCCATGGATCCTGCCATAATATATTAGTGTGCCCATTGCCTATCTTAAATCTAAATTGGTTCCCTAATTTATCCCTTGTTAATAAGATATTTCTCCAACTCCAAGAGCTATTATAACTTGGAAGAATAGTCCAAAAGTTTTTTCTTTTTAAAATAATTGTGTGAACCCACTTGACCCACATTGGTTCTTTATCACGAAATAGGAACCAAATTCTTTTCCCTAGCAGCACAGTATTCCAAGATGGAAGATGTTTAATACCTAAGCCTCCCTCCCTCTTCGTCCTACAAAGATCACTCAATTTAACTTTTGCATGAGAGTTTGTAGTGGTCTTTCCAACCCATAAGAAGTTCCTAAGCTTTGATTCCATTGCTTTCAGGATTGAAGAAGGAAGGATAAATAGAGAAGACCAATAAACTTAAAAGGTTGAGAGTACTAAAATCACTAGTTGGAGCCTACCAGGATAAGAGAGGTGCTTATGAGTCTAATTGTTAATCCTAAGATCTATTTTTTTCCAATAAGGCCTCCCTTTTAGATAATCTTCCAGTTACAAGAGGCACCCCCAAGTACTAGAAGGGCAGATTTCCTTGCTTAAGACCCGAGATACCTTCTATTTGAGGACTCAAAGACTCCATATCAGGGGATAAGAACTCTTGGCATAGTTCTTGTGCATACCAAATAACTTACAAAAAGTAGCCAGATAATTTACCAAAGTTTGCACTGAGTTCAAATCAGCATGGCAAAACAACAGTAGGTCATTTGCAAATAGTAAATGGGTAAGTTGGAGAGGTTTACACCTCCAATGATATTTGAAAGAAGGATTCCTAGTGATACATACATGTAGACTTCTAGAGAGAGCTTCCATACAAAGAATGAATAAGAGTGATGAAAGTGGGTCACCTTTTCTAAGGCCAGATTTTCCTCTATAGAATTTGGAAAGTGATCCATTAATTAGTATAAAGTAGGAAGGGGAGGTTACACACTCTTTGATCTAAGCTATGAAGGCTCCTAATGTATTAAGGAGGAAGTCCCAATGAATGGAATCATAGGCTTTTTGAAGGTCCACTTTGAAAGCACACCTCTTGTGGTTGTTTGAAGGATGATAGTTCTTGAAAATCTCTTGAGCTAGCAATATGTTATCCCCTATTTGACTATTTTTTATAAAAGCACTTTGAGTGGGACTGATAATGTGAGGAAAGGTTTCTCTAAGCCTATTTGCTATGATTTTTGCAATCACCTTATAAATCATGTTGCAGCAAGAAATAAGCTTATAATCTAGTATAGTGGAAGGGTGAGCTTTCTTAGGGATAAGAGTGATAAAAGTGGAATTGAGTTCTTTTAGAAGTTTACCATGAAGAAAGAAGTCCTAAATTGCCCTAGTAACTTCCCTCCTACTATAGACCACAAATGCAAAAAGAAAAAAATCATTGAAACCATCCAGCCCAGGAGCCTTATGAGGATTAAAGGATTTAAAAACCTCCCTAATCTCTTGTGTTGAAACTTCAGCAATGATGGATTGTAATAGATTTTCTGGTATTGAAGGAGAGGGAAAATTTTCCACAACGTCTTTGGAAGGGAGGAGGTCTTGAGTATCCCTAATAGAAGCTTGAAAGAGTCCAATGAACTAATCTTGAATTTCTTCAAACTCAACAATCCTATTCCCATTTTCCACTACTAAGGAGTGTATGTTATTTCTATTCCTGTGAGCTAGGATAGAGTTGTGGAAGAATTTTGAGTTCTTATCTCCTTCTCTAAGCCATTTGATACGAGAAGACTACCTAAGAAATGATTCCTGGTCATCTAGTGCTTTAATTAATGCATTTATAGCCTTAGCCTCTTTAGTCACCAATTGAGGATAGTTAGGCAACACTCTTCTTTGATCTTGAATACTATTTAGAGCTGCTTGACATTTTTCTACTTTATAATTTACATCACCTATCTGCCTCGAATTAAGACTTTTAAGAGCTATTTTAATCAACTTAAGTTTGGACACTACATAAAACATGGGGATGCCTTGGAGTTGAATGGACCAAGGTTCTTGTACTATCTGTAGGAAGTTTGGTTAAGAAGCTAGAAAATTTGAGAACCTGAAAGGTGAAAATCTTCTCTAAAGATCTGCTAGTCTTTACCACAACTGGAGAGTGGTCAAAGATGTTTGGGTTGAGGAAAACACTAAAGGAATTTGGAAAGGTAGTGCTCCAATTTGCATTTACAAGGGCTTTATCTAGTTTCCTAGCAATATAAAGGTCTCCACATTGATTGTTGGTCCAGGTAAGGCTAGGGCCACTAGAGTTAAGATCGAACAGTGCACAACCCTCCACATATCTCCTAAAATCACACATACCATTCATAACCGAGGTACTAAAAGGTTCTGCCTCATGAGGGAACAAAATAGCATTACAATCCCTGGCTACAATCTAGGGAAGGGTTCCCAAAGTGGAATTGATAGTTGAAAGCTCATACCACAGATACTTCCTACGATTGAGGCTATTGGACCCATACACACAAGTCAAGAGAAAGGAAATGGAGTTGTTCAAAAGGGAGACCTCTAGATGGATTAATTGGTTAGTAGTACTAATAATGGTACATATGAAATATGATGGGTTCCAAGCTAAAACAATCCTAGCATTTGAAGCATATTCTACATTACTATAAGAGCACCATTTCGCAAACAGAGAGCAACAAACATTAAAAAGGAAAGAAGGGGGCCTAATGTAGCATCCCACTCTCGCAAAACCCGAACCCGAACCCGACATCGATGAGTGATGATCGAGTCCGTGTCCTACGAGGGTGGCGTGTTAGAACACTCAATCATTCAAAACTCGGTATAAACATTATTTTGTTTAAAACAACAAACACGATATGCAGAAATCCATAACCAGTTCGGGCCTACTTTTATTCATAAACATTTTCAATCACACATTACAGTCAACAATATTTTCAATAGCCCTTTGGGCCCTTTCACAAATACAAAACACTTTAGTCATTTTGGAATACAAATTTATACAAAAAGTTGTAGAATATACAATTCAATACAAAATGAAGAAATGCAATGCAGACGCGAACTGATCCCGACTTCTATCCTTCACTTGTATGATATAGGTATACTTCTGTTGTCTTAACGGGGTATTCTTTTGATCTTGAAAAATATTTGCAAATTTTGAGTGAGTTTTGCGAACTTAATGAGTGATAATTACCGTGGCTTACCCAGTCATATAACACATAAATCCCATTATTTCACATCTCAGATTATTTCACATTTCACATTCAATTTCCCTCTTCCCATTCAATACACTTAATCATTCTTATTATGCATATACAGTGCACATGAGACTCACTTTCCATTTGTTACTTTGTTGTGACCGAGTGCCTAAACTGTCTCGTATCCACTGGATACTGGGCTTATTACTAACTGTCCCTTATTCACTTGGGGGATACAGGGCTCATTTTACATAGTGAGCCTTAGGCTCTTAATCACTTTTGAGCTTGAGGTTCATTTTCACTTTTTGAGCTTTAAGCTCTTTTTCACTTTCTGAGCTTTAAGCTCTTTTTTGGTGGCTACTCCGGTCATAACTGCCATTAAATTTCATGCATTCAAGAGATGGAATGCATTACTCACATTTGCATAATCCCATTCAATCACTTTCCCATATCATCGGACCTTAGTTCAGCATTCAACATTCGAGTTAAGAATTCGCACTTTCATTCATATGCAAATGCACATTTAGAGCACATTTAACAATCACATTTAGTACATTTAGTTCATCCAATTTACATTCAAGTAGCACTTCAATATCCAAATCAAAAATCACAATTATCGGACCTTCTGTCCGGAAACCAACATAATTAATCACATTCATAACATCATCAAGTCATCAATCAATACAAAATTTAAACAAAGCAAATAATGAAGTAAGACCATCTTGATCTACTCACAGTACGCTCCAGATTAACATTTTCTTTCAAATTCTGGAAACGCATGAATATGGACACTTGACTTGTTTGAAGCTCCAATATCTACAAAATTACTTAACCCTATTCCCTCATGCAACCATGTACATCAACTTGAAAATTGATATGGAGTTTTGGTTTTTCTTAGAATAAAAGAAAGAAATATCAGAGTGGAAGTGATGACAAAAAGAGAAAAGCAAGGTTTAACTTTGGTGAATATTTGATTGAAAACTCTGTGTTGTAGGAGCTCTAGAGAAATAAGTTTCGAGAAAAGATAAAGACAAGGACAACAGCTTGTCTTTCAAGGTAATAAAAATCTTAACTTTAGCTAGGATATCTGTCTATTTCTTATCTACTTATCCACTTCCCTTTATTAAAACTCACTTAAGTATAATTTATACTTAAGTTTAAAACTCAGTAATTCCACTGTAATCACAAGTCATAACCTTTTACTCACTTTCTTCTAAAAACATATTCCCCTATGTCTTATGTCTTTGTTGACACCAAAATCATTCAATTTGGTTCTGTCCTCAATCATATTGAACCCTTTTCTTTTGGGGCAACTAGCATACTTTCTCTATAGATATCAGATCAAGATCATTGTTTGATGGTTTGAAAGAGGACTTACAGGTCTATAACTTTCATGAAGACCTTGGAGACAAATTCTATCGCCTGCAGGGTCAAAGATGGACTAGATGATAGCATCAGAGGAATAGTGTACAAAAGAATAAATTTCAGTCACATAAGCAGAAAACAAACGAAGCAGAAAGTAGACAAAGCAAAAAGCAGACAAAGCCAAAAGGTAGACAAAGCCAAAAAGTAGACAAAGCAATAAACAGGAGAAGCAAAAAGAAGACGAAGCCAAAAAGCAGAAGAAGCAATAAGTAGACGAAGCAATAAGAAGACGAAGTAATAAGCAAACGAAGAAAAAAGGGCAAATGAAACAAAAGTCAACTTAAGACGATGCAACTCTTAAGACGAAGCGGGGTTAACTTAGGATGAAGCAAAGCCAATTTAAGACGATGCAACTCTTAAGATGAATAAAAGTCAACTTAAGATGAAACAAAGTCAACTTAAGACGATGCAACTCTTAAGACGATATGATGTCATCAAAGACGATGTGACATCATCATAAATGATACATCTTTATAGACGATACATCTTTACAGATGATGCATCTTTACAGACGATACATCCTTATAGATGAAATGACATCATCACAAACAATATGACATCATCACAAATAATGCATCTTTACAGACGATGCATCTTTACAGACAAAATGATGTCATCACAGACAATGTGACATCATCACAGACGATACGTCTTCACAGATGATACATCTTTACAGACGATGAATCTTTATAGACGATACATCCTTACAAATGAAATGACGGCATCACAGACAATGTGACATCATCACAGACGATACATCTATGCTCCTAAACATCTCCCCCTTATAAAGACCATAACTTTCTACTCCACTATCTAAAACTCCCACACTAAATATTCTCAGTAAACTTCTCCAACGTATTTTCCTTCACTAAATCCAACACTTAAATTTTATTTCTAGTCTTTCTACTCCATTTCATTCTACTCATTCACTATAACCATAATCCTCAATCTATCCCATTACTATTCAATATACCTAAAATGTCAATGAGTGCATTTACAATTATTTTCATCTGTGCAAAGATTCAAATTCACATGCATGTATGCTGACATTCTGCTGAGCATAAAATGCAAATTTTTTCTAACTCTCACATTGCTATTCTTTCCATTTTTGAAATCTGGGTTCTAACCCTTAATATAGGGATGGGATGTTACAGTTCTCCGCTCATTATTAAATTTCGTCCTTAAAATTCTCATCTGATGGATTAATAAGGTAGAGGTATTATTTCCTCATATACTTCTCCATTTCCCATATGCTTCACCACTCGAATACTTTTTCCAAATGACCACAGCTGATAAACTCTATAGGTCCTTCAATCACTTATCTAACTATCAAACTATCTTGACTATTTCATTGATATATTTCAGATTACTCACCAACTTTTACTTCGTACGCTGTCAATCTGTCTCTGTTGATCATATCATTATTTCTTAACCTATTCACATATCACATATTATGAATCTAAGACATCTTTCACCAGTA
>JANSVA010000008.1:37054694-37079567 GCA_025504915.1 Erythroxylum reticulatum | reverse complement strand
AAACACAAAAATCACATTTTTCATAATAATCACATATATGACCAAATATACCGGGAAATGTCATGAATGCATGTACAATCATTTACATGTGCAAAAGTCACAATTTTCATGTATATGTATTCATGAACATGCCAAGACAATTCTAACCACTCATAACCCGTTCCGAATTACTATTCTACCATTCCCATCGGTGATGGGATGTTACAGATAATCTAACTAAAATCTTAAATCCAACCTTAATTAATTAAATTTAACTTAAATTAATAATTAAGATAATTAAAAAGTTATTAATTTAATTTAGATTTAAATAGTTTAGTTCAAGATTAAGAGCTTGGTTATATTATCATATAAATGACATTTGATTAGTCCATGCTTGATATTCATATTAAGTTTGTTTCGTCATTATTTTTTAACCAAAGTCTAAGAGAAAGGGTTTTTCTAGAAAACTAAAAATAAAAGGATTTTTTCAAAGAATTTTAAAGGCTATGAGGTCTTTTTTAAAATTTCTTAAACTATAAGGCAAGTTTGTGTCTTTTACTCTTAAATTTAATATATGTATTAAAATGCACAAAATTTATATAAGGAATAGTTTGTAAAAGAAAAAAATTTAGGCAAAAATTTAAAAAATAGAAACTTAGAGGCCTAATATGGAAAAAGAAAAATAAAACGAGTAAAAAGGAAAAGATTAGTAATCATTCTTATTAAATAAAAATTTATTTTATAAGATGATGTAAATTGGGAATGAGAGAGTAAATATCAACTTGAAGTGGACATAAGAGAGAAAGCAAAAGAGTTAGTGTGAGGTATAGAAAAGGCGTGATTAATTTACAGAACATTTCCTTCTTTTGACTTAAGAGTACTAAATTACAAATAATGAGTTTGTATGTTCTGCATCTAAGTTGTTGTTACAAAGACTTTGTAAGGAACTTTACATTATGCACGCAAAATGACCCAAAGTCTAAGTATGGTAGTTGAACTCTTGTAATTTAATCCAACCTTACTAAATCCCTCATGTTTAAGTTGTTTCTAATAAAGGCAAAGTAAAACTATGAAATTCACTTAGCCAATATAATCGAATGGACAACAATAAGAAGAGAAAGAAGTACAAAGCTTTACAACAAAATTGTTAACCTTTATAATTTTCATAATTGGTACAAAGGATACAACGCTCCAATTCTCTCTAAGGAATGAAGCCTTTACTTAAATGAGCTATTTATGGGTTTTTGGAGACTTATTGGGCAAGAATACAAGAAAGTGGTATCAAGGCCACTAAGCCACCAACTTAGTTAGTGGTTAACATGCCCAACCACTTTAGGCACTACTTTAGTGCGTGGCTTACATACATACCATTATCCCACTTCTATGTAAAAGCAATATGTGCAAAATCCTTACAAGACACCTCATCCATGTTCTTTGCCATGTCCTCCCACTTCTTTGATCATTCATCCCACTAAATTTTCCATATAACCTATGATATTCATCCAAAGTTGAAGGTTAGACAAGTTTTGAACCAATTCATGTATGGTTTGACTAATGCAGATCCATGGTCTAGTTTGTTCATCCATGGTCCATCATTTGCTCACAATTTCATCCCTAGACCCATTAAATACTTCTTAGGCAAGTCCGTCTTGCCCAAACCAAGGCAATCAATGCCCCACGATTTAGTAAAGCTAGTCGCAGCTCGAACTATGGTTGATCTTACTTGGTTAAGTTACCTTAGTTCCTTTAGCATGCCTTCCTTATACCTAACTAATGCTAGACCTTGGCCAAGGCTCACCAACAACTACTGAAAAAGGTCTTGCATTGTTAAGGGGCTAACAGTTGTCTAAGTAAGGCCTTGCAATGCCAAAGCTCACCAATGGCTAACAGTTAGTGTTATAGACCACAATATCATCTAAATAAACCACCACAAAATTATCCAAGAATTCATATAATACATCATTCATCAAATTGAACAAAGTAGCAGGGGATTTAGTCAAACCAAATAATATGACCAAAAATTCATACGAGTCATACAGAATTACACATGTCGTCTTCTGCTCATTACCCTCAATCAATCTGTACTTGCTAATACCCACTTCACAAGTCTAACTTTGTGAACGCCACAATCCTTGATAATCTATCCATCAAGTCTTGAGCCGAAGGAATAGGATATTTATTTTTAATAATCACCTTTTTCAAAGCTCAGTAGTCTAAATACATTTGCAAAGCTCCATTTTACTTCCTTTAGAACAAATCTAGAACTCCATAAAGGGCTTTCGATGATTGGATGTATCTTGCTTCCAAAAATTCACCAAACTACTTCTGTAGTTCCATTAACTCTAATGGTGACATCATCTAAGGGGCACGGATAGAAGGAATTGCACTTATCACCAACTTGATCTTATGATCAACTTCACGAAGAGGGGGGAAAGTTTTTGATAACTCTTTACGCATCACATCCTTGAATTCCTTAAATACTTTTCCAACGCACATAGGACTTCTACCATATGTTTGTCCATAATTTCCCAAATGGCCACAAGGTATGTCTCCATTCCTTTTTTAAAGCCTTTTTTAATGTTCATGGAAGAAACATAAAGCTACAATTGTTGTTTCGTCCACAGTTCCATTACTAGACCTACAACAATTGATGGAACACGAATTTTGATCATTCATAAACATTATATGTCTAAGATGTGGATATAACACCGCCTTTGCCATCTTGAGAAAGTCTTTGCCTAAAATCAAATCAAAATCTTCGAGAGATATCAACATCACATTATACTTCCTACGCTAACTTCCCATACTCAAAGGAATATTGTATGTAGCTCCTACGACTACATGAGCCTGCCATGGGCTTTTTCATTTTTGTAGGGGTTTTGCTAAGCTTTAACCCTAACTTTTGCACCATCCGTTATGCAACAAAGGAATGAGCGACACCTGTATCCATCATGGCAATGAGCTCCTTCACATTGACTTATATCTTTATATACACAAGGCGTTCAATGGGACTCACTTTTGTATAAATCGCATTAACAAAGAGGATAGGATTAAGTCACTTCTACTATCAAGGAAATCAACTTCTCTTTCATCGGCCAATCACAGGTCTAATGAGGACCACTGCACAAGAAACGAACACAATTTTTCTTAGAATATTTCTCATCTTGCTTAGGTGGCCCAGTTTGCTTATACTTCTCTTTGTGATCATTCTCCCTTCTTTCACCTTGGTTTTTCTTCTTCTTTCCTTCACACTTCTCTTGGTAAGTTCCTTTTCACTTTTGAGAAGAGGAATAGGCCTTGGTTTCCTTTGGCATTTTAAAATCTACTAAAGTATCTGTAATCACAATAGCACCCACAACATCCGTGACATTTTACCTTCGCAACTCCATTTGTGCCTAAAGTTATAAACCTGAATTGAAGTTGAATAGCTTGTCCTCATTTGTCATATTTTCAATATCAAGTATTAAGGAACTAAATTTCATAACATAATCCTTTACCGACCCATCATGCTTCAACGACTTCAAGGCATCCTTTGCAAGCCAAATAGTATTGTTAGTAAGGAATTGATCCTTTAGCTTCCTTTTCATCCTCTCCTGTGTATCAATAGGGGGTCGACTAATACTAATTTTAGTAGAGGTTTGAGTTTTCCATATAATTTTGCGTCTCCATTGAGATACATTGTCAAAACGTTCACTTTTTCCACATCTAGAACCTTAGTAGCTACAAAACATTGCTTTATATCCCACAAGAAGTTCTCAAGTTTTTTAGCATTCCAAATACCTTCGAAAACTTTTGGTTCATACACCTTTAGCGTGGTGCTTTTAGTATGTCCTACATCTACAATGGCAATGGTACGTCGAAGGATGATCATCTCAAAATTTACATCCTTTTATGATTTATCAAATTGGCCACTTGATTTTGCAATGCTTGGATCTGCCTCTCTAAAACTTCAAAACATGATGCATAAGAAGGGACTTCTTCTTCATCCGTAGGTAAAGGACCAATGAGTGCTTCCACCCTTGTATCACATTCAATAAGAGTGCTACCACTCACCACTGAATCATCAACATGGCTCTGACACCAACTGTTACAAAGACTTTGTAAGGAACTCTAAATTCGCACACAAAATGAAGCAAAGTCTAAATATGGTAGTTAAACTCTTGCAATTCAACTCAACCTTACCAAATCCCTTATGTTTAAGGTGTTTCCTACAAAGGCAAAGTAAAACCATGAAATTCACTAAGCTAACATAATAGAATGGACAATAATAAGAAGAGAAAGATGAGCAAAGCTTTACAGCAAAATTGCCAACCTTCATAATACTCACAATTGATACAAAGGACAAAAAGCTCCAACTCTCTCTAATGAATGAAGTCTTTGCTCAAATGATCTATTTATAGGCTTTTAGAGACTTATTGGGAAAGAGTATAAGAAAGTGGTCTCAAGGCCACTAAGCCACTAACTTCGTCAGTGGTTGACATTCCGAACCACTTTAGGTACTACTTTAGTAGGCAATTTACATAACTTACCACTATCCTACTTCTAAGTAAAAGCAACATGTGCAAAATGCTTATAAGACACCTCATCCATGTTCTCCCACTGCTTTGATGATTCATCCCACAAACTTTGCCACATCATCATTGATCTTCATCCAAAGGTGAAAGTTGGCCAAGTTCTGAGTCAATTCATGTATGATCTAACCAACGCACACCTATGGTAGTCCATTCATCCATGGTCCATCATTTAAGCACAATTTCATCCCTAGTCCTACCAAAGACGTCTTAAACAAGTTTAGCTTGCCCTAGCTAAGCCAATTAATACCTTACGGTCCATTAAAGTTAGCCACAGCTCGAACCATGCTTGATCTTACTTGGTTAAGTTACTTTGGTTTCATTGGCATGCCTTCCTCATGCCTAATCCATGCTAGATCTTGGCCAAAGCTCACAAATTCCTAGCAAAAACGGTCATGCAATGTTAAGGGGCTAATAGTTATCTTGTTGCCAAGTGTATCAACTTAAATTGGCCAATGTTTCATTAATCCATTGTCTTCCAACTAATATCTAGCCTTTTGTTTTATTCCTATCTAATTTCTTCTTCAGCTTCAATTTCTTGTTCCAAGGATTTGTATGTTGATTGCTAGGCTTGTATGTTCATTTTTCCATCTTATTTAAGGCGCTTCTAGTTATTTCCATTTTCTTTTTGGTGTGTTTTCATTACATATTCCATTTCCCTTATTCTCCAATTTATGGTCTACTCATTTCTTACAATTAATTGTTTTCCTTTTCTTTTGTTCCTCAAAAATTGCAACACCATTTTTTCTTGATCGTTGATTTAAATCGAAAAAAAGATAGAGAAATTGTTCATATGAAGTCTAAAATAATAATGTCTTATCATGATCCCAAGAAAAATGATAATGTACGAAGTTACTCAATAATTAATTTATTAGCATAACCTACTTTATATAACCAACCACCTAAAAATAAAAAGTATAATAACAAAAAGCATACTTACAAGAGTAAAAAAAGAGAGTAAAAGCCTGGTTAATTAAGGGCCTATTTGTTTATGTTTTTTCCTTATTTTTTTCTTGTGGTTTTCATAAAGAAGGGAACATGTCATTAAAAATAAAAATACCACAATGACTTTACCGAAACGTTAACATTTTTATGTGATTTTAAAACATGTTTTTTTAATAAAAAACAAATGTCTTTGTTTTCATTTTCAGTTGACTCTACCTTCACTGCTTTGTGCTTGCTCCTTCCTCTTTGAGAAGGAAGTATTAAGAAGATCCCAAAGAACAAGAGATAAAAACTAAGAAGTACAAGAAACACATATATGACACTCAAGTGGTCGTAGATTCTCAACAAGTCCCAAGAGCAAGGCTCACAGAACAAGATGGGCAGAGAATGAGGTGGACCTCCGGTGTCGCCTTCGCTTCCATCGCTATTGCTTTGCTGCTACTGCTACTATTGTTTTTCTTTCCCCATGTCAATTGCATCTGGAAATACTTCTTGTTTTCTTCTTCTTCTTCTTGTTTTTACGTTTTAGGTTAAAAGAAAAAATGGAGGATGAGATAAGGTGTGAGATGAGGGAGAAGGGTAAGGCAGGTGTGAGACGAGGGAGAAGGGTAAGGCATTTTTATGGTGAGGGGCATTTGTTCGCTCCTCTCTCTCTCCTACTATTGCTTTGATCTATTTTGTCTTTTTTACTTTTTTTCAAATAACAAAAACGTCTCAACCTGTCTCCCTCGATCTCTCTTTCTACTCTACTACTAATACTCTTTTTTATTATTTTTTAAGGAAATTTCTAGACAGCTTGATTTCACAAAATTTTGAAATGAGTTCAACGTGGACACTTAGAGAATTCTCACCCATCTTGACAATTATTATTATTATTATTTAATTTGTTATGTTATTATATACATATATGAGTAATATATAAATATTCCTCTTCGCTTTGGTGGGAAATAAGTTAGTAAAAGGCTACCCACTGTTGAAGAGAAGCAAAGCCAAGATCCAAAATAATAAAATTGAAAAAGTAAAATTTATTTTTTTAATCCCAACACAACTTTTACAATTCAAGAACAAAATATAATAATTTGATAAAATGAATTCTTCTTTTAAAAGCAAAAAATGAATTTGATTTGAATAGTAATAGACAAAGTGTGACTTAAAATTTTCAATTTTAATTTAATTTAATTTTAAATCAAATTTGGGCTATATTTAATTAATTTAAAAGATAAAAGATATAGACTTCTCTTATAGCACCTCCAATCACGTTCATGACTAAAAGGGTAGTCATGCAAACCCCTCCGCCAGTGAAGACAAAGATTTAATAAAGTCATAATTTTCTGTAAATTTATTAGAATACTCGTTGATTCCTACAATCTTAAATTTATATAATCTTATTATATGCAATTAATGAACACATATTTTTAATTATATGAATTTGCATATATTTTATTTCTAAGTATAATGAGAATTAATTATTTTTAAATATATCATATATTCTATTAAAATAATTAATATAAGAGTATAATTATAAAAATAGAAATATAATGATAAAATCAAATATAATTTTGTTTTTAGTTTTTTAATTATAAATCTTAACCAAACATATTTTTATTTTTAATTTTTATATTAAAATTTAAACTAAATAAATTCTTTTTAAATTAAAATTAAAATTTAAAAATTTAAATTTAAAAATTACAACCAAAAAAATAGAAGAAGAATTAAACGATCATAAAATATTGATATAATTTACCTTTCAGATCATATGCTCCTTTTCTTAGCGTCGTTTTGGGCTTCCATCGTTGCCGTTCTCAACCTAGATCATTTCATTTCTTATTGCCGTGCTTTTGTATTTACTCCCCTTTCAGCCCTTTTCTTCCTATTTCGCAAGCCGTGCGTTCTTAGCGTCGTTTTGGGGTTTATCGTGCTTATCTCTACGTCTGAGAGATAGACAGAGAAAGGCTTACGCTATGGCAGATTCAAAATCGAGCTCCCACCTTAATCTTCGATGTCATCACTGTGCGGGTCCACTTTCTAAGGAGATGGTAATCCTTCACCTATATTTCAGTGTTCTTAACAACTATACAATTCGGTTTGATGTTTTTTGTTTCTAACTGAAAGTTTCTTCTGAAACTACTTTGATTGCAGGAGACTAGTGGTTGGACTCTTTCTCCCCTAATTCGAGATAGCTTTTCCATGGTATACAGTATCACTCTTTTTCCTTGCCACTTCCTTTTTTTCTCAAGTTTCTTTTCTTTTCTTGTGAATAATCTTGAAAGGGATGTCTGGTGTTTACCTGAAACCATGGATGTGTACATGTGATTGTATAGTTTACGATTCCATTTTTATATATTTACGTGGAATAAAATTTTGTAAAAAGCTTTGGAGGGTAAAAATACAATACCATGAATGATGGAATAATCTTGAGAGTTTGGTTGATATTTAACTGAAACTAGTAAAGGGGTACGAAAGGAGAAATAGTCTACGTACTAGTTTCTTGCAATCAAAGTAATTTCGGAAGAAAATTGAGATAAAAGAAAAGCATTAAATTGAGTTGTATAGTTGCTCCTACGTGAACATGAAAATATAGCTGAAGGGTTACCGTCTCCTTAGAAAGGGGATCTTCACAGTGATGGCGTCGGAGATTAGTATGGAGCAAAATTTCATGACTGCCATAAACCCTTCTCTGTCTGTCTCTCTTAGAAATAGAGACACAATAAACCCCTCAAATTTAGGAGGCAGCTGAAGTGGACCGTTTAGAGGATTTAATGCATAGCGAGTTGATATGGTGCAGTTTTATTGGGGGTTTATGTAATTTGTGAGGGATTGCATGTGAAACTTTATGAAGGTGAGGTAAGGTCCTCTTTCTGTGGAGATGGTAAGCCACTTCATGTATATTTCTACTTTCTTGTTGGAGTAACCGTAAAATTTGATTTGATGCTTTCTACTCTTAAATTTCTTTGAAACTATTTTCATCGTAACAAACTAGTAGCTGGACTATTTCTTGCCTAGTTTAAGATAGCTTTTCCATGGTACTTTGATATTTCCTTTTTTCTTGTTCTCTCTCTTTTCTAAATTTTTTTTGTGTGAATAATGTTGAGAGTGGTGCCTGGTATTTACCTGAAACCAGGGATTTATTCGATTAGCTAGACAAGGATTAATTTTTTCCTGTTTGTTATGTTGTATATGCTTATTTGGAATTAAATTTGTAGGAAGCTTTGTGCTTAAAATGTTTTCATTGATTGTTAAATATGAATATAGGGGAAAAATATATAGGTGCTCGTAAAAACTTATGTTCAACACTTAATTCAATTTTTAGTTGTTTTTCCCCCTTCTATTTAGAGGATTGTATCCCTTTTGATTTTCACTACTTATTTTGTGTTCTATATGAATCTTGTTCAGATAAGTTGAAATTGGATTGATAAGAATTATATGGATAGAGAAATATCAATAGGAACAAAGATTATTGAGCTTGTGGTAAAATATTAATATTTCATATGTGCCTTTCATTCCTCTACTTGGTTAGGTTCCAACTATGTGTGATCATATTACTCAATCCGTCAATGGGGGAAAAAACTGCAATGCATTGTTTATGATATTGAACATGGGATAATCTAGTAAATTTAGACATTCATACCCAATGCTTCATTAAAGCCTAACAAACAAGCTATCGATATATGTATGTTTTTGTAGATTTTAAGCTTTGTTTTGTTTAGTTACAATCCTAGTTGCTTATAATAGACATACATAAGCTGGCTATTGCGCTTACATTTATTGTTGCTACAATTCAGATTGGTTCTGCTGTCGGTGGTACAGCAAGTGCATTCTATGGCTTTAACCACGGTAATGTGTTCATCTCTTTCACACCTTCCCTCTGTTGCTTGTTTAGTGAAGTTGACAGGGTGTCAGGGTTATGTGTATCTGTGCTGTGTGCTTTGCCTAACTATCTTGTTTAGTGAAGTTGACAGGGTGTCAGCGTTATGTGTATCTGTGCGCTGTGCTTTGCTTAACTATCTTGTTTGAGATATCATGTTCTGGCTGTAGCGTGCTTGCTTTCATTTTTCCCTATAAATCTGTTTTAGTTTAGTATTTCATTTGAATTCTGCTAATGAATTGCTTTGAAATGTTCCAAGGAAAACCAAAAATAGTTTTTGAACTAGATAAATCTATGCTTTTCAATTTGTATACTCTATTGCTATGAAAAAGTCCATTAAATGGAAGTATGCATATACTCAATTGTACTTATGGAAAATATTGTGAAAAGGAATGAAGTTATGATAAGAGAAATAAGAAGTAACCAATGGGCCTTGCCTCTGCATACTGCAGAAGAAAGTTATGTTAAGTTTATTTGTGTGATACCCAAATTAGAATTATCAGTCTTCTGTCACATCCACTAATAGGGTATGGTGCATTTACTCTTGTGCAAGTACACATATGAATATGAAGAAATCTGTAGGCTATTGTAAACCCTACTCATTTCTTCAAGTTAGCTGCGCATGTTAGTTTATTCAAATATTTAGGTAAATCTGAAATGATGACTCTTACATGTTAATCTTCATATCTGCTATCAACTGACATACTGTTTAAGTTATTTTATAACTTGTCTGATCATGATGTTTGAGGGTACTTTTACCTAAACTTTGATTCGTCAACTCTAACATTGATCAGACCTTTTGGATTTCATTATTATTTTCGGTGACACATTTGTTTGTTGATGCAGTGATGCCAGTTGTTCAGAAGTGGGTAAAAGGACCAATGTGGCTGCATTTCCTTATTGGTGTATGTTTTTGCATCTCAATACTTTTTCTATTGCTTCTCCAAATTTACCAACCCAAAAGTACCTGCACTGATAACGAGTTGCCCCTGTGATTTTGAACAAATATTTGCATCCATCAGAACTTAACATTTTGGCTAACATGGTATCTTGGTTCCCATCAACTTGTTTGTGATTGATGCTTGTGGTCTGACTAGTAGACTTTGTCATCTGGTATACATGGGGCCATGTGCTTTTAATTATACTTCATGATTTACTAACTCTTTGCATATAGCTATAAAATTTTGTGCCTTAAATTCTTATATTTTAACAGGTTTAGTAATCAGTTGAGGATGCTGATGACTTGCTTGCAATGCACATAAAAATGTTTTTGAAGGCTCATGATGCCGCTTAAGTTGCTTTTTGTTATGTATTTCCTTGATGGAAACCATTTCCTTCTGGAGTCTGGAATGCTAAAACCTATTTGTGCATATGCAGGCACCACCTGTTATGGTATTCTCTTCAGCTTGTGCAGGGTTGACAGGTTAGCAATTCTCTTCCCAAACCTATTCTACAGACTTTAAATGAGTGATGCAATTTTTGGCAAGCATGATTTGCTGTTTATGTATATAATCCTTCATGCTATCTATGAAGTATTGTTTGATGTTTGACAAGTTGAATTATTGTGAACCTATTTTCAAATTCAATTTGAAGTATTCATCATCAAAGAGGGATGGGCAACAAGATCCTACGCAAAATTTTACATACCAATTTCAAAAAATTTTGACCCCTGACAAGATGATAATTTAGCTTTTGTGAATCAAACAATAGTCAGTCAATTATTATGTTCTCATCATCAATATGCTGTGTAGAAGTAGATGCAATGGCCTTCAATATGTTTTGGAGAATTGAGGATCTATAGGCTATTTATGAGGCCGAGAGAAAAGCAGTTCCCAGTTGTTGCTTGATGTAACTGCAACTGCAAGAACTATTTGAGGATGAGAAACTCTGACCTTGCTCTAAACTCAAGCAAAGTGTTACTAGCTGAATCACCCTGTATTGCTTCAAAGATGAACTGTACTAAATATTTGACATTCTTTTATATGGAAGTCGTTATAGTTATCCTGGGAAAACAAAGAAGTCTTGCATTTAGTATTAACATTATCTTACATGTCAAACTTCTAAAATCCATCTTAACTCTCAAGATCTTGCATTTCAAAATGTTTTCATCTGTTGGTATTGTTTGTGCGATTCTGTTACAGCTTATTGTTACTGATAGGAACTTAAATTGTAGCTTGCTGTTGTGAAAGCTTAACTTGCAGTTCTACTTGGTCTACATTTTATTAGACTCTGCATTTCTTATGGATATTTATTCTGTTGCAAGGTGATGTTAGCTACTAGCTTGTGTGCATTAGGATTCTCATGGAGGTATTTCTTGTAAAATCTACAGGTGGTGCGGTTCCAGCAGTAGCTCAGTTGGCTTCTTCTTCTTATCATGCAACAGTATCATCTCCTTCACAGGATGATAAAAAAATGTACAAGTCCAGAAATTCCTCCACTTTATGAAATTTGCTCTATTGTTACATGTCCGCAATGATATCGGTGCAGAGAGGGGATCTGTTTTACCGATGTATATGTTCCTTGCAGCATAAAGATAGACCTTATGTCGTGCAAAGAAATAATTATGCATTGTAATTATATTATTCTTTTGTTGACAATTATTTACATCCTTAAGTCTTGTATTTTGTAAGAGAGTAACATTGCTATATTTTTGGAAGAGGAGCATGTCCATTGCTGATGATAGGTACCATATATAGAGCCTTTATAAGAGATATTATGTTCTATTATCATATTCTTTTTTTATTCCCTAACATTGAAAAGTACCTACCAATTCTAGTAAATGAGAAAGTGCGCCTAATTTTTCATTAATCATGCTAAACCAGTTTGCGTTTTATATTGATTCTTCAAACTAGACACTGACGAACGTTGTGATTTAAAATTTCAAAGCCATTTGTAGTATTGTTAATTTTAGCAGAACCTTGATTAAGTTGATAATCTTCTTTTATCTGTTGGTATTTAATAGTGAAATTTTCATTTTGCTTATCGGAGAGCCAAATTAGGCAGTATGATGACAATACTGTCTTTTCCAATTGTTATCTTAGGGTGCAAGTATTTGTAATTGTAACATTCAAATGAGATATAAGGTCAAAAAATAAGAAAATAAAGAACGAATATTTCCATGTTGTAGTTAATTGGAAAGGGAATAACTTTGATTGCTCTCATACTGATATAGGAGATGCTTGTAAACGCTACTTTGCGGGATGTATTTACCTGTACCCAAATACTCTATGCCCTTTGTTCCTCTTACATCCCAGTCATTTATTCACTAACACTACTTTGGGGGACGTATTCACCTGTACCCAAATATTCTGTGCCAATAAATGACTGGGATGTAAGGGGTAGTGAATAAATGGCTAGGATGTAAGGAGAATAGAGGGCATAAAGTATTTAGATTAATAAATGGATGCAATGCAAGGGGAACAGAGGGCACAAAGTATTTAGGTAAAGGTGATTTGAAACCCTACTTTGGGTCTTCAGCAGAGATACACGTACACATTTATAGGGCATTATGGGACTTTTTTGAGATAAGTCATGGGATAACTCAGTTTTTGTTTGTTCATTAAAGTTGAAATAAGCCTTCCACTCTGATGTCGAAAAACGTTAGCATAAGTTTTAAGTATTTTTTTTCAACACTCCCTAAAACAAACTTTGTATATCTCAATTGAAAAAAAAAACATAATAGATAAATAGAACAGAATACCAATCTTTATTTATATTCATTACTTTCTATTTGAAGCTCTCTGCAACCGAAACATTTTTTATCTTTGTCTCTCAACACTATCTTGATATATGAATAAATATATAATGTTTATCAAATGGGTTAGACAAGATGTTTTTGTACAAGTTTACAAAAATTTGGTGAACAATGAAACATAACACACTTCTTTCACTAACTCGACTTAATTAGTAAAGAGTTGATAGACATTTATGGATCAATCTATCAAAGCCATACCTAAATCTATGATAGTGTTGATTAAGATTGATTCTCTCTATGCCTTTTATTCCTTTAATATGTTTCTCCAATGGTTCAGAAACTCTTTTTTGTGATAGTTTTCTGATCTTACTTAAAACTGTCTTTTGATATATTTGATATTAAAGTGACAGGGAAAGGGTCTTGGACCCATTTGAGGCCAACTATTTAATACCCAATAACCATTATCTTAGGCTCTTTTTATTGGACTCAAACCCATAAGTGACATGGACCAGTAAATAATCTAACAATCTCTCACTTAGCCTACATTATAACTTGGTGATTTAACAATAAACTTTAAGTGCACATAATACATTGAATCGATCAAGTTGTCCTTAAGTGAATTAAGATGATTGGATTATAACGGTTACAAGTTATACAACATGATTCCTTCCATATATCACATAATCAACTCAACTCATAAAACTTTAAGTGGGTAATTCTGTAATTGTTATCTCACAAAAACAATTATTGTGGACAACATAATGTGAATAACAAGTAAGCGAGCAAATATATGACTATAATTGAATTCACAAGTGTCATAAAAACTTGAGGAAGACAATACATGTCAGAACACTATGCTAACAAGGACTTATCTAAAATGCCTATCTGTTCAACATAGCTTACGACACCACAGATACCCCCTGGGAGGGATAATGGATGCCATATAAGACTCACAAACGGAAACAAACAACAAACCAATGCGGAAGCATTTCAAAACACACTAAACATTCATTACATAAAATTCTAGAAACTGAAGGAAACATACATTCCAAATCATAAGTTCAGAAACCAGCCTCTATTAAGGTTATTACAAACCTTCTTAAAACTTTACATTCATAAATACATCACTTACAAGCCACAAATATTCAACTCAAAATACATTTCTGTCCTCAGACTCCATTGGCCATTGCGGTTGACTCGTCCCAGTCTTTATAATTCTCGCTCTGAACCTACACGGGACAAATCTATCGTGCTAAGCATATAGCTTAGTGAGTAATAACTAAACTAAGTCTAACCACAACAAATACTGAATCACGTTATACAAAAGCATCTCAACATACTGAAATTTAGGACAAAATAAGATTTATTAATGTAAACAGTTCGCATGCTATAGTCAGACATTTTAATAGCAAAATAGAACATATAGAAATACAGAACAGATTTTTCAGATTAGGGTATTAACCCATCATATCAAAAATATGGTTCGTTTCTTATCAAAGCTTATCAGAGATCAAAGTACAAAACGATTTAGACTGTTAATCCATGAACATAAGTGGGTAACAGGACTTATATAGAGGGAGATCGAAGTCTCGACACCGAAGTGTCACAGAAGCAGCTGTAGACCCTTCTAGGCATGCCTATTTACCCACAATTAGGACTTAATAGATTCAAAAATAGAAATGTCTAAAATTTAATTCATAGATAAATCAGTGGTTTCATACCATGAATTCAAGCGTATCATATTCTTACAGCTTTGCAAATCATTCAATAATCCAACTCAATAGCAAACAAAATAGTCAAAGCAAAACTATCAAAAATTACTTAATGAATTACTTACAAAATTGACCATCTAAATTACTTATTGAATAGACTATCTAAATTACTTACAAAAGAGAATATCTAAATTACTTACTGAAGCTCCCTTTTTGCTTATTGCCTCGAAGTCCCAGGAATATCTGGAATCGGTCGCTCTATGAGTTTCTCTAAAAAATTTAGTACAAACACATATCACTATTGTGCATGATTAAGAATTAATTAATGCGCATTCATGTATACCAAATATTTATGATGCATGTTCATGAAAAATTCCTGGGTTTCTTATCCTTAATCTTGTCACATTGTCAATCATGCTCATTCCAGATTTATCTCACAACCGACTTTTGTGTCCGCATTGCTCAATTATTCACATCAGGAAGATGAGGTAATTTGATAACACTTCCTTATAAAAAGTTTTTCTCCCAATTATTAAGTTTCTAATGAGACCAAGATCATTCCATTTGGTTATGTATACTGAAACTTATACTCAAAAGATCTCAGACTGTACTAAGCTTCAACAGAATTCTTATCTCAACTTCCAATTAGATTCTAAAATTCTTAGAGCCAGAATTATAATTCAATATCTTCAGAAACTTTGTAGCATTATGACTCTAGTTTAATTCAAATGAAGAACCACTCCATTTGGAAATCTACAGATCCATATATAAGCAAAATACTGAAATATGTTCAGTAAAATCATCCCAATTATCATACTTAAGTATAGTCACCAAAATTTTCAACCAATCCATTTCATATGGTCCTAATTTTTGGTGTAAATGAATACCAATGTCTCATGAGTCTATTGGTTCAATTCCCATGTCAATTGGATGTCTAGAGAAGAAGTTATAACAACAAGTTCAAAGGATGTTCAGAAAACAACCTACTTTGGAAAGCATGGAAGTCGTGATTGTGCGCCTGCACGACCGCGACATCCCAGATAGACCAGCGATGTCGCGATCATGCTGAAGCAAGGTTGCGAGTCGCCAGTCCATACTGCAAAGTCATGATCATGCATAGTAGCGATCGCGACCTCCCTTCTTCTTCAATCACCGAACAATCTTTTTCTCTCCTTTCATTTTTTCCCAGATTTTCTCACTTCTATATTATTCAATGAATGCATATAACACTTAAACCAATTCTTCTACTTCCATTTCAGCTTCTCACAACTCAAACAAATAAAAAATTCGAGATTCAACACAAAAACCAAAAATTAAAACTTACATACGATTTTTCTTGCATAATTACTGTATCTTACATTTCATCATACACTTGTACAATTACTTTCACCATTTTATTTCATTTCCCTATCTAAACTCATTCTCAACACATCTCAAAGTTAAGTTTATATTCAAACACTAAAAACTGATACATGCATGTATTTCACCATTTTCAGCTCTCTCTCTCTCTACTATCAAAGTTGTAACACTAACAACTTACAAATCAAAACAGAACCCATAACTATACAATTCTACTCCACATTTTCTGCTATGGTATACTTCACTAAGTTTCTCATTAAACTACATGAGATCGGTGTTACACTTCCACTACTCAGTAATATCAACTCATCTTTCTCATCACTGATACCAAATCTAGCCAACTTACATAACTCATGCATGTGCTTATTTCTAGTGCTACAACAACATCAACTTCAGTTACAATGTATCTAGAAAACTATAACACAACTTACTTGTTTCTTTAACAAAAATCCCAGTTACGACAGTGAAGAGCAAGGCTTCGATGAGGACAAAGCAAAATCGAGAGAAAATAAAGAGCTACAATGATTTTACACTTGTAATATCGTACTTTCTTAACTCATTGACATGTGGCCCCATTGCATGTGGGCCATTTGTCATCCATATAAAGGTGCTACATGTCACGATATAATTGGTCCAATGTCAACATTTTTCTTATTCTAAAATACTTCAAAATTTCCAGAAAAATTCCTAAAATTTCCTAAAATTCTGAAATAATTCCAATAGTCTTGGAATAATTTTTCCACAATTTAATTGCATTTATAAAACCATTTTACCTAGAAAAATGTTTATAAATGCATGCATAATTTATTTGAATGTCAAAATTCATATGTCGTCGGCATCGATGTCACCTCTGAATTGTGCGTCAGGATGTCTAGCCCTTCATGGGTCTTTTCCAGAAAAATG
The DNA here is from genome assembly GCA_025504915.1 of Erythroxylum reticulatum. NCBI lineage: Eukaryota > Viridiplantae > Streptophyta > Magnoliopsida > Malpighiales > Erythroxylaceae > Erythroxylum > Erythroxylum reticulatum. The sequence continues at coordinate 37,062,539 of JANSVA010000008.1, read as the reverse complement.
CTTCAGCCCGCATCTAATGTCCCTACTTAAATACCTCTTCAATGCTCCTTTTAAGCTGCCCTCTCACTGTACACTGTTCATTTATGGGACACATAAAATTGAGGGGTTTCTTATTAACGATACTATTCACTGCTTCTCCAAAGACCTCGCAACTTGCTCTCCTTGTCTGCGTTTAACGCAGAAAACTACACTAAACGCAAACATCCCTGCGCAGCCGCTAGCCACAACACACCAGCCGAATGTGTCTCTCTTCCAAGCCTCTCTTCCAAACCGCCACAACTCCCCACTGTAGCATTTGATTGTTCCCTTTTTTTTTTTTGGATGAATTAACAATGCTCTATCTAGTCCAGCACATGTTCATGCTTTACTCTTTTCTACCCTCTGTGTTTTGATCAAAATGCACACGTTGACGCACATAACGCCTAACTGCTCCCGCCCCTCTTTCATGTGTTGAACGCTGCATTTCATCTCCTTGCATTGACATTTTTCTTTTTTTTTTAGCTGATTGCTTTTAAAATTTTCTTCTTCTTTGTGTTCCATTTTTTCTTGTCTTTAATTTTTTTTTCTTTTTGATCCATGAAGACAAGTAAAAATTGATCTTCAGAAAATAACTCAAATGCAGTATTTTTGACTCACTTTAATTTCTTTGCTTCCGACTTATGCCTAAAATCACATATGTATTAAAGTGAGTATCTTAAGCATTTTTGTGTCATTAATCGCTAAGTATAAATAATTAAATGCACCAACAATTAAACACATATCAGTGTCATAAACTAGGTTTCCTTCCTATCCACAGTTCATAAGGTGTCTTCGGAGCTGCTTTACTAGGAATCCTTTTAAGTAGATACGTAGTGGTCTTTAATGCATATGTCCACAGTGATAAAGGTACAATACTATAACTTAACATACTCCTAACCATATCCATAAGAGTATGATTCTACCTTTCGACGACATCATTTTAGTGCGATGTATCAGGCATGGTGTATTGTGCATATATACAGTGTCTTACAAGAAACTTTGCAAATGGACGTGGACATTATCCATTTTCATCAAGCATACCATAATATTCATCACCTCTACCAGACCTTACTATCTTTACTTTTCTATCTAGTTGCCTTTCTACCTCATTAATGAACACCTTTATGATGTCCACGGATTGAGACTTGTCATGCAGTAAATAGATATAACCATATCGTGAGAAGTCATCATTAAAGGTAATGAAATATTTTTTACCGCTCCAAGAAGGAATGTCGAAAAGACCATAGATATCAGTGTGTATTAACTTAAGTAGGTCACTACTTCTTATGACGAGATGCTTAGATATATGTCTAGTTTGCTTGCCTTTAATGCAATCCACACATATATCTCAGTTAGCAAAATCCAATTAAGGTGAGATTTCATTTTTCACTAACCTCTGTACCTTTTCCTTGGATATATGACCTAATCTTTTATGCCATAAAAAAGTAGAACATTCATTATATGCATTATGTTTACTTCCTATAACATGGTCAATATGAAATAGAGATATAGCAAAACCAATATCAAGATTGGAACGATGTAAACAATCAAGTAAAGTACCAAAACCATAATAGTACTTGTGTTTATATAAAGAAAACGCACCGTTTCCAATCTTAAAGTTAAAACCAACATCATCCAACTTTGCAAAAAGAACTAAACTCCTAGCATAGTCAAGAATATAAAGACACTTTTCTAGATCCAGGTGACACCCAGTGTCTAACATCAATCTATACATATCAATTCCCTCTATTCGTGCCTTCATTCTGTTCCCTATATACAAGAACTTTTCAGTTCCGCTTATGGGCTGGATTGAAAGGAATCCCTATTTAACATGTGACATGTGAGCAGTTGCACTAGAATCTAACCACTAGGTATTGTTAGGCACTTCAATAAGGTTTGATTCAAAACATACTGAGACATAGTATGTACCTTTCTTTTCAAACCAAGCCTTTCTTTTAGGGCAACCCTTCTTGAACTGACTAGGCTTCTTGCATAAGTGGAAACTCTTATCTTTATAGATTTGAACCTTATTAACTTTGCTGAGAGCTTTATCCTTATCTTTGCCTTTATTTCTTGGTTTGTTCTTACTATTTCTAGCTCCTTAATGAAACGTGAGATGAACAAAGTGCTCCTTTATTTTCTTCAATCTCCCTTCCTCCTGAACTAACATGGCCTTAATCTTTTGAAGGTTCTATTTTTCCCTAATGGTGTTATAATTCACCTGGAAATGGTCAAACTTAGGAGGAAGTGAGTTGATAATGAACCGTACAAGGAAGGACTCACTTACATCCATACCCATGGATTTTAGCTTTGTAGTTAGATTTGACATATATGTTACATGATGATGAATAGGCTGTGACCAGTTAAACTTTTTGGTCATCAGCTCACTTATTAAAGTCCCTATTATGGACTTGTCAACTATATCAGATTGGGAATCTTAAGATTTAACATGAACTCCTTTGCATTGTTTGTTTTAGGCATTGACGACTTTACAATTTTAGTAATCATCATTTGCATCAAATTCAAGCCTATTAGATTGCTCCCAAGTCTCATAATAAGACTTGACAACTTCATAACTAGTCTCAATTATGCCTACAGGCCTTACGTCTGAAACTATGGCGAACTCCAACTCTATTACACCCAGTTGGAACTGGATTTGTTTGGACCAATCCACATAATTCAGACCATTGAACTTAATTAAGCCATTTACTAATGCAAACAAATTAGTAGATGCTGCAAATACAACATATAGCCCACGCATTAATGCTTTGAGTAGACCTAAATGGATTCAAACTAATAATAACTTTGATTATGTATTTAAATCTCCTTTTGGGTGATATTTAAATATGTAGCTATAACCTATAATGATGCCAACAAAATTCACTATAATGGACAATCAATCATATTCTAGTTAACATTCATGTCATCTTTGGATATACAATCATACTAAACAAAAAAATGTTGATAAGTCCCTTTAATGTCACTAATTATAAGCAATGGTCTACCTTTGGGTGACCTTCTAGCATTATAATTAATAATCTCAATTGTTCAGTTCAATCTTTATGTCATTTTTTAACAACGTCATATCAACATGAACAATTAAAACATACACAATTAAATGTTTAATATTTTCAAGGTAGGCCACTTTGGTGACTAACAAGTTGTCCATGCAATAAACATTTAATTGGACAATTATCATACAGAACAAAATTTAATTTAATTAGTTTGGTCACTTTGGTAACTAACAAACTATCCTTTATTACCATAATGTCATGTAGTACATTTAACATATAAGAAGAAAATGTAATTCCAAGGATGGCATGGTATAAATAGTCAAGGTTCAAATTAAAACATAATATGACACAAAATTATATTTAGGATAGCAAACATATGGACAACTTTTATGCATAGAAACCTAAATTAACTAATTGATTACTTCATTAATGCATTTAGATTATCAAATAATTAATGAATTATAAGTTATTACCCAAAACAAAATACCTTAAGTAGGACTAATATTCAAACCCATAAAACTTAAAAGAAAGTAGCTTAGGGTCCACCATCATAGCCAAATCCAAAAACAATAATTTTGACCCAAACTTAAAAGACCCATAAGCTGTTTGAGTCCATAACCAATGAAACAGGACCAAAAAGGACATTCCATAAGGCCGAAACCAATTATTCTTTAATTAGGGTCTAAACAACAAAGTCTATAAAGCCTAGTCCACTATGTCCTAGCCTATTGGTTTATAATTTCACTAAGTTCATAGAGAACATAGGTTTGATGAAGTTTTATCCAATTTGTCACTTTATTAACCCATTTTCTATGCTTTTAGGAAGTGCTCTATTTTTTAGTCTATCTTCTCTTTTGTTCTTATAGAATCATTGATTTTTGATAAGATCAACCATTTTTATTGACCTTTTGTTTAGTTATCTTGAGCTAACATTGTGTATGATCTATTAAAAAATGTTCATAATGCAGTAACATTGTTTTATGGCTAAGTTTACTAATAATTTGAGTCAATTATAGAAAAAAACCAACAAGCTTGACCCATTTTTGAATTTCTTGTCAAATCTAAGCACGACTTATTTGTTTCCAATGTTGGGAATTATTGCCAGTGCAAGCTCACTTCATATTGACTCCTTTCAATCATCAAAAAGTCTCTCCAATTCTTGCATATAATTAAGAGTGATTACACTTTTCACCCATCTTCTAAAATTTTAAATAATTGTGCTTTGTCGAAGCTTATTATATATATGTCATGCCCATGATGCCTCATACATGATGAAATATTAAATGTACAAGTTACTTCATTCACTAAAAGCTTTTTGTCCATATGAGTGTCCAATCTCGCCTACTCATTTATTGTTTCATCCATTACATATAACATCACTCTTATTGAATGTACAAGTTACTTCATTCACTAAAAGCCTTTGTCTATATGAATGATCAATCTCGGCTACTTATGAGGTCAACTATCACATGTAACATCCCTCATATTGAATGTAACAATTACTTCATTCATAAAAGGCCTCTTATCTATATGAATGACCAATTTTGCTTGCTCATGATATTTCTTCAACTATCACATGCAACATCACTCATCATTTAAGAATTTGCTTGCCTACTTATGGTACTCCTTTGACAATTGCATATATGCCTCCATCTACTCTCAAGACATTGCTCCCCTATCAAGATGCCTTAATTATGTCAACCTACATGTCAAGTATTTTCCAAGGTTCTTCAATGCTTTGTATGTTTCTACATATAATTTTTAGGAGTTCAATAATAAAAATGATAATGGAAAAAAGATATATAAACAAACGATGTTTCCACCTTGCCTAACTAAGGGATAGAAAAGTAAAAACTTATGAAAAAGACATTAATAAATCTAACTAGATATATAATTATGGGTCCATTATAAGATAGCGAAGGTACTTGCATTATATCATACTTTTTAAAATTGTGATCTTATTTTTTCACCTTCCCTTAACCTTTTCCACCCTAGTTTGAGGTCTTAAAGTCCAATCATATTTTTTAATCTACTAGAACATTGGTTTATAGATGTGAAACACTTCTTGATCTTTATTTGATTGCAAAATTGTGAGATTCCTTTGCTACTGAATTAAGGGTCATTTATAACTATACCCAAATAAACTTTTTAATTATTAATTATGTTGTCCTTTAAAAACTTCTATATAGTTGTGATCGTGATGGTAATAGAGGCTTCAAATTCTACCCCATTTAGTAAAGTAATATACGATCATAAGTTTTTTTAAATTTAATGTGGCACTAGAGGGAAGGGATTAAGATATATAATCCCCACTGAGCAACCATAATTAGGTTAAAGATAGATATATAGTTAGATATAGGCTTCTGATGTAGATCAGAGTGAGACTTGCATTTGTCACATTTCTTTATATACTCTTAGGTGTCCCTTCTTAACATTGACAAGTAATATTCCTTCATGAATAGTTTATAGGCCAATCTAAAGGTCTCTTGATGTTCTCCACATTATTCCTTATGACATTTCTTTAAAATTCTAGGTCCTTCAAATAAGTCTATCCAAGGTAGATAAGGAAAAGTAAAAAAATATAAATAGATTATTTTTACGCATTAGCATATACTTTATTGTTCGACTCTTAATCCCCCTAACCTCCTTGATGTCATTATGGAGCCTTTTCCTTTGTATACACTCTCTAATCTCTCTCATCCATCCATCATTTGGCTATTGAAAACTATTTATCTAAACTTTCAAGTACACAGGTTTAAACTTGCCATATTAAAAGAATCCCTTTTTTTATTTCCTTATACCCCAACTTAGATAATTGATGTGCCATATCTTCTCGAGGAATGAGCTACAAGCATATGGTCATATCCTAGCTCATTTAGACATATTTTACCTTATATGTTTACAAACTTTTTTTGGATTTAAAACTTCCAAGGACCTTATTTACCACCAAATAAGAGTTTTAACATATCTTTATTACTCTCAACTATAAGTAGGAATCTAATATTACTTCACAAAATAATCATAAATATCGTACTAGCTTAGTCCATAGATGATTTGATTAACAATCTAAAAAAGTTAGGTTTATACAAAGTCTAACATAAAGGTAAGTCTGTGACTAACTTAATAACATGATCCTAAAAATAGGGCATGACCTATCTTACAGAAACCATAAGAGCGGAAGAGGACTTTTTTAGTTACAAAATTTAACAAGGAAATGTTGATACATGTTATCGAAGATGTTATTTGAAGTTAATTGTTGGTGATTTTAACATATTAAGGTAAGTTAATTTAAAATATTTGAATGTATTTTAGGATTTTTAATTTCGTAATTTTATATATCATTATTTCTAATCCCAAGTTTTAGTTGTTTGTAATCAACAATTGAGTTATGTTTACAAAATCTATTTTGTTTATTAACCATAATGTTATTAATTTTTATGTTGATTTGGAGAATGACCTAGTGGAGACTTATTTTTATAGGTAAGTAGAGGAATCCCTTTTCGGAGCACGACAGAGGCTAGACATTAAGATATAACTCCAACGTATAGAGATGTGTAAATTGAATTATGTTATGGTTATTTGTTGTATTATATGTTTGAAAAATATGAAATAGAATAATGGACCACATATAGGGTAATATTGTTATTTGTTAATTTTTTTTACATTTTTAGAAAGTGGAATCCTATTGAAAAAGGAATATTATTTCACTATAAGGAAAATTTTGATATAGAAAACTCATTTGTTTATATTGGTGTGAGGAAAACTTTAGTGAAAGCCATTGATCTAGACAAGTTATATTTGTTTATTATATTGGACCCCAAATTTTTATTAATTTTATTAAGCATGAAATGATTAAATTTTGTGGTTTTGCTAGATAAATTAATTTTGGAGCGATTAGCAAGTCAGTGATTGGAGGATTTATTGCTTAGATTGATGGAATTAGAACTATTAAATGGAGAAATTAAGATTAAGTTAGAGTATAGTATGGTGTAAGTGAAATTGAAGAAGTAAGAATGCATAAGGGGTAAAATTGGAAGATCACTTAAGTCTAAAAGTTATAAGGCTTATATTGGAAGGAAAAGGGGTCATTTTATGATTATTAAGAGTATAATTTAGAAGAAGAGAATTGTGAATGAGAAGAAAAAGAGGGAGAGTGTCGTGGGAGAGAAGAAGAGAAGTAGAGAAAAAGAGAAAAAGCTAAGGTTTTGGGAAATCTTGAAGAACTTGAACACTTTGAGGCTAAAACAAGTAAGTATAAGCATTAACCTTTCTTGATTGTTGGATGAAGCATAGTTAGGGTTAGTTAGAAGTGAAAACATGGTTGAATGTGGGTAGGAAGTTGTTTATGAATGGTATAAGTTAATGTTTTATTATTTGGTTAATGATCAAAGGTAGTTATGAATTGGTTTGTGAATGATTTTGGGTTGAACATGAAGTTGTAAAGATGGGTTAGTGCTAAGATGGGTTATATATGAAAGGGGGGAAGTGAACAGAGGAAAAATGTAGCAAAAAAGGTCATCGGAGTGAGTTTCTGGAGAAGTCTTCGCTGCGGCGAACTTCATTTTTCCTACACAGACATGTTTTGGTAAATTAGGCATAACCTTTTGTGTAGATGTCCAAATGAGATGATTTTTGATTTGATATAAACTAGAGGCATAGGGATACAAATTTTATGAAGGAATCAAGTCTAAATTCAGTATTTAAGAATCTCAATGTTTGGATGGGAGTTAAGTATAGATTTTTTTATTTCAACTTTAGAAATAGTCCAAATTGTTGAGGTATGACTTTCCGATTTCTAAACCAAATTGAATGG
>JANSVA010000008.1:37036241-37047688 GCA_025504915.1 Erythroxylum reticulatum | reverse complement strand
TAATAATTAACTCCACAAACTTTCATAAAGATCTTATAATTGATGTAAATCATACTTATTCATCAAGAAAAAATTTTAGGGGCTAACATATATAAAAAGAAATCATCTCAATTTTTTATATATACTAAACTTGCTTCTTTAAGCGAAATACATTTCTATGCTTAGTGTTTATCTTTTACAGATTAAAAAATGTCAAAATTTCTTGTCTATGGAAGGCTCGTCGATTTCGCATCCCTGAAGAATGATTGGATAAATATCGAACTTGAGATTGAAGCAGTTGGATGGAAGATTTTTTTTTAACATTCGAGAGGCGGTATATTTGAATGAAATATATAAGTTTTGGAAGAATGTGAATGTGGTAGACAACACCTTGGTATCAAAGGTAGATGGGTTGTCAGTAATAATCACGCAAGATTCTATTGTGAAGGATATTGGGTGTCCAAATGAAGGAGCAGAATTGTTCAACAATACAAATTAGATCACTCAAAGTCATATAGACAAAGCCAACGTTCTGAAGGCTAGGGTTCTTCACTCACTTCTTCTCCATTGTATCCTACCAAGAGCAGGATCAAAGGACATGGTGACAATAAATAATGATCATTGTCTATTTCATCTACTCACTCACCAACCTGTTAATCTTCCGTTCTTGATTCTGAAGTACATGATAAAGGCTAGCGAGGATTATCATCTGAAGAGTGGTTCTTTACCTTATGGTATGATGTTAAGTAGATTCTTCAAAGAATCTAGAATCCTACTTAATAGAGGAAATAGAGTAAAGATGAATGTTAAAAGTGTTATCAATGCCTCTAAGATTCAAAAAATGGGGATCAAGGCTGAAGCTGAAGCAGATGTAGATTTCACACTGAAAGCATAGTCTAAGGGGGAGCTTTCAATAAGACGAAGTCGGAAAGAAAATGGTCCATCTAAAATACAAGCAAAACCTCGATCATCTGGAAAAATATCAGCAGAGGTAAAGGTTGAACAACCATCTGATGAGTTAATACAAGCCAAGACGTTTCCAAGAAAGAAGGAAAGCAAGGTTCAACAACCAACTCACTAAGTGTCTTTAAAGAGGAAGGCTGAGACGCTCCAATCACGAAAGATATATACTGTTGATTTGAAGATGAAGCTAGTAACTTACAACCCTCCTCAATCGATAAAGAATGAAGATTTGAAGATGAAGGTCATAGAAGAATCAACACTTGATCGTAATAAAGGTTCAATTATCATCAGAGAACCTTCTAAACAAAAAGTTAAGGTTCAAATTGAACCTATAACAGTCAATGATCAGATGATACATCTTTTAAGCCCTAAAGAACGAAGACTATATAGTATTCTGCGAGATGAAAAGGTAGAACCATATCCATTAAAGATTACGAAAGATCCTTATACAATCTATCCAGTGATAAGCAGAACGACAATCAAGATTGTACCTGATGTACAACCTAGACGTCCATTACCGGTAGTCAACAAAGAAAAAGGAAAGAAGAAGAATTTTCTTGAAAAATGAGAAGATGATCTCACAGAAGAAGAGATGCAAGTGGCAATGAACAATATAGACGATGTATGTCATGCAGCTAAACCTGTAGGCATCTATATATCACATCATATATCAAGGGAATCAGGAAGTAATTTTGGAGCATCTACAAAAGACGAAAGCTTCAAGGTAGTTAGCACAATATCAGAAGGAAGGTTCAAAAGTATCACAATTGAAGGTATCGATTTTAACTTAGAAATCTTTGTGCATTTGCTCATTCATTTCAAATCTTTAGGTTTCATTCCTTCAGTTAAAACTATTTTATACCTTCTAGGGCAACCGATTTACAATTACCCAGACCTGGTGATCTTGATATCCCCGATGGAAAATAACCTTTCAAATAACCCTCAATTAAAATTATAAAATTAGATGATTCACCTAGAAAACCATCTATCTTTGAACACATTCATCTACTTAGTGAAATACTATAAGATGCCATTATTAATTCGGAGCTCTTGAAGAATTTCATCAAATGGAATAAAGCTAGTCACAAGTAGACGGAAGTTCAAGAAGCCTTAGCTAAAAAATTGAGGAAATTAATACTAAGGTTGATGAATTAGGTGATGCAGTGGGTGATCTTCATAAGGAAATAGCACTTCTACATGTTTCTATAGAAGAAGACCTCAAGATGATCAGCACTGATACTCAACAAATGTATTCTAAAATTTTGAAGCATCTAAAATGAACTATCTTTTTGATTAATAACAAATAGGGGGAGAACAGTAGAAAGGAGAATTAGAATTAGAAATTTTTTTGTTTATCATTGTATATCTTGCTTTATTCGTCTGAATATTATTTTTATCTTCTAATATTATGATTATTTGTTATCATCAAAAAAGGGGAGATTGTTAAGTCAAGAAGACTTCACTTCTTCTATTGATTTTGATGAAAGTCAAATAATAATAATAATAGAAATGTGTGAACTTTTTTGATGAATTTGTTAAGTGCACAGATAAATACAAGTGACACAAATCATAAAATCAAGATGATACTTAAGTAAAAGCTGAATAAGACAAAGTGTCTAAGATTGATTAGACGAAGTGATTAAGTCTAAGACAACAGATGAACTATACGAATCTAAGCAAAACGACGTAATTGAAGAATGTACTAGAATGCCAGTTAGTTGGAGTTGGTTACAGGACTCAATTAATAACAAACTTTAGAAGACTCTACAAGTAGATTTCTCAAATAAGACCGTTAGAGATTTAGGTTATAAATATTAATTATAGTCGTAAACTTTAAGAAAAAGGAGAATTATGAATGTACAAAACATGCTTAGAGAAATTCTATGCTCAAGTGCTCACGCTGTGAAAAATATTCTGAGAGAAAAGAAAGAAAGAAAGAGAGCAAATACATCTGTAACGTGAAGCTCAAACAATATCTTTTCGAGTGAAAGAAAGGCTAGAGTCTAAAGAGGCTAAGGAAGCAGATAAAGAATACTTTGTGAAAAAGACCTAAAGAGGCTCTGCAAGTGTTGAAATAATACTTGTAATGTTAAAGGAGATAGTGAAATCTCATACGAACTTTGAGGACTAGGCGTAGCCTAAGGTTAAGAGTGAACCAGTATAAATCGCGGTGTCATATTCTCTAACTCTTACCTCTTTAATTTTTTTTTTTTTGTTAGAAGAGTAGATACTAATTTCTGCTATTGCATTACTCATTAAATTAAGTGTGTTGTTTTGTAATCATCAAAATTTGCCAAGAAAATCAAGAAGATTTTAAGGATTAATATCTTAGATTATTTAACACAATTCACCCCCCCCCCCTTGTATATTTTACATATTATATGTGATTTCTATTTTAACAAGTGATTTACTGTACTTTATTTTTATTTCAATCTTCTTCTATTAACATATAAAATAGTTAAACTAATTCTTCCACCTTTATTTTAACTCAAGAACATAAAACAAATCAAAAATCCAAGGTTCAAACGTAAACATCAAAAATTCGATTTCTCATATATGTAAGTTCCATTTTCTCCATTTTGTTTCTCTTTCTACTTTCTCTTTCTCCATTTTGTTTCATCAACAACTTAGCAATTTATCAACTTTATACTATAACCTCACTAACTCTTCATTTCATATCATTAAAATCACTTAAATTCATATGTGAACAGTAAAAAACCATATATTCATGCATGTATAGTGCAAAATAGAGTATATGTTCATCATTTTTCCTGAATTTCTGCACTCTTCCTAAATGAAGTTTCAATGATTCTTCTAGCTTAAAACTCACTTCAACACTATCTTATGACATATTGTTCCTCACATATGCAAAAGCAATTCATTCATCACCAAAACTACACTTCTCAAACCCACGCATGCATGTATATATTTACACCGTAAAACATCATCAGAGTTACTTACTCGATTAAGTTATTCCCAGCAATAAGAGTGAATCAATGACACCCTATAGGAATAACAATTTGCTATTTGGTGATGAATACCCCGAAGAGTGTTTTGATGATTCCAGCAAAAAATAAACGATGTTTAGTAACTTTCTTTACTAAACACTTAGCTACGTGTATTCTTTGCATGAAATACACATATCTCCCAAATAAGACTGTCACATATGATCATGCATATGAGCCATTTGTCACATCTATAAGCTGCCACATGTCATGATATAATTGGTCCAATGTCAACACTTTTTGTATTCTAAAATACTTCAAATTTTTAGAAATTCACCAAAATTTTAAAATAATACTTATAGTCTCCAAATAAAATTTTTACGACCAATACATCACAATTTACATTTTAAATCACATTATTCAGTCAATTATACCCGAAAAATGTCAATGAATTCATGAACAATTATTTTAAAAGTCAACAATAAATATTCACATGTGTGTGAATATACAATGATGCATGAGCATGCAGTGTACTTCTAATTTCTCACAGTACGCTCAGTTCACAATTCTGGGGTCTAGCCCCAAACATGGGATATTACAATTCTCCCCTCAGTAAGAAATTTCATCCTCAAAATTCTTACTTGATTGATGATAAAAGTGGGGATATTGTTTTTTCACAAACTCTTCAATTTCCCACCTTACTTTATCACTCGAATAATTTCTTCCACTTGATTGTAATCAATGAAATCATTCGATTTTCCAGTTGCTTATTTAGATATCATATTATCTTAACTATTTCCTCAATGAGGTCATACTATCTCATGCTAATTTCGATTTTTTCTTGCCTCAAATGATTTTCTCAATTCATTAAATTTTCACTATTTTTTATAGGATTGAATTATCTTATATTTTCTTATATATTTAGATGTGATTTCAATCTTATTTTAAGATAAAATGCTTAATCTGTGTTCAATTTGTGTGTGAATACTAGGTTGGATATATTGATATATATTTGAGACCAAAAAGACAAGATTTTATAAAGTAACTTGGAGCACAAGTATTTAACAAGGAAAAGGAAAAAAACATCTTTGGTGGTCTATGCGCTGCATTTCACGCAGCAACGCAGTGTTACGCATACATACGCTGCATTTAGGCAACATTAACACAGCTACTTGTGGTTTTAAATGATGTGACCCTTATTTTTCTTATTAATGCTACAGTAGCGGGAAGGAGGAATAAGCTATAATGTCGGTGCAAAACAGAAGAGCAGAGCATTAAACCAAAACGTGGGGTTGCAACTTTGTGAAGAAGCACTCTCCATTTTTATTGTTCCATCATCAATACATTGCACAGGTGTGAACAACAAACAGTGGACAAAAAGCTCCATTTTATTTGTCCCATCATGAGACTATCGTGAGACTGCCGTAGTACACGAAGAATATAACCCACTCTTAGAGCACAAAATTAAAGATGGAAGGCTAGTTTTCCAACATCGATTCAATAGGAATATTGATACCAAATCACGGTTAAATTATTTCTATCATTTTAGATTTGTAATTTCTTTTCAGATTGTTGTGTTGTTGATATTGATTTTGGATGGTTTTGGGATAAATGATCTTAATATGTTATTTTGATTGTTTATTTCGAACCTATTGCTAAAACATTAATTGTAATCTGTAATTATTACTTTTGAAGTTTGTGAGTAGTGTCTAATGATCATTAATCGTTAGGAACAACATAACTTAGGTTAGATAACCCGAACGTTTGAGGTTACTACCTATAATGGTAGTTTTACAACTCGTAATGCAACTACCAAATTGAATCTAGAGATCGTATCCTAGGTTATTCGGTAGTTAGGTTTGATTAATGATCATATCATGATTAAACATAACCTAAGGGAAAACTGAGATTTGTAAAGCATTCTATCAGTCTCAGATCAATAGTTCGAAAAGAATTGTAAGGACTTTAGAATGAAGGAATATGCTTGATTGTGTTTAGGTCGAGCTTGACCCTAGAACCGGACCTTACTTATACTCAACACTTTTCTCATTTTTAATTATTTTCTTTAATTTGATTTCGATAGTTTACTTTTACTTTAATTTCTAAACTGCTTGAAATCCAAAAAATCCCCCTATATACTTTCCTTGCATCAATTAATTTTGTTACAGAAATTAACCAAACACTCCCTATGGATTCGATCCCGACTTACCACAACTAAAAATTTTAGTGTGCAGAGTTAGGAAAATTTTGAAGTGCACTCGAAAGTGTGGTGAGTGTGGTATCTTAATTTTCGAATTTGATTTTAGTTGGTGTTTTGTGAATATATTTGTTTATAATCATTCTTTTTGTTACTTGTTAATTTTTAATTATCCATTAGTGTTGGTGCATGACCAGACCTCCTCGTAGAGAAATTAAGCAACTTGATCCGAAGATCAAGAGAACATTATGGAGATTACATAGGGAAGCAAGGTCAACTTTAGTAGACCTATTAGAAGTAGAATCCGAAGAAACAATGGCCAATCCGAGAACTCTAAGGGAGTTAGCTACACCCGATTGAAGCTAGGATATTACTTGAGCGGATGGACGTTAACACCTAAAAATTCGACACTCGTAATGATGTTCGACGAGTAAATGAGGTAAGCATTTCATCCATTGAACATCGTTTAGATAAACTAACATCTTTTGTGAAACAGATTGCAGTTGGACAGGCACAAGTGAAAGTGTACAGGATATGTTTAAACATAAGTTATCCAACTGATGAGTGCCCCTCTTTGCAAGAAGGGAGTATAGAGTACATGAATGTTGCAAGAGGGAACTTCCTAAACCAATACACCCCATACTCGAAGATGTATAACCTAGGTTAGAGGGATAACCCCAACTTGAGCTATGGAGGGAATCGATAACAAAATTACTCCTAAAATTGGCCGCAAAGGGCACTAGGATTTTAACCAATGCAACAAGGAGCACAGGGAGCTTCTTCTTCCAGTTCAGGTGCATCTTTAGAAGAAATTGTTAACGAACTTATTGCTAACAATTTTCAATTTCAATATGATATACAGAATTAGTTCAAACAATTTCAACAGGAAACAAAAGCAAGCCAACAGGAAACAAAAGCAAGCCAACAAAGTATAGAATAACAAATGGGGTAAATGGCAGTATGGCTCAATCACTTAGAATCACAAGGTGGAGGAAAATTGCCATCACAACCTGAGGTGAACCCAAAGAATGTTAGTGCCATAACCTTAAGGGGTGGAAAGGAGATTGAAGATCCTAAAAGAATCCCATCAAAGATTGCTACTGAGGAAAAGATTGAGAAGGAATTAGAAAAGGAAGAAAATTTGTCATCAAGTACGAAGGTAAATGTTGAAAGTCCCAATATTATTAAAACTAACCCTCCACCTTTTTCGAGCAGATTAATAAGATCAAACAAGGAGGATAAAGATAAAAAGATATTAGAGACTTTCCGAAAGGTAGAAGTCAACATACCTTTGCTCGAAGCAATCAGCAAGTGCCCAGGAATGTCAAATTTCTAAAATAACTATGTACACATATGAGGAAATTGAGGGGTGATGAGAAAGTGATGATGGGTGAGAATGTGTCAGCAGTATTTAGAAAGAAGATGCCTCCAAAATGTCGGGATCCAGGTATGTACACCATTCCTTGCAAAATTGGTAATACTATGATTAATAGAGCAATGTTAGATTTGGGTGCTTCTATTAATGTGATGCCTCATTCAATTTATGCTTCTTTAAATTTGGGCCTTTTGAAAAAAGCGAGTGTAGTCATACAATTGGCTAATCACACTAATGCTTACCCTAATGGTGTGGTTGAGGATGTTTTGGTGCAAGTGAATGAGTTAGTGTTTCCTGCAGATTTTTATGTTGTAGATATCAATAATGACACCCCATGCAATCTGATGCCTATTTTGTTGGGGAGACCATTCCTTAATATGACTCAAACTAAGATAGGTGTCATAAGGGCACCTTCACAATGGAATTTGATGGGGAAGTAATTCATTTCAATATTTTTGATGCCATTAAACATCCTCCTAATGATCATTGTGTTTTTTCTATTGATGTGATTGATCCTTTGGTGCAAGAAATGTTTAAATTAAGTTATAGGGATCATTTGGAAATAGTTTTAACTAAGTATATGGAAGTAGAAGCCAACAATAATGTTGATATGGGAGAGGAGCTTGTGAAAATGACAGTCACCTTAGACTCATTAGAAAGCTCTCCAAAAAGGTATGATTTGGCTTCTATACAACTACCTGAAGCTTACCAGAAGTTGTTACCTTCTGATGTGCAGGCACCAAAATTGGAATTGAAGCCACTCCTTACACATCTGAAGTATGCTTATTTGGGAGATAAACAGACTCTCCCAGTTATCATCTCGACATAGTTAACTTTAAACCAAGATGAAAGGCTACTTCGAATGCTGAGGGAGCATGAAAAGGCCATTGGGTGGACTATCTGGGATATCCGAAGGATAAGCCCTTCCATATGCATGCACCACATTTTATTAGAGGATTGCAAAATTTACAAGGCAAGCTTAGCGTAGGCTGAATCCTCCAATGATGGAAGATGTGAAGGAGGTATTGAAGCTTCTTGATGCTAGGGTTATCTATCCAATTTTCGACAGTAAGTGGGTAAGTCCTGTTCAGGTGGTTCCAAAGAAGTCTGGAATCACCGTTGTGACAAACGAGGAAGGTGAGTTGATTCTCACCCGAGTGCAAACCGGGTGGCGAGTATGTATTGATCACAGAAAGTTAAATGTTGCTACTTGTAAAGATCACTCTCCCCTTCCTTTTATTAGTCAAATGCTTGAGAGATTGGCTGGTTATGACTATTATTGTTTTTTAGATGGCTTTTCAGGTTATCTTCAAATCCCGATCACACCAGAAGATCAGGAGAAGACCACATTTACATGCCCATTTGGTATGTTTGCCTAACGAAGGATGTCATTTGGATTGTGTAACGCACCTGCCACATTCCAAAGGTGTATGGTAAGCATTTTTATGAATATGTTGAGAAGATTATCGAGGTATTCATGGACGATTTTAGTGTGTATGGATCTTTTTTTGATGAATGTCTTGAGAATCTTGCCGTTATCTTGGAACGATGCATAGAAACTAACCTTATATTAAACTGGGAAAAATGTCATTTTATGGTGGATCAAGGTATAGTTTTAGGTCATGTGATATCTACTAAGGGTATTGAAGTAGACTAGTCTAAAGTTGATATCATTTCTTCTTTAGCTTACCTCTCTACTGTGATGGAAGGACATTCTTTTCTTAGGCATGCAGGTTTTTATCGAAGATTCATTAAAGACTTTTCGAAGATAGTCGCACCATTATACAAGCTTCTTCAACAAGATGTATCCTTTGAGTTCGACAAGAGGTGCAAAGAAGCATTCAACAAACTTAAGGAGCTTCTGACAATCCCACCGGTGATTCAACTGCCAAATTGGAACCTCCTATTCGAGATCATGTGTGGTGCAAGCGATTATGTAATGGGGGCAATTCTAGGACAAAGAGTGGGGAAAAGTTTTGCATGCCATTTACTATGCTTCAAAGACTTTTAATCCAACTCAATTGCATTATTCCACTACTAAAAAGGAATTGTTATCTTTGGTTTTTGCTTTGGAAAAATTTCGATCGTGTTTACTTAATGCTAAAGTGATTATTTATTCTGACCATACAGCTTTACTGTAACATCCCGTTACCTGTGGGAAGGTTAAAATAGTAAATATGAGTGATCAATGAGAGCTTAGAAAAGCATCTTTTTCATTCTCATGCATAATATGTCATACACATACCCATGAATAGTGAATTTTTATGCACATGGAAATAATTGTACATGCATTCATGAGTAATTCCGAGTATAATTGGATTGAGATGTGATTTTTGGAAATTTAGTAAATTTTGAATTTAATTATGTTGAAAATATTATTAGTTAGTAGAATTGTGAGATTTGTGAATTTTGGTGAATTTAGGAATAAATTCTGGAAAAATTATAGAAAATAGGAAAAAGAAATCAAAAGAAGATTTGGAGAAAGTTGGATTGTAAAGATGAGAGTTTAAGGGAGTTAGGTTCAAAAGAAATTAAGTTAGAGCTTAGGTATTAGGAAAGTGGCAAGTTTCACTTAGTTAAGTTGCTTTTATAATTTGTTAGAAGTAAGTTTGAGTTATCCGAGAGTTAAAAAGGGGTTTGTTATTTTTCCTAAGTTCTTTCCTTGTTATCACCTTTTTCGAATTTTCTTCAAATACACAGAGTTTTCCATCACAATCCTTCAAAGGGATTTCTTTACTTTTTCTATTTTCTAAACCAACCCCACCTTGCAAGTGGTTTCTTCTGCCTTAAGAAAAACCAGAAGTTGGTTAGTGTTCACAATGGTTTATGTAATTTTGTATGGAGTTAGGGTTTCAAGATAGTTGAAGCTTTTGGAGTCTTCAACAAGTAAGTAGTGAACAAATTTGTTAAAGTTGTATATTTTTGAAATAATTTGATGAATTAGTGTTAGTTGCATGGATCATGGCATTTATATATATATATATATATATATATATTCATGAACACTATGGATGAGATGAAAATTTTTGTTATAACATTATTTAGTTTTGATGAATTTTTACTAATCTAATGTTGTGGAAATGGTTTTTTGGATTCGAAATAGCAATGAAATAGTGTATAGGATTAGTGCAGAAAATTATATATGAAAAGGTGATATGTGCTCTGTTCTTCACTGTGCAAGTTTATATATTAGTGTTGTACGTGAGTTAATGAAAACTTAGAGATGATCAAGGAAATGGTTTTTGAGTTGAAGAGAAAATGTAAAATGATGGTTTGAGATGGGAATAAGTGTTTGAATGGAAGTTGAGAGGAAGAATAGTGCTTGACAATGAAAGTTGAAAATGCAAAAAACTAACAGAGTACGAATAGGATGAAGATGAATTTTTAGCTTTTGATAGTTTTTTATTAAACTTGTATATTTCAGAGCGGTATGAATTTATAGTAATTGAGTTAAATGAAATGGAGTGGAAAGACTTCAAATAAAAATTTGAAGTGTTAGATTTTGGAAAATGGAAGTCATCTGGAAATTTTCTGATAATAGATGGTTAGAGAGTTGAATTTTCGATCTGAGACTTCCATGAGTTTTCTGCACTGATATAGAGAGATTTTGACAAAGTTATCTCCATAAAAGTTGTAGCTTATTCTATTATCTCTCTAACGGTATAAAGTATGTAATTTTTTGGACATTTGAGTTAGGAGATATGACCTTTTGTAATTTTGTAATGCTGCATAGGAGGGACATTCAGGACAGCTACTTCATTATGAAATTTTGACCCTTGTAGAGGCAAAAATTGTTTTCAAAGTCTTCATCGAAATTGTAAATCTAAAAGTCTTCTTTGAAACAGTCTAAGAATAACCTTAATCTGATATTTTGTAGTAAAAGTTATACCCTTTTTACCATTTTAGGATGGAATAAGAAATGAAGGAAGGGAAAAGTCACGATCGCGACATTGTGGGCATGTGTGCGCACGCGACCCGCAAGTTGCCC
>JANSVA010000008.1:36979942-37033398 GCA_025504915.1 Erythroxylum reticulatum | reverse complement strand
TTGGGATGATTTCTAGTTATTTCCACACCTAGGACATACCTAGCTTCACCCATGTCCTTCATATTAAAAATAGAGGAACCACTTCTTGGGATGATTTCTAGTTATTTCCACACCTAGGACATACCTAGCTTCACCCATGTCCTTCATATTAAAAATAGAGGACAACCACTCTTTAGTGGTTTTGAGCATCTCCATATTATTGTTGGCTAGTAATATGTCATCAACATACAAAGTGAGAAACAAAATTCCAATTTTTGTTCTCTTGACATACACACAATGGTCTTCTATACCCATGACTAAGTCAAAAGAAGTAATGGCTTCATGGAATCTAAAATTCCATGATCTGGAAGACTATTTGAGTTATATATGGATCTTTTAAGACGACACACTTTATCTTCTTGACCTTTTGATATAAAACCAATAAGTTGATTTATATAAATCTCTTCCTCAAGGTTACCATAGAGGAAACCAATCTTGACATCCATTTGAAATAAATCCAGGTCCAAATGGGCAGCCAGAGCCAGAAGTAAGCGAATAAAGGCAAATCTCACCACAGGAGAAAATGTCTCTTCATAGTCTATACCCTCTATTTGGATATAGCCTTTTGCTACCAAACGGGCCTTAAACTTGTCGATCATTACATCCGTTTGACGTTTTATCTGGAAAACCCATTTATTTCTAATTAACTTTCATTGGAGCAGAAGATCAACTAGTTCCCAAACTTGATTTCATTTCAATGATTCCATTTCATCCCTCATGGCATCCATCCACTCTATGTGGTTAGGTGAATCAACAGCCTCTTGAAAAGAGGCTGGTTCTTTTATTTATAAACGAGTATAAAGGAATATTTCCTTTTCGATTTGAAAATATAGTCGAGGAATCCTTCCACGCTCACTTCTTCAAAGTCTAGGACCTACATTTGTTTTCCCTGAGTTAGAATCTCTCCCCTAGCTCTTAGAGATGTGGGGTCCTGATCATGTTAAGAACCACTCCCACTATCCCCTTGAGATGTTAAATTTTGAACAAATAAACTATCTATAGGTTCTTGGGTTAGAGATTGAAGATGAATCTCATTCTCGCTTTGGTTCTTTTGGGCAGGAAAAGTCTCAGTGAATTAGTGAGTAACTAAATTCTCCCCCTCACTAAGAGTATCCTGTTGTAACTCATACAAATCTAGGTCCTTTTTTATTTCACCTACGCTTGGGAACTCATCCTCAAGAAACTCCATATTGCGGGAAGCAACTTTTGTCATGCCACCATTCGGGGCCTCACCAAACATAACATACCCTTTAGAATATTCAGGGTATCTTATAAACACCATTTTAGTGGCTCATGGACTAAGTTTCCCAAGTTTACGAGTTGGGTTATGTACATAACCAGCCAAACCCCATAGGCGCAAATGATCAAAAGAGGGCTTTCTTTCATTCCATAACTTATATATGGTGGTGGGTACACTTTTACTTGGAATACGGTTAAGAATATAAGTTGTCGTGAGCAACACATCTCCCCAAAAACTAATTGGAAGATGAGCGTGTGCTATCATTAACCTGACCATGTCAACCAATGTTTGATTCCTACGCTCCGCAACATCGTTTTATTGTGGAGTTTGAGGAATCGTTAGTTATCTTATTATACCCTTTTTTTAAAAAATTCTTTGAACATATCAGATAGATATTCTCGACCATGATCGATCTGAAGAGTTTTAACTCTTCTTTCTAATTGTGTCTCAACTTTAGTCACAAAATATTTGAACACATCAAGCGCTTTATAACGATGAGCTAAAAGATACACTTACCCCTAAAGAGAATATTCTTCTATTAAAATGAGAGAATAGATAGCCCCATAACGTGCCTTAACATTCATGGGTCCGCAAATATTAGAGTGAATAAGCTCTAGGGGTTTAGACACTCTTGAAGCCTTACCAAAAGCTTTCGTGGTTGCCTTACCAGCTAAACATGACTCACATTTAAACAACTTAACCTTTATGAGTTGGTTTAAAATACCTTCTTTAGCTATCCTACTCAATCTATATTAGCTAATGTGACCAAGTCTAGTATGCGATTTAACAGATTCAAAATTAGGATT
The DNA here is from genome assembly GCA_025504915.1 of Erythroxylum reticulatum. Taxonomy (NCBI): domain Eukaryota; kingdom Viridiplantae; phylum Streptophyta; class Magnoliopsida; order Malpighiales; family Erythroxylaceae; genus Erythroxylum; species Erythroxylum reticulatum. Next base: position 37,031,313 of record JANSVA010000008.1, on the reverse strand, counting down.
AAAATATGAAACATAAATAGAAGTCGATTTATCATAACATGCATCCGAATCAAGAATTAGAAAATTGTTTTTCAATGTAGCATGACCAAAAATATTTCGATTATATATAATGTCCAATCCATAATAACTAGAACAAAAAAAGAATCCTGATTTCATTAAAGTTAGAAGAGACACAAGGCAACATCGCACCTCGGGTGCATAGAGAGCATCGTGGAGCATGTGTTTGCTTGCTCCCGTATCTACAATCCAATTAGGAAGAGAATTAGCAACTAATGCATGAGAACAAACATAGAACTCAGGAGTTATAGATAGGAAAGGTGCCTTCTTAGGTTCAGGACAATCCCGAGCAAAATGACCTTTCTTTCCACAATCATAGCACTTCACACGTGCCATGCTTTTCTCTGCTTGGCCTTTAGCCTTTTGCTTATTGGCAATATGACCTTTTGGTTTATTCCTTTGAGGAGGCTGAGAACCATTTCTTTTATCTCGATTGGTATTGTTGCCCTTTCGTCCTTTGTTTTTAGCAACAATAGCTACATTGGAAAAGTCAGATGCTTTTAAATGATCCTCCTCCATTTCGAGGTGCCTAGTGATCTCTGAAAGGGTTTTGACATTCTCATTATGTGTTAAAAAAAGTTTCACAATCTTCCAGTGCTCAGTATGATCTGGAAGAGCCCGAATCACATTCAGGACTTATTCCTCTTCAGAGATAGCCCGACCAATTGCCTTAAGATCATGAACCATAGAACTTATGGTTCGTAAATGTTCAGCCATAGTACAAGTCATATTAATCTCGTAATTCATCCACTTGAGGTGCAAAGCATGAAGCCTTGTACTAGATGTTTGACCAAAAGTGATCTTAAGTTTATCCCATATGTTGGTACAATCCTCAAACTCTCAATTAGATCATCATGCATGAAATACAACATATTATAACATGCGTTACGATCCTTTTTGGACTAATCTACATAAGCCTTTAGGGATGCTTGATATTGCTCACTAGCAGTATCAATATCTTTTCCGTCTTTGTCTTTGACTCAAGGCGCAGTCATTATTATGGTCAAATGTTCTAGCAATTCTCATTCATTTAGAAGATACTGAATTTTCCTTTTCCATATATCATAATTGGACCCATCCAATTTTTTAGTGGTGGACAAATCGCCGATCAAGATTTTAGTTGCCATTTCTATAATTATATATTAAAAAATAACGTGAGGCGCATTTCCATTAATTAAATTATCTGAAAATCCATAATTCATGCAGTATGATTGTATATTTCACTAAGCTCATAATCATCTTATACAAAAAAATGAATTAGGAATTTCTTTAATTTAATTAACCTATTTTAATTTGACATTATCACAAAAATGCCAAAAAAAACTTATGTGTAAAACCAATTTACAATAAAAAACTTAATACGTATAAAACAAAATTTACATACAAAATTATATAGAACTCATTTATATAATATTATTTTAAATATAATACAAAAATACCCATAAAATATATTTATGGAATATTTCAAATTATATTATATGAAAACGCATTCATGAATTTAAAAAAATTTAACTCATGCAATTTCCATTAAACCTTTCAAACCAAAGAGTTGGCCGCGGTGAACTTTCGTAGAAACTCAACTCTTCTTCCCAAATTTGTCCAGATTCCTCACCCACAACATCTTACATCTAACAAATCTTATACAAAATTCATCCTTTTAACTTCATTTCAACTCAATATCATTTGCAACAAATTCATAATCTATATTTGATCATTAACCCAAAAACAAAACATTTACATATGCCATTCCTTAACAATTTCCTACACATATTTACTTCATTTCCACTTCTAAATATCACCAAACATGCTTCATTCAAAAAATCAAGAGGGGTTAGTGCTTATACTTTCTTGTTTAGCTTCAGGATCTTTAACCTTCTTCAAGATCTTCAAAACCCTAGCTTGTTTTTCTTGTTTTCTCTACTTCTCTTTCTTCTCCATGACTTCTCTTCTTTTTTTTTTCTCTTCAATTCTCGTTTCTTCTTTCTTTCAGGCAAGACAATTTTATTTCTTCCCTTAATACCCTTAATAAGGGTAAGAAGTCCACTTTACCCCTTTCTTATATGCCTTATGTCCTATACCTTTAAGTGTCATACCCAATTTGCCCTTATACAATCTTACAACTTTAATACTTGAATTCAATTAACCTATGTGATAAAATCTTACCAACAATAACATAATAATTAAATCCAAAAAATAAATTCATAAAGTTCTCATAATTTATTTAAATCATGGTTATTCCTTAAACAATTATGGGGCTAACAATATTTAATTCACAACTTTCATTGGTCTTCTGCCTTTCTTTTTCCCCATCATCTTTAACTTAAACGTTTTTCTTGTCAGCAACCATGATGATACTGCATTTACTAACTAGCTGATTTGGACTTCCAAGTTGTGTATGAAGGAGATGTGGTTCTTTGTGACTTGTTCATATTTCCCTTCTGGCCCCTTATGAGCATCTTCCATGCCTCCAATCTTTTCGATGATCTTATCCAACTTAGATTCTATAGAGTTTGGTTTCTTTTGTTTGAAATGCAATGGTCTTTGAGGTCAGAATTGACCTCCCACATTAACCAAAAGAAGTTAGGGTGATTTTTCCTCCCAGGGTTATACGTGTTTGAATAGGGATTGTTGAACCCCGAAATTGAAGTCCAACTCTTGCGAAAAATCATAAGACTATTTCCAATAGAGAACACCTTAATCATTATTAGTTCATCTTCTTGCTCTGATTCTATGAGATTATGAAACTTCAAGTTTGGGCACAGTGTAAGCTAAAAATCCTTCGTAGGTATGGTGGGTTCGCTACAGCGAACTATTGTTTCGCCGTGACGAACATATGAGAGCAATTCCATATGTTCCCTTCAGGTCAAGTTCGCACGGCGAACTCTTGACTTTGCCACAGTGAAGGTCCATAATTTTCCCTCTCACTCCTCTCGGGATAAATACACCGCGGCGAGAAAGTTAACTTTCACCGCGATGAACCTAAAATGCTACTTTCACTGCGGCAACCATTATGATTTTGCCGCAGCAAAACCCCTGGAAACTGAACCCCTAAACCTAAAATTTCCAATGGTTTCCACATCACTATTTCCTTGCTTTCAATTTACGTTGTCCCAAATTCACTCCCTCTAATGCATTATCATTTCATAACAATTTAGTATTATCTCATCATACTCTATAATATCTTTCATTTAGTTCAATTCTTACGACTAGTTCTCGTTATTAATAATTCCTATCTTTCTCCCATAACATCTCAATTATGTATCAACAATTCATGATCAAAATTCATCATCTCAACCTTATCCTTACACAAATTCATATTTCTACTCAACATCATCCACATGTGACTCATAATTCATTTACATCAAAAGATAAGAGTTCTTTACAAAACTGAAGTGACATTTCAAACCATAATACACCAATGTCTTAACATCCTGAAATGCATAAGATACTTGAACTAACAATACTTGAAATGCAACTAAAGCCTCATGATTACAAAGTCTAGCTTATAATAAAAAAATATGAATAATCAGAGTTAGGTATTGACTCTCTTTCACTCCATCTTTTGCTCATCACCTAGACATGGGGAGGAGAATGGGGTTGAGCTTAAAGCTCATGGGTAACAAGTTTATAATCGAGAAACAAACAAAAACCCTTTTTAAAACTCATTTTCATTGAACCTTTTCATAACCATAATAATTTCGCATTTAAAAATCATAAAACACTTATTTCGTGAAATTCTCAATTTGTCAAAAATTCACAATAGTACAAATCATGTAGGCATCCATCATGTTAAACATATCATAAGCACATAAGCATATCAGAATAGTTTAGGTAGATCCATAAACATGACGCACTACACAGTTCCACATAATGGTCCTGTGTAGTCATAAACTTGAGGGAGTCCATGAGGAGCTCCGTGCCACTAGTAGGCAAGTGGGAGAAGCCTTTAACTTGGTAAACGTGCACGTGACATTCTTGAGGGACTACCACAAACCCACATAACACATATTTTAGAACTTGTAAACTTGTTGCCCAAAATGGCACTTTTTCTTGGAAACTTGCTTTTCATATACTTGATATATTTTGGAAACCATTTCTGAAAACATGATTTCATAAACATGTATCTTTTCAAAGAGAAATCCTTTTCAAAGTCTTTTCATCAATCATCAACACAATTTATGTAAACATATAACAATTTCACAATACAATCAAGAAGCAATAAAGGCAACATTGATGATGCAATTTAAATCATTAAACTTCCTTGATTTGAAGAAAACAATGAGTGGCTTATTTACACTATTATAAATGTGTATCCACCTTAATATCCTTGCTTATAACTTGCTCAAAGATGCCTCATACTTTGCTCCTCTTACCTTCCTTGATTTCCTTCAACAAAAGCCAAAAATTCCATTCAATAGGACATCCAATTTATGATGAAGTAAATGAAGAAATTTGATAGTACTTCCTTCTAGAAAAATTTCCCCCATTGTATTAAGTTTCTAATGACTCCAAAATCATTCAATTTGTTTCAGTAATTTAAAAGTTATACCTCAAACATTTTCAGATTGTTCTTATACTGAAACAGTATTCTATACTCAACTTCCGCCTAAAACTTTAGATCTTTGTGAACTGAATTTAAACTTAATTTCTTCATACAACTTGTATCTCTATGTCTCTACTTTACTTACAATCAAAAATCAGTCAATTGGGATCACTACATAAAAGGTTATCATCAAAATACTCAAGTATGTTCTGTGCTGAAAAGTTCACCGCGGCGACCCTGAAAAGTTCGTCGTGGCGAACTTTTCCAAAGAGGAAAAGTTCAGGTGAAAATTGACATGTTTGCCGCGGCAAACTTTTCCAGAAATACGCTCCGAGAACGTGTTTCGCCCCATTTTTAAACCTTTAACCTCCCCTCTTTCATACATAACTCATAATAACTTTAAACCATCTCTTCTACTTCATTTTCAACTCCATTTTAACCCAAAATCATTCACAAATACATCATAATCTATCCTTGATCATTTAACCTAAAAGATTAAAACATTTGACTCTATTATTCATCAACAAATTCCCACACATAATCCACTTCCTTTGAGTTTCATTTAATCATACCCATGAAATTTAAAGCATAACTTACTTGTTGAAGCTTCAACGTCTTCAAAATCTTTAAGATATCCCAAAAATCCTAGCTTTCTCTATTTTCTTCTTCTTTTCTCCCGTATCTCTTCCACTCACGTTTTCTTCTTTATTTTCAAGCAAGAAAACTTCTTCTTCTTCTTTTTATATACCCTTAATAAGTGTGCAATGTCTGTTTTGCCCCCTGCCTAAATGCCTTATGTCTTATAACCTTAAGTGTCATACCCAATTTTCCCTTATACAATCTTACAACTTTAATACTTCAATTCAATTAATCTATGTCATAAAATCTTACCAACATTGACATAATAATTGACTCCACAAAATAATCCCTTAAGGACCTCATAATTTATTCAAATCATACTTGATCCTTAAGAAAAATTTTAGGGGGCCAATAGGGATTGTTCCCTCCACCACTACCTAACTATGCACCTAAATAGTTAACTTGCTCTACTTCTTGATTCTTCATCAAGAAACAATCAATAGTGTCATATTTGTCCTATCTACATAACTCACACCATCTCTAAATAGCTTTCGTAGGGGCTAAAGAAGAGGCCTTCATATTGTTTAGTTGATGGGTCAAGTTATCGAACTTAGCTTGCATTTCTGTTATTTGGTCAATAGTTATAGCTCCCTTATACTCTCAAAGAGTCATGTGTCATCTACGTCTTTCATTCGTCCATAAATAGCTATTACTAGCCATTTCTTTTAGCATCTCCTCCGCTTCATCAACTGTCTTTTTCATAAGCAATCCACTCAATGCTACATTTATAATACCTCTTATGCGTGGATTGACTTGATTGTAAAAGGTTTACAAAAGAAATTCTTTTGATAAGTTATGTTGTGGAAACCTCCTTTATAACTCCTTATATCTCTCCCATGCCTCGTAAAGTGTTTCCCCGTTACTTTTGTTGGAAGTTTGTGAATTCTTTTATCATCTTCGTCGTCTTAATGAGGGGAAAATACTTGTATAGGAATACAAGTTCCAATTTCTCAACAAGTAATAACAAGCTTTGATTATATCCCTTAGCATGAACGGGAAAAGCGTTATTCTAACTTCTTCTGACATCCCATGATATCGGAAGGTATTATATATTTCAAGGAAGTTTACAATATGTGCATTGGGATCTTTGTTAATCAGTCTATAAAATTACACATTCATTTGTAGGATGCTCAATAGGGCCAATTTAATCTCAAAAGAAATTGCTTGAACTGGTAGTTGGGTTACTTTTTGATTGGTAGAGTTGAACCCCAGTCTCATGAAGTCGATGAGGGTTCACAGCTAGTTGCGTTGATGCCTCCTTGATTGAGCTCTTGCTAAAATTCTTAAACCATTGATTCCTTTATTTCTTCTTTTTAGCGTTTGGCCCATCAAATGGTTCATTCTAATCGAGTGATGTGGAGTGCTAGGGTTTTAGTGATCCCAATTGAACTTTGAGTGATTCTTGTGCTTATACAAATGCACAGACACAAGATTGGTGAGAATGCCTTAGACTACAAGAATTTATCTAATCTTACTACTCCCTGGCGAAGACTGCAAAAACTTGTTAATGGGCAAGTTTTACAATTTAGAAGCCCTCAAAATATTGCAATCACATAGGTTGTCATGTAGTATGTGAGGTGTCAATCTCTCTAGGGGTGGTGAACTAATTCAATTCTAAATTATCTAAGGCCTTAAGAATTATAAAAATGAAAACAAAAAGTACACAGAAAAGTAAACACGTGAAGATAATTGGCAGAAAATTAATTTGTAAATTAACACAAAAAGAAATTAAATTGAGCTATACCAAATTCATAATGAGAAATCACACAAGAAGAAGTTCCAAATTATGAAAAAGGGAAATTTTCCTATCATTAATGCTAATCTAGTGATTCATATGTTAATGAGGTGTCACTTTCTAGAATATCAAAGCGAAGATTACTCTCTCTCAAGTTAAAATCACGAACCCTAATTAGGTTAAATATTGAACGTGTAATCTCTCAATTACAATAGTTCTAGCCCTACATGTTTCTTAAGCTTTCTAATAAACAACTAGGTCTTACATGAGATCTCTCTCTGTATAATAACAGATTTGATTAATTATGTGGTCTGTTGGATCGTTTAGCTCCCATTAACCCAAGCTAATTATTTTGCATTCAATTCACTCTCTTGAAATTATAGTAAATAATCATAACACTCAGACAATTAAACACATAAATAACTAGATTAACATTAAATCAAGTCAAAATCACTAATACATCAACATATACATAACCATCTCAACATTCAAAGAAAAAGAACACAAAGATGAATGAAATACACTTTAGAAGGGGATCTAGATGCCTCGAGAAATTAGTAGTAGTAAAAACCGACTCCTCTCTCCTTTCTCCTCTTCTCTCTTCTTAGAGGTTTCCCAAAAGTGGCAAATTGTAGAGCTTCTTTTCAGATCATTTATCTTTATTTATATAGTATTTTCCATTTAGGGTAAACCCTAGGTTTTCCCATGCCTAAAAGGTCTAAAAATTCCCTAAAAAACTTAAGGCCTGAAGATTGTCCACATCTTCTATCATCTTGGCCACGATCATAGCCTTATGATTTTGCTCTCTGTCATGAATGTGGTAGAGGAAGCCATGATCATGGTAGACCCACTAGGCTCTTGTCAACTTCTGCCATGATCGTAGGCCTGGGTTAGGTTCCAAGCTTCCTCTGATTCTCTTTTATTCTTTGATATTCGATCTGAAACACTAATAAACACATCAAGGCACCTCAAATACACAAAATTTAAGCTCAATTTAACCCATAAAACACTCAATAGACAAATGTCTAACTAAAAAACACATTCCTAACTTAAACTTGAATTAATTATTCAATTTAACAACTAAACACATACTAAACTATCCACTAAAACATTTTGCAATTTACCACTATCATGCTTGACCAATATCCCTCCAAAAGGAAACAATTGAACAACATGGTTAAATAGTCAACCAATATGCAACAATTAATATATCTTTTACATTAAATGTATAGTAATCAACCCATATGACTTAGTGGTCAACTAATGTACTAGAACTAGTCATTCTAACAGCTACTTTTTACTCTAATTACTAATAAGGGTCCAAAAAACCTAGAAATATATGTTTTCTTATTAGATCTACATGGAGAAGCATTTGGGTGCCTTATACTTTTAATTATTTATCAAGCATTTAGTCATCATTGACCCATATTTATATGATTAAGCCTTATTTAAAACTATTAACGTGATAAATAAGATATTTTTTAGTTGTAAGCCTTTGTTTGGGTTTTTTTTAATTATACTTGGGAGCATTCAAATGACATTGAAATTATTTTTTATCATGAGAGAAGATTTTAAAAAGGTTGCTCTTTCTTGAGAAAAAATTAAACAAAGGTTATCCTTGACCTTGAAAGAAGAATTATATAGAATTTTAAGAAGAGTCTTAGGAGTAGATGTAAGCTAGGGTTGTTTGTCAAACTACTATAAATAAATTTCATTAATAATTAATTATCTTTTTTACATTATTGATTAAATGTATTGTTGAAATTTTTTATTTTATTTCATATTTTTATATTTTATAATCTATGCTAATTAACATACCAAGTTTGTAAGTGTGTTTTTAATATTTACTAATACCCCATTCATCCCTCCTCCCTCTTAGGTATCAATAAGGACTAATAAGTAGTATTATGGTGAATCCATTAGCCTAATATTTCAAATGAAATTCTATATCAGAAATCATGATGACATGTTTAGGAGGATTATCATTATCATTTAAGTAAGAGGGACAAAAAGGAAGTGTTTAGTTAATATTTCCTAATACCTCATTCATTCCTCCTCCCTCTTAGGTTATCATTAAAGACTAATAAATATTACTATTGTGAATCCATTAGGCTAATGTTTCAAATGAAATCCTATATCAAAGATCACGATGGCATATTTAGGAGCACCATCATTATCATTTAACTAAGAGGGACAAGACAATAGTAGGGATCCCATCTTTAATAGAAATTACTATCTCTATTGGAAAATGAAGATGAATTTTGTTCTTAATTGTTGAAAGTGTGGATATATGGGAAATAGTTTCGAAAAGCCCCTTTATACTTATAAATAAAAAAATTAAATAATAGAAAGTTCTTAAACTAAAGTAAGAATCGGAACCTTAAGACAAAAGATTAATTTACTTAAATAGTAGAGCCGTACATCTTATTTTTTATTAAAATTAATTTAATATAATTCTTTATGTGAAACAACTTACAAAATTTGGAATATATTAGAAATTATGCATGATGGGAACAAATCAAGTTTATGAGAGTAAAGAGCATGCTAACTCGTCAATATGAATTAGTTTAAATGAAGCATATCTATTATGTATATGAGATTTATCAATATAATATTATTAATTCTTTCAAGTCACTATGGAAGAGGTAAGAAGATAAAGTGATTGACTATATAAAAAACCAAGGATCTAATAAAACTACTAATGGAGGAGCTTATTGGACCACTTCTCAAATATGAAATGAAGGTTCAAGAGATGCAAGAAGAAACAATACTATTAAAAAAAAAACTTAGCATTCAAAGTCTTAATAAAGCAATCAAATGAAGAAAAGACATCAATAAGTGGATGTGATAATGAAGATCTCACAGTTATCACTAATAAATTCAACAATTCTTTGAAGAGAAAGAATTTATCTAAAATAAAGGACTTTAAGGAAGGTAAAGGTGATTTAAAATGTAAATCCTCTTAACATTTGGTTTTAAATTTAGAAAACTTGATCATATGAAGTCATATCTTCCTCTACTCCAAGATAATGAAATGTATAAGAAAAGAAAAAGAAGGAGAAGAACGGGAAAAAAGAAGAAGAAAGAACTTAAAGCCTCAACTTAGGATGACTTAGGCAAATCTAAAATTAAGCAGTCAAAAGGAGAAATAGCCTAAATGTGTTTTATGGATAAGGACGATTATAAGGTAACATCAAACTCTAACTCTTACGATAGTGATAGAAATTTGAAATATAATGAACAAGTCGAAGGATTTGAAATCATGATTATAAAAAAGAAGAAGATATCTTTAAAACTTAATCAAATCCAAAAATAGTTAGATTCATGCATTATTGAGAATGAGAAGATGAGGAATGAATTACGTAATATTGAGGCATCTAAAAAAGTGATCAATAATGATCACTAAACACATTAAAACGTAAAAATGAGACATTAAACGAAAAACTAAATGTATCAAAGAATCTTTATCTAGGTTCACAAAAGGGACTAAAAAAAAGAACAAAAAATATGTTAGGAGTCCGAAAAAAATGTAAATAAAAGGTATAGTATAGGATATAACCATAGAAGTGAAGCCAATTCTAAAACAATGTTTCTCAAAAATAATATTTGCAGACTAAAGAACCATTATCTAATGTGAGAAATGAGTATAGAGAATCCACATATAAAGCATATTTATGGATAGCCACGTCCACTAGGGCTTATTATAAGAGAATGAACTATGTTTTTGTTTATGGCTCACAATCTTAGAATAGAGTTCGATAATCTCAAAGGAAGAATGGACTTAACTTCTATAATAACATGTGAACCCACTCATACCACCTTTAGGCTTTAAAGAAGCATGCATTAAGCCTTCATTCATAGTAGGCATTATACATATAATCACGTCAATTTGTTTCATTATCCTAAAATAACATTCAATACCTTTAATATCTAAAGGAAGATATCTCATTATATATACATGTAAAGAGGTATACATGTAAAGAGGTATGGATAATGAGATGAGGATGCTACATTGGATGTGCAACCTTACTAAAAGGGATAAGGTAAGGAATATCATGGTAAGAGACAAATTAAAAGTAGTTAATATTATGGACAAATTAGGAGAGACAAGGCCTATATGGTTTGGATATATTAAGAGGAGACACCTAAATGCTCTAGTGAGAAGTGCTAGAGGATCGTACTTTGAGATTGTAAAAGAAAAATAGGGAGTCCTAAGAAGAATTGGAGGGAGGTGTTCAACAAAGATGTGACAATGTTGAAACTTACCAAGAATATGACCCACAATAGAGAACTTTGGCGTGCTACGATTCAGGTAAAAGATCCCGTGCAAAGAGATCCTAATAGTTCTCTTATATCTTTCAACTCCTGCCTTATATACTTCGTCTCAGTGGTAATTACATATTATTATCATTATTATTATTAGTGGTATCTCTTTTATTATTAGTATTATTTTATTTTTATTTTTACTATTGTTTCTATATATTAGTTATTTATTGTATTTTATTTTTTCCTATTATTATTATTATGTTTATTTATTTTTTCCTATTCTTTTATTTTTAAAATTTCCTTTTATTTATTTTCCTTTGATTTATTTATCATTTTTATTTTCATTCATTCATGTGGGTCATTTGAAAACAACCTCTCTACTAGTTAAGGAAAGGCTATGTACTATTAGACCTCCCTAGACTATACGTCTTAGCAGGATTTTGGGTGTTGTTATTGTTGTTATTGACAAAGAGGTATAAGCAATGCATTTACACATCATCATTATTCATATAACATGGTTTATCATTTCTTTGGTATGTATAGGCCTGTTGATAAATTTAAAACTCTCCTCCTCATCTTATCTTCTATTTTTTATATTATTTATTTATGTCTTATAAAATACTAGACAACTCACTTAATTGTTTAGAAAACAAGATCATCCATTTCATTAGATTCAAATTAGGTTGAATCAAATTAAAGTTTTGTCGTTTTGAATTTGGAGATTTTTAAAATTTTTAATAATTTAGAGTTATCTTTTCAAATTAATCCTTCCATAGCCAAATTGGAAAATGAGTCAAGATTATGTTTAAATTTGAAATCTTAGGAACTTTTACACATCTTTTATCCCTAAATTTTTTGGACTTTCAAAATTATACTCTTATCAAATTGATGTTTCAATATTGCAATTTTGCTTATATTTTTTTTCTCCTCTAACCTCTAATTTTGTCAAAACTTGTCATTATTGCTTTAATTGAATATTCAACTTAGGCATAACACTAAAATTATTTTTACAAAAGAAATTAGACATATGATGGATGTCTGTATCAAAATTAACCATTTAAACAGTGATTTTGACACTTTAAATGTTCAATAATACTTTTCCTTGAGCAAGTTTATCAATTTTTATTAAATTCATTTTAAGCTTTTGATCAAGTTAGCTTAATATATGACACTTTACAATTTGTATATTGCATAATTGTTTTTTTATGACTCAAAAAATGTGGAGAAAGATTTTGATATTAGATTTAAAAGGAGTGATGACATTTAAAAGGAGTGAGACATAGTCATTATCTTGCTATGGAAAGTTTTTTTATGTGCTTAATCTTATTATTGCTCTTTAATATCATAAATATTTTGTTACAATCAAAAAGGGGGGACAGTTAAACTAAAGGAGGTTTCAATGATGAAAAAATACAATTATTACTAATGAGTTTATTATTTTGATGAAAAGCATTATAAGAATAAGAAGTAGCCACAACTCATTAAGATAGCTCATAAAGTTGATAAATAAGAATTAAAGTTTTCAATCTTTAATGTGAATATCATGTCAAGAACAAAAAGAGATCAAAGTAGATCAAGTCGATTCTATATTTTGTAAAGTCAATTTTAATCTCATTTTATTACTTTGGTTTTTTAAAGGCTCTTTATGCATAAAAATTTCATCTTGCTTCATTACATGAATCCTTTCATTTATCAAAATACATTGAAGCCTTTGGTTTTAAAAGAAAAGCCTCACGAATTTTTAAACACTCTTTAGGGGACGTTCTGAAAGTTATTTTAATTAAAATTACATTAAACAAATCAAATTTGACCAATTGAAGTTGTTAAAATCATATTTTTTGGAAATTTGATCTATCAATATAGGTTAGCAGTTGACCAATGTAAGTATATGTAACAAATGAGTTGTTGACAAGTTATTTAACCAATATGGTGATATGGTTGACTAGTATCCCTCTAAAGAACATATTGATCGACCAATATGGTTGAATGGTCATCCAATATGCAATGGCTAGTAGATTTTTAATGCATTAAATGCATATTGGTCTAACAATATAATTAGTGATCAACAGGTATGTTGGAATTAGCCACTATATCACCTAGTTTTTGGCTACAGTGGCTATTAACGATCCGAAAATCCTATAAATATAAGTGTTCTCATTAGTTTTTGTATGGAGAAGCATTTGGCTGTCTTATATACATATTTCTAAGTTTTATATGTATTTAAGCCTCATTGTCTCATATTTATATAAGTTAGTAATTTTAGAATTATCAAAGTAATAAAATCATATCTTTTTTAGTTGTAAGCCTCTACTAGAGTTTTATATTGTACTTATTCTAAGTGACATTTAGGTTCCTCTTCACTGCGAAGGAACATTATAAAAAGGTTTCCTTTGTAGAGGAAATATTGTGTAAAGGTTATCCTACACCTTGAAAGAAGAATTACAGTGAAATTCTAAGAAGAGTCTTGGGACTAGGTGTAAGCAAGAGTTGTTTACCAAACCATTATAAATTATTTTGCATTTATGTTCCTTTACCTTTTCTACATTATTACTTAACCATGTTATTGAAATTTGTTATTTTAAATCATAATTTCATATCTATAAATTGTTCTTTGCAGTATACTAATTTAGTAAATATCTTTTTAAAAATTATCAATACTCAATTCACTCCTTCTTAAGTACCATTAAGGACTAATACAATCAATCATAATATTGTTTATTTGACTAAGTATAGATATTACCATCATACCTTAAATTAATTGCATTTGTTTAGTAAAACAAGTCCCCTACAACATCATTGCAGTACTTTAATTTGAGCCATCTAATTTAAAAGAGTAGGTAGAGCTATTGAAATCTTCAAATACTAGTCAATTGTCTTGTTTATTCCTCTATAAATCTACCAGATCATTCCAAACTCCAATTGGATAGCAAGGCTAGTCATATCAATGAAAGTTATCTACATTTATTTGGCAAAATAGATTAAGGTGATGCATAAGACTTGTAATTAATGAGAAGAAAGAAAAATTTTCTCACTCTAAAACTTTCTTTGTAGAAACAAACTGGATCTTATATGACTCATATTACCCTAACACTATTTCCAGCTTGAGATTTTAATTCCAAAACATTCTAATTATTAGGAAATTCAAGCAGGATCTAATCCCACTTGTAAAAAAGTAATCATGAAACATTTTTCGATTGATTTCCTAAAGATAAGATAGTTTGAATTCTATAACATGATTAACATATAAATATAATAATGCCTAAATCATAATTCATACTTTGTTTTAAAACTTGATCATTTTTATTATCATTTTCCTTGAACCATTTCTAAAATCAACTCACTTAACCACCACAATCACACAAATGTTTCACCTCTAACGATATCTATAAAACAAACTAAGAGAACTCTATAATTGTTGCATAGAAGGTTAGGTGAGGTGTTCTAATTCCCTTGTAGCCCAAACCTATTTATAACAAGCTTTGGGCATTTTAGTAATTTAAAATTAAATTTTGATTTCAATAATTAATTCTAATTAAATAAAATTATGCCTAAGTAAGATATAATATCTCATATTGATCCTCGTTTTTTAAATATATCAAATTTAATCATAAAGTTTCTTAAACTTTACATTCAAGTTCAACTTGACTAAAAGACCTTTTCTCTCTTCAAAATGTTCTTTATATGTGACCCATTAGGTTCCTAAATATATCGAAACTAAATATAAATTCTAACCTGACATCATATTTATGATTAGATAAATTAAACTCTTTTAATTTTTTCAATCCTCTAGTTATACAATTTACATCTATAGATTAAGATTGATATTTAGCAATGCATCATGATCACCCAAATATTTAGGAATGTCAAAGTGATTTTGACTAACCTCTCCATATATGATTTTATTGCATAATTAAATCCTTTCATTATATAATGTTCTGATAAAGCATAGAACATGGAAATAATGACTACTATATTTGAATCCAATCATATTAGTTCTCCAGTATTAGTAAATGATTCAATTAATGACATTTGAAAAATATTTTCAAAGTGTCATCCCATCTTGACCAAGAATTTTCTGAATCAACACTTATCAAGAACAATGAAACATTCTCCCTATTACTTTAGCATGATAAATCTTATATCGATCTCTTAAATACTTCTATACAGTTCATATTATATCCAATGACTACTGACTGAGCTCCTTTGACTAGAATAGGTGATAAGTAGAATCAAAACACAGCAATCTCGATATAAGATACTTTGGAGATCTCAAGTTAATTGATCATTTATATATATAATCATTACAATGAAAATTTCCATATATATACAAGTAATAATCCAAAAAGATTTGTCATATGGGGTCAATTCAAAAAACTTGTTCTCTGATAAGCACTCACGTATTTTTTTTAAGTATCTTCATACTTTAACCTATAAGATTGACTACTTCCCTCATAAAAAAGAAACATATCGTATGCTAGTCCTTTTACACTCTATGAGATCGACTACTTCCTTCACAAGAAAGAAACATATCGTGTGCTAGTCCTTTTATGCTCTATTAATGTCTAATCCCAATAGAACAACAACTAGAAATAATCTATAGATAATACATAAATTCAATATGAATCTCATAATTACCATCTTATTATAATTTTATTTGTAAAGTATATTTATCTTATGGATTTTATCATATACATTTCAATATTTATAAGATAAAGAATACCTTTAAATAATTATATTGTTAAATTATAACAAATAGATTAGTTGCAGAGAATACACTAACATGCTTAACTGTCATTCCTAGTCCTTTTTCTGGGTGAATCAGGAAGGAAGCAAAGTTTGCAAGGGAAAACAAACAAAAAGAAAGACCAAATGAGTGCTAAGCTAGAAGATTAGAAGAAACATGAGGACGGATTAAACCATAAAGTCTATTCTCATAATTTGACAAAGCTTGTCATAGGTTCCTCTCTTCTTGTATGAATGAAGTAACTATTATCAAAATTTCTATTCACATTGTATATTGGTGCTTGCTAAACTAGTAAATCTTTTGATTACGTAAGCTTCTCTAGTCCAATTTATAATGCAAAGTTGAAACATTTTCTAATTTTGTTGTTTGAAAATTCTGCTATTTCTTTCATTATACCACAGTAGACAGATAGCTAGGAGATTAGGCATCTGATTCATACCTTCCACAAACATCCTCTTGTAACATCCCTTTATCCCATATTAAGGGTTAGAACCCTAAAATAGTGTATATGAGAGTTTACTGATAAGTTAGAAAGTTCATTTCATGCTCATGCATAATATAGTATACACACACACACGTGAATATTGATTTTTGAACATTAAAATGATTGTACATGTATTCATTGACATTTTTCGGGTATAATTGATTTATAAATGTGATTATATTGAAAATTGTGGTTTTTATATGTTGAAATTGATTTGGAGATTATATGTATTGATTTAAAAGTTTTGGTGAAATTTTAAAAATTTTGGGTATTTTTGGACTAGAAAAAATGCATATGGCAAGACAATTGACAAATGGTGGTAAAATTAACTGTCCAATGGAATTGAAAATTTTGATAAATGACTTTTGGATTTATTGATAAGTGTCATTGAAAATTAGGAGATGATTGGACCAGAATTTGGAGACAAATAGACTAGTTATTAAAAAGTTGTCAGATGGAGACCATAATAAAAGGACAAGTGGCAAGTGATAAGTGTCACAACACTTGCCACTCACCACTCACAACACTTTTCTCTTTTGAATTGCCATATTCCTTTTCTTTCATATTTGTTCTCATCCATGACCCTCATTTCTCACCCTCTCAACGTGCTTGTTCTCACCTTCCATTTACTACTATCATTTTTGCTATTTCTTCATCTTTTCATAAGAAAAACCTAATCTCTCTATTGGACCCCGATTCTGGAGCCCAACATCGAAGTCATGAGAATGTGAGCCAAAAGTTCTATAGTTTTCGGAGTCCAACAACCAAGAGTCATAAAGTGTGAGCGAGCTTCCTTGTAGGGTTATTTTAATGAATCCTCATTAGCCATCATCCCATAAGGGTGATGTGCCCACATCAGTACATACCAAAATCACAATTTGAATTCTTCATAACAATTGTAACTCTTAGCCTTTTGTTTATTTTGAAATAAGAAACACCTTATTCCGAGCTCTAAAGCTCAAGTTATGCTTACAAATCCAAAGTGTGTTCATAACCCGATTATGCTCTTCCAACCATTCCATCATATTCTTTCCATAAATATATTTCAAAACTACATAAAAAGTTACCAATTCTTAATCGGAGGTAGAAGAATGTATTAGTAATCTATTACTTCAAGAATCATTTCATTTGGAGGTCAGGTTATGAAGTTATGGCCAAAAGAATCAACCATGTTCATGTCCTCCCTCACGTTGTACCTATCTTGGAACAATTGGCATAACTTTCATGAGATATTTTGTATGCAGGTTTTATTTAA
This sequence comes from Erythroxylum reticulatum, assembly GCA_025504915.1. Taxonomy (NCBI): domain Eukaryota; kingdom Viridiplantae; phylum Streptophyta; class Magnoliopsida; order Malpighiales; family Erythroxylaceae; genus Erythroxylum; species Erythroxylum reticulatum. The sequence continues at coordinate 37,013,590 of JANSVA010000008.1, read as the reverse complement.
ATGGTCTCGAAGAGGACTTCAAGATATACAACTTTTATGAAGATCCTGAAGGCAAATTCTATTATTTAGAGGTTCAAAAATGTGACCAAACAATAGGATTAGGTGAACAGTGCACCAGACGATATGACGTCATCAAACGAAGCACCCTCACTAGACGAAGCATCCTTATAAGATGACACGACATCGCCAGACGACATGTTATCACTAGACAAAGTATCTCTATAAGATGATATGTCCTCACTAGATGAAGCATCTTCATAAGATGAAGCGTCCTCACAAGATGACACGTCATCACCAGACGAAGTGTCTTCATAAGATGATAAATACTTACCAGATGAAGCGTCTTTATAAGATGAAGCATCCTTACAAGATGACACGTCATCACCAGACGAAGCATCTTCATAAGATGAAGCATCCTGTAAGACAACACGTCATCACCAGATGAAGTGTCTTCATAAAACGATACGTCCTCACCAGACGAAGCGTCTTCATAAGATGAAACATCCTCGCAAGTCGACACGTCATCACCAGATGAAATGTCTTTATAAGATGGTACGTCCTCACCAGATGAAGCGTCTTCATAAGATGAAGCATCCTCACAAGACAACATGTCATCACTAGATGATACTTCTTCATAAGACAATACATCTTCACTAGACGAAGCACCTTATGATGTCATCAGTCGATACAAACTATACTCTTGAGTATCTCCCCTTATAAGGATCATAACTTCTTACTCCGATATTCAAAAACTTCATAATTTATAGCGTTGAAAAGTTAGAAAAACAAGCTACAACTTCCATGAATTCAACTTGTAAAATTCATCCTAGAACAATCCAGATTTTTGCCTTAAAGTCAGAACACGAATTTTTCCTTATGAAAGATTTGGAATTTTGCATTATGCAAATTTGGAATGTTCTGAGCATAAACCTTTAGCTACCAAAATGATTTCATTAAACTCTCAAATCTTAACTCATTTGTCTCATCAACTTCAACTATATCTAATTAGTTATAATTCCTATCTTCCTTTCCATAGTATCTCGCTTATATATATATATATAATATATATATATATCAATGATTTATGTTCCAAAATCCTCAACTCAAGTTGCTTGCTTCTTTACGTATATCTATTTTCGACTCACATCCTCCATACACCATTCACACTTCATTTATATCAAAAGAATAAAGTCTTTACAATTCTTTAGTGGGCATTTCGAGCCACCTTACATCATAATCCAAAAATATTGACTTTATAGAATCAATAGTTTCTCAAAATGCGACTAAAGCCTTGTTTTACATAATCTAACTTCAAAAGAACAAAAATAAGCAAATTGGAGTGATGCCTTGATTCTCATCTTGATCACTCTATATCTTGTTCATCACCTATAGATGGAGAGGAAATAGGGGTGAGTTTAAAGCTCGTGGGAAATAGTTTTATAATCAGTAACAGGCAAACACTCTTAAAAACACTTGTGATTATAACAATTTTCATGAAAATCCACAGAACATAAATTTATTAACTTGCATAATTCAAACAATCATCAAACTTGACAACACATGTAAACACATAAATACATCATAATGGTTTGGGTGGATCCAAAATAGAACATACTACACGATTCCCATAAAGGTCTTGTGTAGCCGTGAACTTAGGCAAGTCTATAAAGAAGCTCCATGCCACTAGCCTGTAAGTGGGAGAAGCCTTTGGTCAAAGTGCACTTGACATATATAGTGGACCACCACAAACCCATATAATCATGCATTTCACATTTTGGAAACTTATTGCCCAAATGGCACATTTTCGAACGATAACTTCATAAACTTGATATCCTTTCGAAATCATTTCCATTTTTATTTCATAGTTCATCCCCAAACTTCATACACACATACATATAGCACCTTCTCAAAGCATTTAAAGAATAATGAATGCACATTTTAAAAGTATTTGAAAACATTTATTTCTCTTTTCTTGAAAGAATCATTAATGGCTTATTATTCAATTATAAAAATGTAACCCACCTTAGTTTCCATTCTTGAAAACTTGCTCAACGATGACTCTCCTCTTGCTTCTCTTACCTCTATGGCCTCCCTTAAACTTTCACCAAATGAAGAGGTGTTTAGTTCAAAAGAAAGCTCTTATCTTCCTCTACCTTTTTCCCTTCTTGATCACTCTCAAAGTCCCTCTTGAAGGCTTAGAAAAATTAAAACCAGCTCAACTCCTTTTTTTCCTATCAACCACCGAAACTCTCTCTCCCTTCTTTCATTCTTCACTGTGGTTTTCTTTTCTAAAGCACAAGCCCACAATTCCTTCTTACCATTTTTCCACTCCTTCAATGCCTAAACACTTTATATCTTAATTGATGCTCCAACAATGCCCTTTATGCAATCTTATCACCTTAACACTTTAATTCCCTTAACCTACATCATATTATCTTACTTACATTAACATGCTAATTAATTCCAATACTAATTAATCTAGCAAGACCCAAAAATAAATCCAATCATGCTTATTCATAAAGGAAAAAAATTCAGGGGCCAACACTCTCCTTCATAAATGAAGATGATTGTGGGATGTTTGGGAGTTAGGGTTATGTGATCTTAAACTTTGGAGCCAAAACAAGTAAGTGTATTATTATTAATCTTCATGGTTTTGCTAAATGAAGCATATATAATGATAGTTTAGTGTTTAATGATCATGATAGAGAAGTTAAGATATATGTAATTTTGATGTTGTAATAAATAGATGTATGTTCTATTTTAATGTATTAATTGTATTTATGAGCTATTTCAAAGGAGGATTGAGAGACTAAATGGTGATGAAGTGTGCTGGAATAAGCTAGATGGAGTATTTTCACTAAACATACCTATATTTTAGCCTTCTGTAGATATCCAAATTAGATTATTTTTGCTTGGATTAAATTAGAGACATAAGGCTACATTTTTCATGAAGACATTGAATTCAAATCCTATCTTTGATAGTTTCAAATTTTCACTAGACGTTGAGTATGAGGTGTAGAAAGTTAACGATGAATGTATATATGTGTATATGTTTCGTTTTTGGTATTATGATCAAACATAGAGTATGATTCGTTTGTGATTGAAATTGAACTGAAATTTAAGTAAGAATGAAGATGAAATATTGAGCAAATAAGCTAGAAAAGATAGACTAAGCAAAAGAAGATGAAAAAGTGCAGCAGAAAAATGAAGAAGTGTAAAAAATGATGAACATGCGTGAATGATGTTTTGTTTTTGATGTCTATGTTTATTCATAGATTTTGACTTGTTTGTGATCAAGTTGACCTGAAAATGAAATGAGAATGAAGGTGAAAAATGAAATAGGAAATGTGGAGAAAGTGTGATGAAGGATTGTAATTGGAGTTAAATGAAGATTAGTGAAGTAGGCAAAATTGCAGAAAAATGTGATAAAGAAAAGTATGGGAATAGGTTCTATTTTTAGGTTGTAATCAATCATGAAATTGTGATTTGTGTATAGCGAATATTAAACTGAAAGTTGAGGTATAACAAAATGCTCAACTTGAAATGATAGAATTTTGGCAATGTAGTGTGTTTGGGTATGTTATATGGAGTGTTTTTACTGAACATGAATTTATATTTGGGCCATACCATGATCTGTAAATATTAAGATTATATGGATTCTAATCGAGATTAAGCTAGAGACATAAGGCTACAATTTTTAAGAAGAAATTGAATTTGAATTATATCATTAATGGTCTTGAAATTTAGCTTCAAGTTTAGTTTTAGCTTAGGCTGCAACACTACCTGTGATAGAAATGATGTCCTATTGTTATCAAATAAACTATTGATGTAGGCTGAATTGGACAAAGTTGTCTTCACAAACGTTGTAGCTTATTCTCTTAAGTTTCAATTGTTATAAAGTTTGTAATTTTTGGATATTGTAACTGAGAGATATGAGTTGTAAAACCTTGAGTGCACGATTATGCACTAGCCAAAATTTCAAACGTACTCGATCCAAAGTATTTTGAGTATAACTTCAAGAATATTGCACCCAATTTTATGATCTTGGTGTCATTAGAAACTTAAGACATAGGAAAACAGTTTTATAGGAGCAAGTATGGCCAAATTACTCCATTTTCCTTGTCATAATGATCATACAAAGTGGACCCTAAAGTCTATTTTTAGAAAATTCTGGAATGATCAAATTAGTTATGAAACTAGATTCAAATTGTTTTATGGAGGTGCAAACCCTAAGTACAAATTATACTTATGTGAATTTTGATATATTAATGATTTTGTGATGTGAATGGAAAGACACCTAAGATTGTCATTGAATATGCATTGGACATAATCCATATGTGCATAAATGAGTACGTGTATAATTGTGCAAATTATGATATGTGTAAACATATATTTTGCAAGATATATAGGAGCATTTGGAACGTCAACATCTAGACATTCCAGGACTTCGAGGCAATAGCTTCTAGAGCGAGTTGTGAGTAACCTAGATGGTCTCATTTAATTGATTGTTTGTTTTAAATTATGTTCTGAATTATCCTATGAATGTGAATTTGATTGTGTTGATTTCAGACTTTGAAAGTTCGAGGTGTTTAATGCATGAATGAGATATTGGAAGTTCTCCTTGTATGTGAATGTGAAGAAATAAGTGTTACTTAACATGATTGTTGAATGTCGGACTAAGCTTCGATGATAAATGTGAATGAGACTGTGAATGTGATTGATTGAAATAATGATTGATTAAATATATGTCATGCATTTTATTACATAAATACATGAACAGATAATGAGGATTATGATTTGAGTAGCCATAAAAAATGAGCTTAAAGTCAGAATGTGATTAAGAGCCAAAGGCTCGCTATGTATAATGAGTCCTGTATCCCCAATGGATAAGGGACAATATTAATGAGCTTGGTATCTATGATTGACACGGGACAATTTAGGCATTCAGTCACAAAAACGTAATAATCGAAAATGAGTCTCACGAGCACTGCATATACATTTAATACGTGTGTTTGACTAATTGAAATATATTGTGGATATGTATTTGAATGAGAGCGGAATTGTGCAGTAAATGGAATATGACTCTATAGGATAAATAAAAAGATGTGAAATATGTATTTACATATGTTGATGTGTTGTATGAATTGAGTGAACCATCGAGGATGGTTATCTTACTGAGTACGTAAAACTCACCAAAATTGCAACGTTGATTTTTCAAGATCGAGAGAGGACATTACCGACAGAGAGACTCTACAAGAAGCATAATTCTAGAACTTTTAGGAAGAAGAAATGACTTAAAGGTCGATCAGCTGAGATTGAAAGATTAGATAGAAATTTTTTATAGTTCCTCTTGCTTATAGTGTGTTTTTTATTAGGTTTTAGATGATGAACATATTTGGATGGTTTGTAAAGCTACAATGTACATATTTGGTTTTTATGAAATGAAAGGAAGAATTCAGTTGATTTTTAAATGTTGTGTCTTTTTTTTATGATACCTTATAAGAGATTATAAATGATGATGCCATGACTAAGTGATCGTAGTGACTGCTCTAACATCCCATTATTATAGGTTATCTATTGGAATGTTCTCAGAGTATTCTGATATGTACTCTAAAGTAGTGGGGTGTTACACTCTGCCATTTTATGGTTGCTTATTGCAAAGAGATGGTTTGACTTTGAAAATTAAGGCTTTTTGTGTTACTCCTGTTGAGATATGGAGTCTAATAATCAGTTTTGGACTTTACACCAAGCCCACGATACATTATGTTATTGTATTCCTTGGACGTATAAATATGTTTTATTATCCTAGTGTATCATATTATCGAAAACAATTTATAGTGAATAAAAAACCCTAGCCTCCCATGGACGTAGCCATATTTTGGTGAACCACGTAAATCTGTGTGTTCGTTTATTTTTTGCACTATTCTTTGATTATTGTGATTGATCATCCTTAAGAACTGATATCAGAGCCTTGGTTTGTATCACAACAATCTAAAAAGATAGAAAGTGCAAAGTTTCAAATTTAGAAATTTGATGGAAGCAATTTTGGTTTCTGGAAGATGCAAATGGAAGATTATCTGTATCAGAGAAACCTCCATGAACCTTATCAGGGATGAAACCAGAAACCATAAGACAGGAGGTTTGGGATCTAAAAGATTGGCAAGCACTAAGGTTAATTCGTTTGTCTTTAAAGAGAAATGTTGCCTTCAACATCGTTAAGGAGACAATGATTGCAGGAGTACTGAAGGCATTATCTAACATGTATGAAAAATTGTCGGCTATCAATAAGGTATATTTGATGCCTTGCTTGTTCTTCTGGAGATGTCTGAAAGTGGATCTATCGCAGACTATATTAACGAATTTAATATGATCATCAATCAATTGAGCTTTGTTGATATTAATTTTGATGATAAGATTAAAGCCCTAATTTTGATGTCCTCTCTTCCCAAGTCATGGGATACTATTGTTTTCGTAATTAGCAGTTCACGTGGGTCTGAGAAGTTAAGTTTTGATGAAGTTCGAGATGTTGTCTTGAGCGAGAGCATTCGCAAAAGAGAAATCGAGGATTCGTCTAGTAATGCACTCAGTGTCGAGGGAAGGGGTAGGAGTAAGTCAAAAGAAGGCCATAGTAAACATGGTCGATTGAAATCGAAAGGGTAGGGAAAATCTCAAAGTAGGAATGAGGTCACTTGTTGGGACTGTAGTGAAAAAGGACGCTTCAAGAAGGACTACCCTAAACCTAAGAAGAAGAAAGGCTAGAAAAACAATAAGTCCTATGAAGATGATGATTTTGCATGTTCTACGGAAGACATTGGTGATGCCTTAATTCTTAGTATGGACAGCTCGGTTGACTCCTGGATACTTGATTCTGGTGCATCATTCCACTCTTCTCCGAGCAAAGCGATGTTCCATAATTTTAAGTCTAGAAATTTTGGGAAGGTGTATCTTGCTAATAACAAAGCCTTGGAGATTGCTGGAAAAGGGGATGTATGTATACAGACCTCAAGTGGAGGTAGGTGGAAGTTGCAGGATGTAAGATATATTCTTGATATAAAGAAGAACCTGATTTTTATTGGTCAGTCAGTAGCAAGGGTTAAAGGGCAGTGTTTGGGGAGAGTTCCTGGAAAATTTTGAAGGGAGCTATGGTGATAGCACGGGGCACAAAATCTGGAACTTTGTACAGTATTGCAAGGTGTTCGAACATGGTTACTGTAGTTGATAGTATATCGAGCTCAAGTCTGTGGCATAACAGACTAGGACATATGAGTGAGAAGGGGATGAAGATGCCAGCTTCAAAGGGGTATCTGCAAGGTTTGAAATATTTTGATTTGGGTTTTTGTGACAGTTGTGTTCTGGGAAAGCAAAAATGGGTCAGTTTCACAAAGGCTAATAGAGAACCAAAGGCAGAACGGTTAGAACTAGTACACACAGATGTGTGGGGGCCATCTCCAATCTCCTCTCTTGGTGGTTCGAGATATTATATCACCTTCATTGATGACTTCAGAAGGAAGGTATGGGTTTACTTTCCAAAACATAAGTCAGATGTGTTTGTTACCTTTAAGAGGTGGAAAGTTGAAGTTGAAAATTAGACTGGGTTGAAGATCAAATATCTATGGTCTGATAATGGTGGAGAGTATGATTCTACATAATTTAAGAAGTTCTATGCTAATGAGGGAATCAGGTGCACCAGGACAGTTCCTAGCAAGGCAAGACAGAATGGGATTGCTGAAAGGATGAACATAACGTTGAATGAGTGAGCAAGAAGCATGAGACTACATTTTGGGCTTTCAAAAACGTTTTGGGCAGATGCAGCGAGCATGATAGCTTACTTGATAAATAGAGGACCTTCAGTTCCTTTAGGTTTCAAGATGCCTGAAGAAGTTTAGTTCGGTAAGGAGGTTAAGTTTACTCACTTGTGGACTTTTGAGTGTGTTGCCTATGTTCATGTTGATCCAGAGAAGAGAGACAAGCTTGATGCAAAGGTTTTGAAGTGCTATTTCATTGGCTATGGTTCAGATCAATTTGATATAGATTTTAGGATGACAAGAATAGGAAGATCTTAAGACATTGTGATGAGAATGTCCTATATAGACAAGCTTAGGGTACAATTTGAAGATGCAAAAGAAGTGGGAGATGAGGATGAGTTGCAGAAAAATCCAAAAAATATTACTGCAGAACCAGAAGAGCAACTAGTCACACCTGAGCCAGTGTTGAGGAGATCTGCTAGGGTTATCAGGCCACCAGAAAGGTATTCACCATCCTTGCATTATTTGTTGTTGACCGATGGAGGGGAACCAGAATCCTTTGATGAGGCTTTGTAGGTGAAGGATTCAATCAAGTAGGAGCAAGCCATGAATGATGAGATATGGTCACTTAAGAAGAATGACACTTGGGAGTTAACTGAGTTGCTTGCAGGGAAGAAAGCTCTATTGAACAAGTGGGTTTATAGGATTAAGAATGAAACTGATGGTACAGTCAGGTTCAAGGCTCAATTGGTGGATAAGGGATATTCACAAAGGAAAGGTATTGATTACACTGAAATATTCTCTCCTATTGTGAAGCTAACTACAATCAAAATTTTTCTGAGTATTGTTGCAACAGAGGACTTACACAGTGAACAGATGGATGTAAAAACAACATTTTTAGATGGAGATCTGGAGGAAGAAATCTACATGCAACAACCTGAGGGATATGAGGTTCCTGGTAAGGAACACATGGTGTGTAAGCTCAAAAGGAGTTTGTATAGATTAAAGCAGGCTCCCAGACAGTGGTACAAGAAGTCTGACTCCTTCTTGTTCAGAAACAGTTATCATAGGAGTGAAAAGGATGAATGCTGTTACATCAAGAAGTTACTAACTCCTTTGTTATTTTACTTTTGTATGTGGATGATATGTTGATTGCAGGTTCAAGCATGGAGGAGATAAATAATCTTAAAGGGAGACTATCTTCAGAGTTTGAGATGAAAGATTTGGGTGTAACAAAGCAGATTTTAGGGATGAGGATTTCCTGAGACCAGTCCACTAGAATTCTAAATCTGTCTCAGGAGTAGTACATTGAGAAGGTGTTGTCCAGGTTCAGAGTTGATGATGCTAAGCCCATGAGTACATCTTTAGCTAACCATCTCAAATTGTCAAAGGAGCAATCACCTAAGACACCTGAGGATCGTGAGCACATGGCAAAAATTCCTTATGCCTTTGCAATTGGGAGTTTGATGTATGCTATAGTCTACACTAGGCCTGATATAACACATGCAGTGGGAGCTGTGAGCAAATACATGTCAAATCCAGGGAAAGAGCATTAGGAAGCTGTGAAGTGGCTTTTGAGATACTTGAAAAGAATAGCTAGCACCTCACTTTTTTATAGGAATGGCAAGGTAGTACTAGAGGGTTTTGTTGATGCTGATCTTAGTGGAGATGTGGATTCAAGCAATAGTACATCTGGGTATGTCTATGCTATAGATGGGACAGTAGGGAGCTAGATGTCTAAACTTCAGAAGTGTGTCTGGATGTTCTCTACAAAGACTTAATGTGTTGTAATAGCTGAAGCTGGTAAGGAGATGATATGGTTAACTGATTACTTAGAAGAGTTGGGCAAGATGTAGCATGACAAGGTTCTCTTCATTAATAATCAGAGTGTCAAACAGCTGGTGAAGAACCCAGTATATCATTTTAGAACTAAGCACATCCGGCGCATGTACCACTTCACTCACAGTTTGGTGGAAGAAAGAGAGATGTGTTTAAAAAAGATTGATGGTGCTAAGAATCCAGCAGACATGTTGACTAAAGGTGTGGATGCTGGGAAACTGGGGTTGTGCAAGGCCTCAGTTGGTCTTCTACCATAGCGTGGGAGATGTTGTGGCTAGGTGAGTTTTGTTTGATACATTGGCATGGAGAATGAAAATGGTTGGGTTGACTAGATCAGTCTCCAATAAGAGAATTGTTGAGATATGGAGTTTGATAATCAGTTTTGGACATTACACCAAGCCCACGATACATTATGTTATTGTATTCCCTGGACGTAAAAATATGTTGTATTCTCCTACTATATCATGTTATCGAAAATAATTCAAAGTGAATAAAAAGCTCTAGCCACCCATGGACGTAGCCATATTTTGGTAAACTACGTAAATCTATGTGTTCGTATATTTTCTGCACTGTTCTTTGATTATTGTGATTGATCGTCTTTAACAACTCCTAGTCATGTTTCGATTATTGAAGGCAACTTCCTTTTCTTTATCATGCATACGACTATTGCGAATTAGATCAAGACCCAAGACCAACTGAATTTGTGATTTAAGGATCGCAGAAATCCACGTGGTCATTAGCCAATGGCCCAATCATTTCTCTGGACTTTAAATAGCTCTCTTTTCGGCTCAACCCCAACTCCTACGGCTCCTTCTAGGCTTACTTCATTCTCATTGCTGCGGATATAAGCTATTAATTACCAGCGCACCATTCTAAACCTTGTGACGCATGAGACTAAAATCTAATGGAGGCATTCAAAAGAATGTCAACTCATCTTGACATATGACGAAACACCATAACCATGATATAGAAGAAAAACAAAAATTAAATAAATCAAATACAAAGCAACAGGAAACAGTTACATTACTATTTTCGTATATACCATATGCCAATTCTCACAAATGTATTGTTCTGCACAACTATAACATTACAAATGGAATGATAATACATTCTGAGATTATCACCCTCATCTTAATTGTCATTTTGACTCGTTGCATCAAGCCTTTGCTGAATCTGTGGAGAGTAATCAACAAGTGGATTGAATTCAGAAGCTGCAAGAAACTCCTACAAGCTACTCATGCTATAGAGCAATCAAACGTTATTATCTGAATAGAAAATTGAACCACATTCTTGAATAATTTCTTAAAATCGTAATATTATAAAATGGCCAGCTGACTATTTTTCTTTTTTACTTCTTGAAAAACCATTTATAGATGGACCATGATTATACTCTATATATTCAGTTCTTTTGGTGTATATGCTACGTAACTGGAGAGCATGAGCGGAACAGCAGGTTATTCAACTCCAATGCCGGCATGCAATTGTATTAAAATCTTATTAAGCATTTTCTAATACTAAAAAGTATATGATTCGCATTTTCATTTTACCATATCTAGAGATTGAGACAGAAGAACTAGGAGTTTTACTGAAATTTTCTTAAATCTTGAATAGATAATTCGAATCCGTGGCTTTTTATACATTAAAAAAAGAAAGCTTACGCAACTTGGTACTTACCGTTGTCTTTCTTATTTTTACTTGCGCATATATTATATAGATGTATGATGTCTGCTCAATTTCTGTATATATAGATCATGTCATTCCGTCGTGACGTTGACTGACTTATTTTCATTGTTTCTATTCTTATTTCGATGTATAGCTGTACTCTTTGCTGGCAATTAGATACAGCAGTAGAAATCCATGTAAAGCTGCAGTGTAGGTTTACTAATTTCCCAACTTCATCAAAATTTCACAGCTTAACCAGTGACAAAATGGAGCTCTTCATTTTCATGCATAAGCTTGATGAAATGAATTTAAATAATGATAAGAAAAACATTCATAATAACAATAATAATAATAGTTGATAAGGCGAAACAAAACAAAGAGACGAAGACAGGCATAGATTTTTGACCTAGAAAGAGTCATAAATAGTCGTGGGAAAAGAAGAGGGAAAGTTAGGACATTAGGTCTATGAACGACATACGTTACTCTAACAATAAAAGATGTTAGGAACCGGCCTTTAAATGCTGGAGACAATAGTCTTTTGCTAAGCGGTGAAGATATTTTTGCAAGTAAACAATTATTTGCCACCGCAAGGCACTGCCAAGCTCAGACAGCACGGGCATGAGATGAGAAGTCTCCTTGGAAAAGGGCCCATTTGCATTATGTCCCACACAAACAAAGCTATACCAATTAATTTTACCTTTTGGCTTTAAATACTGTCAAGTACATATTGACCACCATTTGGTTGCGTGTCTATTCCATCACACCATTTGAAGCTAACTTTTCGATGCGGTTCATGCACCAGTAGCTCTCAGTTGCATATACTCTATACACGTTAATGTGGTTATGTGTTTCTGTCCATACACGTTTATTTTGCTCTATATGCACATTCTAAACAATTGAACGGGTGTCCAAGTCTCCTTTTTGAAGACTTTTTTTAAAGAAAGTGATCTATTTTATGCATTCTTATGAGATCAATATATACACACATAGAGTAGTACAACAAATGAAGAAATATAATGCTAATGTAAATCTACTGCTAACGTAAATCTATTGCTAACGTATCTTATCAGTTAGTTAATATCGGATCATATATAATAATAGTTAGCTAGCTCATATCTTCTCCTATCTTCTCTGCATTTCCCGCTAACACTCTCCCTCAAGTTGTGCATGAACATCCGTTATGCCCAACTTGTCCAATGTGTCATGGAAAGCATTCTTGGTGACATATTTTGTAAGGAGATCTGCCAGTTGATGTCGTGATTGTACATAAGGAAACTGAATGATATTATCATCTTAACTTTTCTCTGATAAAATGCATGTCAACTTCCACATGCTTCATACGATCGTGTTGAACCGGGTTCTGTGCTATCTCAATTGCTACCTTATTATCACAATGCAAATTCATGGGTAGTGTGACTTCAATCTCCAAGTCTCTGAAAATTTGTCTTATCCACAACAACTCAAATAGTGCTTGAGTCATGCTTCTAAATTCCACTTCAGCGCTTAATCTAGCCACCACTTTTTTTCTTTTACTTTTCCATGTTACGAGATTACCACCCCATTATTGTTAGATAGCTAGTAGTAGATCTTCTAGTAGTTTGGTCACCTGCCCAATCTGAATCTGAATACCGTTCAATCTTAATATTTCCTTTCCTCGCAAAGAATAATCCTCGTCTAGGTGTGCCTTTTAAATATGTCAATACTTGTATAGCATCATGTAGATGATCCTCACTGGTAGCATGCATAAATTGGCTTAAGATACTCACAGCATATGCTAAATTTGGTCACTAATGCATGACATAATTTAACCTTCCAATTAAGCGCTGATAACTCCCTTTGTTTATTGGAGTCTAATCTAGGTTGATTCCCAATCTATGATTCAATTCAATTAGCGTCTCTGCTGGCTTACATTCAATCTAAACTGTTTTCGTAAGTAGGTCCAATGTATACTTTTTTCTGTGTGAGCGTAATTCCACATTTTGTTCTAGTGACCTCTATTCCAAGAAAATAGTTGAGCTCCCCAAGATCCTTCATCTCAAACTTTTTCTCAAGTGTTTCTTCAAGTCATCAATCTCCTATTGATCACTTCCGATAATGATCATATCATCCACATAGACGAGCATCATCATAACTTTTCCTTCTGCCTATTTTACAAAGAGTGTATGATTAGCATTACTCTGGTTGTAACCAAACTCTTTTATAATAATTGTAAGCTTGTCGAGCCAAGCTTGTGGTGATTGCTTCAGCCCATAGAGTGACTTTTGGAGCTTGCACACTTTGCCTTTGTGTATTCCTAAGCACTCAACTCCTTTTGGAATGTCTATCTATACTTGTTCCACCAATTCTCCGTTTAAAAACACATTCTTTACGTCTAGTTGTTGAAGACTCCAATCTTTGTTTCCAACAATTGAGAGCATGATTTAAACGGTGTTCATCTTCACAATAGGAGTGAAAGTCTCATCGTAATCTACTCCATACTTCTTTGTATATCCCTTTGTGACAAGTCTAGCTTTGTAAAGGACTAGGTTGCTGTCCACCTTGAGCTTTGGTGTGAATACCCATTTACAACCTACTGTTCTCTTTCTTTTAGGTAGAGCCACTAGCTCCCATATATCATTTTTTTGCAAAGCCTTTAGTTCTTCGTTCATTGCTTCCTTCCATTTCGGGTCATTCAATGCTTCCTGTACATTCATGGGTATATGAACATTATAGAGACCATCAGTTATTTTGACATCAGAGATTGAAATGTAGTTACATATGGGGTACTTGCTTCATGCCTTCAGATCTAGTTCATATTACCTCTTCGACACACCCTTCATTATTCTCTATAAGGTTCTGACATTTTGATCATTTTCCATGGAGTATGGTTGCATCATGGTAGAAGTAATTTCATTTTCCTGTTGTTACTGAAGATCCCCACCTACACACGGCTCAACACGTGGTGATATATCACAAGAAGATTCAAATTCGGCATTTACCTGTGGTGGTGCTGCAAGTTTTCCAAGTTCATGCTCGACATCAACGTCCTCCATACTGCCCGTCTCATTAGCAACGTCTCTCTCCCCCTGAAGGGAAGTATCATGAGTGGTGTAATATGGCTCATATTTGACAAAGGTGACGTCCAAAGTAGTGTACAGTTTACGAGCCTTTGGGTTATAACACCTGTAACCTTTCTGGAATTTTGAGTAGCTGACAAAAATGCACTTTATAGCACATAGATCTAGTTTACCACGTAGAGGTTGAGGGATATGGATGTAAGTTATGCAACCAAAAATACGGGGTTCTAGATTTGGTATGTACGGAATCTCTAACAGAGGCTGCAACTTTTGTAGTAGAGTTTGGAAATCCAAGGAGCTGGAGGGCACTCGGTTTATTAGATAAGTAGCAAATTTCATGGCCTCTGCCTAATATATTTAAGGCATATTCGTACCAAAAAGTGAGGCACGAACCATTTCAAGAAGTTCTCGATTCTTACAGTCAGCTAATCCATTTTGTTGAGGAGTGTAGGAGCATGAGGTTTAGTGCTTAATTCCATGATCATGAGCAAATTCAGTGATCATAGAGTTTACATGTTTTGTTCCATTATTTGTTTGGAAAGCATCACTTTTTTCTTAAGTAAAGAAATCCACAACATTCTGCTACATTCATCAATAAAAGTGATAAGAGCCCTATCCACAACATTCTGCTAAATTATAATCTAGTGATGGAACAAGAAGAACTGTATCTATTGTTATATTTTCAAAGATGCAATAAGAGCCCTATCCTTTGATACTTGCTTCTTCTCCATTCGCTATAGATAAGTGTGACTTTCAATGAGGTTGTACTTGTGCTAATAGTTTGACATCATTCGTCATATGATCCGAGGCACTTGAGTCAATAATCCATTTATTACTTGAGATTGGAAAATTTTCATTACCAGGCGCATTTTGAATAAGTATATTGGCAGTTGGGTTTATTGAGTCAGGCTCAGGTGTAGAGAGTTGGGTCTGGCATCAGTGTGAGTATTCATGGCTTTTGGATTGATTTGTCTCCTGGGCTTCTTAGAGAAATCCCACCATTCATCCAATGAGTTCGTAGCATTTCTACTTCGAGTGACCTGTCTCACCATATTAAGAACATGTCAAGGATTCATTCTTCTGAGCCTTCGACTTCGAAGTTCCAAGGTTGAGCCCCTGGTGTGTCTGTTTTACAAGAAGAATAGTACTATCAACTGGTGCTCGATCACTATTCATTACTTGGAATTGTTGAGATTCTCTTTGAACGTAAGCATACTTGCTCTCCACCTCAAGTCAAGCTTCTATTTAAAGTGTTTCGTTTTGCACTTTATCAAATTCAGGGTCGAGTCCTGCAAGAAAGATATGAACTCGTAACCTTGTCATTACTGCATGTACGTGTACCACACCTGGGACCGACTCTGCTTATTCACTGGTGCGGTGGTCATTCTTTTGGAAAATGGCAACCAATTCATTGTAATATATAAATAGCGGTCTTCCATTCTACTTCGTTGTAAATGACTTCTTGTTGAGTTCAAATATCAAAGTTTCATCTCCAGGATCATAAAAAATATGAGCAAAAGCATCTTATATATCTTTTGCAGTAGGAAATAGGATAAATTAACGTATAAGGGTTGGACTCATGGCTTCAATAAGCTAACTACAGCTCCAGTCAAATATCCAATTTTGTTGCGCGCGGTGATTTGCATCTCCATGAGTTAGGACCATAAGAGGTAGTTGGTTTCGTCAAGGATGATGGTGATGGGAAAAGGAGCACTATCATGGTTCATGAAGATAGGTTGAGGGTTACTATTGATTGTTTCATTTGACATTATGTGTGAGGTTTACAAAGTTCTAATGTAAGTTAGTTCAATATGGGATGGGTTTGGGGTATAGCTCTGATACCATGAAGACTTTTTTAAAGAAAGTGATCTATTTTATTCATTCTGATAAGATCAATATATACACACACGAGTAGTTCAACAGATGAAGGAATCTACTGCTAATGTAAATCTACTGCTAATATAAATCTCTTGCTAACGTATCTCATCAGTTAGTTAATATCGGATCATATACAGTAATAGCTAGATAGCTCATATCTTCTCCTATCTTCTATATCTCACTAACACTTTTTTATCATACCAAATGGGTTTTAAGCAGCAGACTCACGTCTATATGTTGCTCTAGGTTTAACGACTGTAGTTCAACATGCCTCTAGCTAGTTGCTTTGCAGTTTCTTTTTACTTTAAAAGATAACATATCTTATTTAGTTCATTCATTAAAAACTTCTTACAATTTAATATTCTTAGGAAATTCTCATACTTAATTAGAAACATACATATTTTATTAACTTTTCTTTTATATTTTATAAGAAAAACTACATTTTATATCAGTAACTTCAATCAATTTTTGATTGACAAAATACAGATAATAATTATAAAATACAAATTTATGTTTATGGTAAATATTGTCCATTATTATTCTATCATTAAAGATATGGAGATTCACATAATCAAATCTCATTCACATTAATAGTAAAAAATAAATAAAAGATTAAGTCAATATCTAAATGAATAACAAATTTTAAAAACTTAATATTAAATATTTTGTAATTAATAAGAGATACCCCTTCAATCATTTAACCAAATTTAAATTATTTTAGTTAATTTTTTATTTATTATATTCCAGATGTATGCTTTTATGGAATATAGTCTTATTATTTGCGTTCCTATTAACATCTTTGTTTTTTTGAAAAGTCTTATTACGACATTAATAATAAAGTACTCAGTAAATTATATCTGCAATAAATTGAAATTTTATACATTTAGTTAATATAATCTGCAGTTATGCAGAGTATTGTAAATAAACAAATTTCTAAATTTAAAAAGTAATTTACCTTTTCTTATATGTGACATTTTTAATTTCAAACTTTGAGGATGTTACTTTTGTGAAAAAAGGGAAAAATATAACAAAACATGTATATATTCATTTAAAAGAAGCATAAAGATTTTTAAATATTAATTATGTAAATGGAAAACAAATCAAACCATAAAAATGATGCATGTCATTTGTAATAAGTATTGTAGCTTAGCAATAGCAAACATCTTTTCGCCCAATACAAAAAGAGCATTCAAATATTCAAAGAAATAGAATATAAAAAGAAAAAAAATAAGTATTAACCTCCTTAATAGTTTCATTTATTTTACTAAATTCTTTATATTTGGAAGAAAGCCTTGACATTTATTAAAAATTTTATGAAAATTTTCCTTGTTGACTTTTTTCTTCAAAATACTAACAAAGCACATATTTGATAAAATTTTTCTATATAAATAATCACTATATAATATGGTGATTAAGAATCAGTAAACCACAATGATAATAAGTGTGAAAATTGATATCATTACTTATATTAAAAATATAACTATATTTAATATAAAATCTAACATAGGAGGTGGACATTAAAATCCTATATCGGAAGAAGCATATTGAAATATTTTTTAAAATTTTATGGAATAAACTACTATTTAATTTCCTAACTAATTATTTTTAGGCATATGGTTCTCTTAAGTCCAAAATAGAGTTATTGTTGGGTCAGATTAGACTAGGAGCATTATAAATATTATCATAACAAAACTTCCATTCGTATGGTATTAGGTCTAGACAACGAGGATGGGAAAGGCAATAATGAAAGGGTCATGAGAGACTGACAACTCTTGAAAGTCTTCTAGTCTAATGCTACATTAGAAGAGAAAGAGATATTATGGCTTATGGTTAATGATAACACCAAGAGTTAGAAAAGGGAAATTGTGAAATCCTATTTGGGACATGGGTATTAAAATCTCATATTGGAAATGAGAAAAGAGGTGGAAATCATTATAAGCCCATGAAAAAGACTACATTAATTGGAAAAGAATTTGTTATAGTTTTAAATTCTAATTTCATCAGAAAAAGCTCTAAAGGTGGCACTTCCTTTGTGAAATTAAGAATATGAATTGAAATAATATTCTTAGATTCTTACTTAAGTCATTATAATAGAATCCTAGTAAAAGTAGAAATAGTAATTAGTTTTATACTTAAATAAAGACTATTAGTGTAGCATCCTATTATCATAAGGCATATCTCCGAACATACCGACGGTATTCGAGAACATACTCTACGAGGGTGGCATGCTAGAATAGTTAACAATGGAACTCATTACAAAGTTTTTAAAAACAATACGTGCAAATGTGGAAAATCAATAACCAATTTCGTCTTGTTTTAATCATAAACATTTTCAATCACAAGAGTTACAATCATTATACAACTCATCAAAATTTCACTAGTCGTATGGGCCCATTTCAGATACAAAACATTTTAGTCATAATGTCATTACATTACAAAATCATTCATATACACATTGTATAGTATTTGTGAATACATATTTTGATACAAAACAAGAAAATACATATGCAGACGCAAACTGATCACGACCTTTTTCTCTTACTCAAATGCAATAGCTAGACTCCCATTTGTTTAACGAGGTAACTCCTCTGAGCTTGAAAAATAATGTTGCAATTTTGGGGTGAGTTTTTCAAACTCAGTTAGGGGACCATCCTCGATGGCTCACTCAATCACATAACACATCAATTCATATAATCACATAATTCACATCACTTCATCAATTCATCATATTGAGTCACATACATTTCATATTCACTTAAAACATATATCACATTCATAAATCAGTCAAACTATTTAAATCATACATATCAAATGCATATGTAGTGCTCATGAGACTTACTTTCAATTTGTTATTGTTGTGACCAAGTGCCTATAACTTTCCTGTATCCATTATGGATCCCAAGCTCATTGACAACTGTCCTGTATCCATTTGGGATATCAGGCTCATTATACATAGTGAGCCTTTGGCTCTTAATCACATTCTAAGCTTTAAGCTCCTTTTTCACTTTCTAAGCTTTAAGCTCTTTTTTAGTGGATACACCGTTCACAACAGCCTTTATGTTATCATGCATTCATGTAATGAAATGCACCAATCATATAAGATCAATCAGTCACTTTATTTCACTTTACATATGTCATCAGACCTTGGTCCTGCATTCAACCTTTAAGTTGAGAATCATTTATTTCATGCATATTCACATTTTTCTTCGAAACTTGGCCCGTCATTCAACAATCAAGTTGAGTATACACATAGTCAAACCAATTCACATTTAATGAGCACTTCCAATATGATACTAATGTATCAAATGCCTCAGACATTCAATGTTTGGAATTAGTAAAATCACATTCACATCAATCATATCAGTAGTAATTTAATGTAGAAATTTAAAACATAACAAACAACGAAATGAGACCATCTAGGTCTACTCACAGTACGCTCCAGATTAACATTGGCTTCAATGATCTGAAAACTTCTAGATGCGGATGTTATATCCTGTATCATCATTATGAAAAACACATATTGCATACACATTATTAATTGCATAATCTTATGAATACTCAATCACACATATATATATGTGTGTTGTGTATAATGCATGCTCAATGACATTCCCAGGTATATTACCCAAATTCGCGTCTTATGCTCACTCTCATTTCATAATTCATTTATGTCTAATTGAAATTAGGTTTACACTTCATTTGTACATGATCATTCTTAGGTTCACCATTTAATCTTTATCCTTTGTATGTGTCTAGCTCATTCTTAAGCTTACCCCTCAAGAACACTTGGTTATTTTAATATCATAACTCAATTTCTGGTCATTCCTTTTCTAACATTAAATGCTCTCATAATACCCAATTCTCATTCACATTTAATCACTTAATACATATTACTCAACTCCTTTGGATCATAATTACAATAATATGAACATTTTCATTCCCATTATACTCATGCCTTTGGTACTTTGATATTAACAATTCATTCACTAAGTTATAACCTCTATTATCACTTCAAACATATCACACATTAGACACTTGGTTCAAGCATCATTCTAGGTTCAATTCAAGCCCCATTTAAGCCTTAATTAAGACTAAATGATCAGTGAATGTTCGTTAGGTGGACATCCATGTCCGCTGAATGGACCTTCACGGGTTACTTACAGAAATTTGAAAATTTGACTCTTTAGAACTCAAAATCTCTTCTCTGGTTCTTCGAAGAAGTTGTAGAACTAGAAGTCCTCTTCAAAACCATACTTAAATGAGCTCAATCCGAGTTCCACAGAAAAATTTACGCCTCTTGCGCCAACATATATCCAATTGCATTCTTATTTCAAAATTTCTAACTCTTTACTTACTATATTCAACACCTCACGCTTAGTCTATCATTTCTAGTTTAATACTCATCATTTCCCCATTATTCTAATTCCATTTATTCTTAATATTATCCATAAACAATTTATAGTCCATGATTGATCATGAAGACTATAAACAAAACACATATATATTCATCATCAACTTTCTGCATATATTCAACTTCATTTCCACTTTCATTTCACTTCTAACTATCACCTAAATTCATCTCATTTCAAGAGACTAACTCAACATCTTGGTTAAAATAACCTTCAATTTCATTATGCTTTTAATTCACAGCTAATAACATCTACATAACAACTCATCACTTATGGTTTTCATACTCTCAAGACAAAACAAAATGAAAGAAGAGAAGAAGAAGATGGAAGCATTTAGCCAAAACAAAATGAAAGAAGAGATGGTCTTTCAACATAATAACGTGGGTTAATAAATGTGGTGTGGCAAGTGACACATGTTGCTTATCACATGTCATTTTCTTATGGTCTTCTTTTGGTCTTTTAATTAGCTAGTCCATTTGTGTCTCAATTCTAATCCAATTGACTCCCAATTTTCAACGACACTTGTCATTGAATCCCAATGTCATATATAAAATTTTCTATTGCCATTTGACTCTTATTTCTACTACTATTCATCAATTGTTTTGCCACTTGGCATTTTTCTAGTCCAAAAATACCCTTGACTTCAGAAAATCCTCATATTTAACCAAAAATTCCAATTCACTATATATACACTCAAACTCAATTTTTAACACATATAATTCACAATTCCAAATATAATCACATTTATAGATCAATTATACCCAAAAAAATGTCAATGAATGCATGTACAATCATTTTAATGTATGCAATAATCAAATTCACATGTGTGTGTGCTGACATTATGCATGAGCATGAAATGCATTTTTCTAATCTCTCATTGCTATTTCTCAATTACTGAAATCTAGGATTCTAACCTTTAGTATGGTATCGGGATTTTACAATTAGAGTTCCAATTCAACTAATAATAATACTTAGTGTTTTATTTTAAGTAGAAATCCTTGTTGCACTTGTAATTATGATATCTATCATATTTTTTATATTCACCCTATAAAGTGGATGTTTATGATCAAAATACATAGTTTGGTTATATAGTATTGAGAGTTATTAGTAACTTATCTCTTGTTCTTTATTGAACTTCAAAACTTCTAAAATAATTCCTTCTTTGTAGCATTAAAAATACTTTGTAAATTTGGTCCTTATTCTCTATAATTAGTAGATCAATTTATCAAAAATCTGCTTTAGCTTTGTTGGTAAGATTTCAATCTTTTTTATAGCTCCTTAAGGTTTTATTCTTAGGTGGGTCAAAGTAATTTTTTTTTATCAAAGTTTGACTTCAATATTTTTTGGTTATACTTCTGTTTCGTGACCTTTACTTTCTATTCTATTTTATTCTTCAAATTTTTGTTTTTCCTTGTGTCTCCATTTTTTATATTGAATGTTCTTGTTTTTAAAATTTTAATCAAATCAATTAGTATCATCTTCTTATTTAGAGTTTTTTTATCTTTTCTTCTTTGGTCAATTCTTTACATAGTCCCTTTTACTCCAAGTTATTCTACATTTTATATAATAATTGTTTCATAGAATTATTTGATCAATTTCATGTGGTGGTTATATAAAAATCTAATTTAGTACATATGTTTAAATTGGGGCAACCTTAGTGTTCTTTGAATGCATTATTGATTTCTTTCTTAGTTAATTGGTTTGGTGTATTTAAAAATAAAATAAGTTGTATAAATATAGTTGATCAAGATGCTGATCTAAATCAAATTGCTAAATTGTGTGATCAATTCTAGCTATTATATGGCTAAAATTGATCTATATCTTAGTTGCTGAAAAATCTTATCAAATTGAAGTATTACTAGTTTTTCTTTATTTCATTCAATTCCCTTTATTCTTATTTAACCCATTAATATTTTATGGAAAAATTAATTGAAAAGAAAAGTAAGTAAAAAATTAAAATTTCTTGATTGGATGGTACTGACAAAATTTAATTACGATTTTCATTTCTTAATCAATAAACTTACTATCAAACATTTATTTTGGTATAAAAATTGTTTGACATATTTTTTATTTATTGTTTTAAGAATCAATCCCACTCCTTTAACCATTAGTTCTCTTGGTTTTGGATATTTACAAGGGTAAATTAATTGGTTAAGTTTTGTAAACATTCTTTAAAGCACTTAAGAAGGAAACAAAGAGTAATAAATGTAAAAGTGCATGATAACATTATGAACAACCAAGTTAATAGTAAGATATAAGTTTTATGACTTGTTTTGAGAATGAACATGTAAAGGAGTGTGTGAGGACCTTTTTATGATGTCTTTTAAGGTAGCCCTTGAATATTTCTTCTAAAGCTGACTCATATATGTTTAATTTTTGATGCATTTAATCATTTACATTTAACGATTACTGACATAAAAATGCTTAAGGTACTTACTTTAATTCATATATGATTTTAGGTACAATTTGAAAGAAAATGAATTAAAATGAGTCAAAGTATTACATTTGAGTTATTTTTTGAAGATCAACTTTTACTTGCCTTTATGGAGCAAGAAGAAAGAAAATTAAAAGACAAGAAAAATAAAGCTACGAAGAAAAGAACCAGAAGTTGGGATGACAATGGTGAAGCAAAGAGTAAAACGACTAGACAGCAAGGAAGAAAACACAAATGTCCAACCAAAACACAGTGCAGGACATTCGGGGAGTGTAGTGTGCGTTTTAAGCAAAACACTGTGCACAATGTAGAAAACATTGCGTTTTATGAAAAACGCACAGTAAAGGAACGAGAGGTAGGTTTAATTATAAGAGACGTTTATTCGTCCCATCAGCTACAGGAGAGGGTAGCAGGTACGTCTTTGGTGAGACTTACGAGAGGGTCTACACAAACGAGAAGCATTTAAAGCTACAGTTGCATCCCAGTTGAAGTGACATTTATTTGTCTAATCAAAGCAACAGTGGCGGCGTAGTGAAGAAGGATAGCGTAGGCGTGGAGTGGAGCGCAGTAGTGAACAGTAGGAAGTTTCAGCTAGAGATTGGAATGGGGATGAATCATTTTTTTAAAAAGATTTATAAAAGGCTAGACATTTCGACATCAGTTCGGAAGTGACACTGACGTCGACGACCTAAGTTACGTATTTTTTATTATTTTGTTATTTCTTTATCTCATTAGGAATTGATTGTGTTATCCTATATTAATTAATTTAGGTATTATTTATGGATAATCAGATTTTCATTATTATTCTATTATTTATGTATGAACGCATTGGGTAATATGAGTGCATAATTTTAATGCATTCATTGAATCATTAATTACCAAATCATTGCTATAATTTCAATATAATCTGTAATTGTTATGTTTAAATTCATATGTAGCGACTAATGATTTGTAATCATTAGGGATAACATGACCTAAGTTAAATGACGCATTGTATGTGGTTATTGCCTTGATTAATTGGTTTTCGTAGTTCGTAATGCTACTGCCTAATTAAATCTAAAGATCATATCCTAGGTTGTTTAGTGGTTAGGTTTAATTAACGATCATATCTTGATTAAACAAAACCTAAGGGAAAATTCGGGTTAAGTATTAACCTATGATTAATAGTTGCTAAGAAAGGTTAAAGAATAACAAATTAATGAAATATGCTTAATTAGGGTGTAGCCGAGATTGAACCAAACAATCGAGTCCCTACCGAATTCTCCACTTTTATCATTTTTTGCATGTTTTCTTTAATTTTTTTATTAGTTAGTGTCATTTTATTTTTTTATTCCAAAAATCCAAAACCCCCTATTAAACCTAAACACTAGTTAATTTCATTTCATAAACTTTACACACACTCTGTATGGGATCGACCTAGACTCAGCACTACTATAGTAGTAGGTTTAGTTATTTTATTTTGACTAGCGTAACGACACACTGTTAAATTTTGTATCTGTTTCCAAAGAGTGCGGTATTTTAGTTTTTGTTTGTGATTTAATTGATGGTTTGTGTATATTTGTTCGTAAGTGATTTCTTTTCTGTTATTTTGTGATCTTTTCATTTTTTGTTTCGTGTTTTAAAAAAAATATGGATGGAAGTAATTTCTTTTATCACTCATATTCTCAATCCTATAACAATGTTTGGACTGATCAACCAAACTTTTATTATGGATGGGATAATCACCAGAATTACTTCCATGATAGTTCACCGGACGCACAACAATTCTCATACAGACCAGAAGTTTCCTATCACGACTCCGATCCATCTCTAGAAGAGTTGATTTTGCAATTGTAGGAGAATACTCTACAATTCTATAAGGATGGAGGGCAATTTCCAGATAACATATGGTCTAATACCTAAGATTTGGAGAGCCAACATGATTCAGTTGCATCTTTAGAAGAACTTGTTAATAATATTGCTACTAACAATTTACAATTTCTACAGCATATGCAACAATTACGATAAAATATGAAGCAGGAATTGCAAGAATTCCGACAAGAGACAAAAGCAATCCAACAGAGGATGGAACACTTAATGGGTTAGATGGCAATAAGGCTTGATCTCCTAGAATCACAAAGCGAACAGTAGCAGCCATATTAACCCGAGGTGTACTTAATGGACATTTGTACAAAAACATTGCAAAGTGACGAGGAGCTTGATAATTTTGAGGTCAACCCTCAACGAATTGTTTGTGTCGAAGAAGTGGAAAAGTAGCTTGAAGCTGAAAAGGACACATCTTTTAGCTCAAAGATAAGTATTGAGCCCATGATTACTTTTGAGACTAACTCTTTACCTTTACATAACAAATAGGAGGAATTAAATGATGAAGAAAAAGGTAAAGAGACGTTTGAAATATTTCCAGAGTATATGGACTCAATTAGGATTAAGAATCTAAAGATAGGGAAGACGCTAAATGAGGATGATGATCAACTAAGGCCCTATCTGGAACTACCTCACGTAGAAGTGGCACTAACTGTAATACCTAAAGATCACAATTTCATCAAGTGAGGATAAGAAGGAGTCGAGCTAGCGACTCTAATCAAAGGTGATTCTTAGGAGGCAACCCCAAAGGAAGTAAATTTCTTTTCCTTTACATTCTCGCATTACTTTTTATATGCTTGTGTGTTTTTGAACTTGTTTGTTTTATTTTTTAAAAGTTTTCAATCAAAATGAGAGAGAATAAAACAAATGAAACAAACATTTTCTTGTTTTCTATTGCTTCTAGGATTGTATAATCATGATTAGAGTGTGGATTGAATAGAGAATTTCATAGCAACTTTAGCATTTACTTTTGCTGTTATGATTGGTTGATATGTATTATCTTTGAAAGAGTAGTACTAATGGTAGATAAAGCTTGTGAGATTTTAAGCCTTATTTGATTGACAAATCCATATCAGTCTCATTACCTTTTAGTAATGTGTGACCTTCATGACATGTACATTCCAATTTTTTATTGAATTTCTATTCGAGACCATATTTTTATCACATGCAATAACATGGATATGATTAGGCATTCTTTGTTTTTCAGAAACTACATTAGCCAAATAACCTATCCTATTGTCATGATTTTTCCCTTGATAAACCCCTTTAAGTTTTAACCTTTCTTTTAGTATAAACTACATTTTATGCTTTTAAACTTAACCAAATGTCCTACCCAAGTCATAAAACTAGTGGAACATTTGTGATTGTTGAGTTTGTGGATATACAAAATTCTAAGTGTAGGGGTGTACATATATGAGGGTTGGTTATAATCTTGGGATGTTATTTTATGTCTTATCATTGAAATTCCCATGTTGATGTAGTTTATTTTAATTTTTGTAAAGAAACAGAAAGACAGAAAAAGAAAAAAGGGAAAAGAAAAGAAAATGGAAAAGAAAGAAAGAAAAAAGAAAATGAAAAAGAAAGAAAAAATGAAAAATGAAAAAAATTGTTTAAAATAAATGTATCAAGGAAGAATTGCATATGTATTGAAAAGTTGTTTATGGTTTATTCATCTTCCTAGAGTTGTAATGGATGTGTTATTTGAGTATGTTGAATATGAGGTAGATATTAGCTTAGAAGGTTCACTCTTGTGATTTCATTGGCATAAATTGTATGAGTGATTCCTTCGGATTGATATATGCTTCATGTGGTTTGTGTATGAGAGCTAAATGGGATTGTAAATGTAAATGTTACATTCTTCATAACTGACGGTACCTAGTTTTTGATGAGTGTTGCTTTGTTTCACTAGCTTTGATGACTTTCATGCTACTTGACCCAAATATATCTCACCTCACCTTTTCCCACATTACAACCTTGAAAAGTCCTTTGATTCATGATTTTGTATGTGAACATTAGTGGTGGAGAAATGAAATGATATGCAAATGTATGGATACTCATGATCATGAATGGTGTTGAGTGTACCCATAGATATATTTTGTTAAACACATTTTCTAAGTCTACCATTAGATTGCTCAGTTTTTGAAGATGACGAATGTTGATTGATTATGACTAAAAGTTTGGAATGTTGATTTCTTGTTATGATTTTTGAAAGTCATTCATCTTTGTTTATGATTATATAGTCTTGAAAAAATATGGAAATTGAGTTGATGTTTTGGGCCAATGATCTTAATTTTGATGTTTTGCCCGAGGACGATTAAGCGCTAAGTATGGGGTAAATTGATATGTGTTTAATTATTGATGCATTTAATCATTTACACTTAGCGATTATTGACATAAAAATGCTTAAAGTACTCATTTTAATTCATATATGATTTTTGGTGAAATTTGAAAGCAAATAAATTAAAGTGAGTCGAAAGTACTGCATTTGGGTTATTTTCTAAAGAACAATTTTTACTTGTCTTTATGGAGCAAGAAGAAAGGAAATTAAAAGATAAGAAAAATAAAGACATGAAGAAAAGAACCAAATGTTAGGAGCATAATGTTAGAAGCAAGGAGTAAGACGACAAGACAACAAGGAAGAAAATGCAAATGCCAGCCAAAACGTAGTACAGGACATTCAGGGAGTGCAATGTACATTTTAAGTAAAACGCTATGCTTAGCGTGTGTACGTTTTATGAAAAATGCACAGTAAAGGAATGGGAGGGAGGTTTAATTGTGAGGGACGTTTATTTGTCCCATCAACTACAGGAGAGGCAACAACTGCGTCTTCAATGAGGCTTGCATGAGGGTCTACGTAGATAAGAAGGATTTAAAGTTGCAATTACGTCCCAGCTAAAGTGACATTTATTTGTTAATCAAAGGAACAATGGCGGCATAGGGAAAAGGGATAGCATAGGCATGGAGTGGATCACAACAATCAACATTAGGGAGTTTTAGCTAGAGATTGGAATAGGGCTTAATCATTTTTTTGAAAAGATCCATAAAGTGCTAGACGTTCTGACATTGGCTCAAAGGTGATGCGAACCTCGATCACCTGGGTTAAGTATTTTTTATTATTTTGTTGTTTCTTTCTCTTATTAGGAATTGATTATGTTATCCTATATTAATTGTTTTGGGTATTATGTATGGATAATCAGAATTTTATTATTATTCAGTTATTTGTGTATGAACCCATTGGGTATTGTGAGTTAATAATATTAATGCATTCATTGAATCATTAATTGCAAAACCATTGCTAGAATTTCGATATAATCTGTAATTGTTATGTTGAAATTGATGTGTAGCGACCAATGATTCGTAATCACTAAGGATAACATGACCTACGTTAAATGACGCATTGTATGTGGTTGTTTCCTTGATTAATTTTTTTCCTAATTCATAATGCTACTGCCTAATTAAAACTAGAGTCGTATCCTAGGTTGTTCGGTGGTTAGGTTTAATTAACGATCATATCTTGATTAGACAAAACCTAAGGAAAATTTCAGGTTAATTATTAACCCACGATTAATAGTTGCTAGGAGAGGTTAAAGAACAACAAATTAATGAAATATGCTTAATTAGGGTGTAGGCCGAGATTGAACTAAAGAATTGAGTCCTTACGGAATTCTCCACTTTTATCATTTTTGCATGTTTTCTTTAATTTGCTTTTATTAGTTAGTTTCATTTTATTTTCTTATTCCAAAAATCCAAAACCCCCCATTAAACCTAAACACCAATTAATTTCACTCCATAAACTTTACACACACTCTCTGTGGGATCGACCTACACTCAGCACTGCTATAGTAGTAGGTCTAGTTATTTTACTTTGACTAGGGTAACGACGCGTGGTCACTAGCTTAACATTAAAGAAAGAAAAGAGAAACATGTTCTTTGTATAGGTTATATAATAATAGTTTAGGAGAATAAATATGATGTGTAATGATATAAAATACATGTTGGAGAATCAATTATATCAAATTGTTTGATAGAAAACAACCTCAAGTCCTTAATAAAAGGAGGCATACTACATAATCCAATATCCCAAATGGGAATTAATGATGAGAACGATAATTTAAGTATTGATAAATTTAATCTACCATCAGAGCTTAAAAGGGATAGATTTAGGCCTAAGAAAGGAGTTAGATGTTTTGAATGGGAGTCTAAGAAGTAGCCTAGAGAGTGAAATGGTGTGGGTAGGATTTTTGTAATGTAAAAATTAAACTATCCTCCTTTTAAGATAGAAACGATCTATAAGCTTTTCTGGAGGGTGAGAAAAAGATGTAATTGATCTTAGCTTATGACTTATAGATCATCATTCTTTGAACCCTTGGATCTTACCTTTCCACCCCTTCTTAACTAATTCCCTACCAACCCATACACACTAGAGGATCTATGACCTACCAGGAGCCTATAAAGAAACTTGTAAGCATCTAAACTTTACAGTTATATTATGATTTTTGTACTTTGATATATGAAATTTAATTTCAATGTAATTTGATGTATGAAATTTAAAATGAAGATATATGTTTATTATAGAGAATGATAATTTTGTAAATTTCTATTATCATGAATGGCTGTATTGTTGTGAAAAAAAGTTTTTTAATAGGGGTGAATATCACAAAAATAGAGGAAACTCTACCAAATTTTTGTAAATTGTAGTTTACTTATAACACTTATTCTGATGTAAGAAAAGTCTATAAATACGAAGCCTACACTACGTTAACTCTTTATGCATACTTTCGTCAATACTTGATGCAAACAACTTAATGTATGTAAAATTTATAGTTTAATATTAATTTTATAAATAATATTAGTTAAAATTATCACTTATTAACATAAACAATTATAATGATAGGTTTAAATATAAGAAAGCATTGAACGACAATTTCAGAACTCTGAAACTGTTGATGAGAGTCAAACATATCTTAATGTAGTTGGTAGTAGGGACCATTATGGAAGGATTTTCGACTTAGATTCATTTACAAACACATGCTATTCGTAATCCTCCACATCCAGTATAGTTAGATCTAGTAGCGGTCCACATCCAATAAGAAAGTCGTTCATCTTAAGAGTACAGTGGAGATGTTGGTAACTCAGTTACGAAAGTCGACAGAGTACATAGCTTAGCTCCGTAATAAGATGTATGAGTTGAAAGTGAGGGATAGGACCTCACCACAATAGTCAGATCATCCACCCTCACCAATTGTGTAGCTTAGATTTATAATATTTTGGTAGTTTGGTGAATGTATGTGATGTTTTGCTACTCTCAAGTTTTTTTTATAAATTCTTAATTTACAATTGTTTTCAAGATACTTATTGTTGTACATTATAATTTTTATATTATATTACCAATCAGGATAATTTTTACATTATATTATCAATTAAGATTATATTATTTAGAGAAATTACATGTAGAAAAAATCAATAGATAATCAATAGAAAATTATGGTGGGAAGTGAGAAATCGTAGCTAAAATTACCATAGGTATTTTAATTAATTTATTGATTATTAATTTAACCTTAATTAATAAAGGGAGATTATTGATTATTAATTTAGCCTTAATTGGAACATCAAATATTTAAAGAGGGAAGATTGTAAAATCCTATAGGAGAAATGAATATGAATAAGAGGAGTAATGAATGGCTTTAGTAATTATTAAGTATCTTAATTTGAATCAGGAGTTTTCTCTTGGTATATATTCAGAAGTTAAATTAATGTACGAAGAAATTTATCTCAAAATATTTCATTTGCATTTTTATATCAAAAGAGGCATTATTTAAAATTTAAAATTTTATTTAGTTTAGGAATAAGTAAGAAACTTAAATATTGTGTGAATTAAAAAAACATAACATTTTTATTAAATTTAAAATTAATCATTTTTTCATATTTACTTAAGATGTAAAAAGCATAGCACCTTTTATTCAACACAAAACTTCTCACTTTTCATATATGCTATATATAATTTAAGCTCCAATATTTGAATTAGTTTATTTTTAAATCAATTATGAGTTCATATCATAGTGAAAGATGAGAGATTTTCATTTTAATTTCTTAATTTCAATATTAGCTTCTTAATTTGATTGATCCTAAAAGATGTAGTTATTTCAGGATAAATTGGTTTCATCATTACTTAACTGTTAGAAAATAAAGTTAATAATAAACTTTTTTATCGATAACGTAAAATTTAAAGCTTGAATGTGAGACTTGTAGTCAATTCATTTATATTTATTATGTGTAATTTATTTATGTTAATTCAATATAGTCAAATCCATAGTACCATATGGTTTACTATTGATAATTTTATAATGTTAAAAGGAACTTAAGTGTATTACATATAGAAATGGAAAAAAGCTAAGGTAATGTGAGTAAAAATGGTTGATCAAAGGATTTGTGGAGTATAGACTAATTACAAGATTCAGGAGTAAAAAGATTAAAGAAGTTGATTCAAAACATGTATGTAGATTAAGCTTCAAAGTGTACTTCAAATAGCATTTTGGAAAGTTTACTAGTCATAAAGGAAGATCAAATAGTAGTTAATATGATCTAAGATAAGGTTATATAACATTAAGATGCATAAGCCTACTGCATTATAGTTAATTTTATGTCATTACTTGTTATTTCAATCTTTATTTTATTATAATCAAATTATACCTTAGTTAATTTTAAACCCTATAACACATTAGTATAATTTTGTAGTTATTCTTGTTTCATATTTGGAAAAGGACTTGTTCTAGTTTTAAATTCAAATTTGATTAGAAAAAAGCTTTAAATGTGGTACTTCCTTTATGAAATTAGGAATATGAATTGAAATAATATTCTTATATTCTTACTTAAATTATTTTGCTAGAATCCTAGTAAAAGTAGAACTAGTGATTAGTTTTATACTTGAATAAAGACTATTACAATTCGAATTCAACTAGTAGTAATACTTAGTGTTTTAATTCAAGTAGAAATCCTTATTGCACTTCTAAAATAATTCCTTCTTTATAACATTCAAAATACTTTATAAATTTGGTTCCTTATTCTTTGTAATCAATAGATAAGTTTATAAAAAATCTACTTTAGTTTTGTTCGTAACGTTTGAATCTTTTTTATAGCTTCTTTAGGTTTTATTCCTAGGTAGGTCAAATCAGTTAGTATCAAGGTTTGACTTAAATAATGTTTGGTTATCCTTTTTTTTCTCATCTTTTACTTTCTATTCTATTTTATTCTTCAAATTTTCTTTTTTCCTTGTGTCTTCATTTTTCCCAACCCGACTTACTATTTTTTGAAAAACAATTTCAAAACCACGTCGATTTTCCATTACTCATCTAGCCTCATGCCTGGATAGACCTAGGCAATAGAGGACAAAACTTGCCCCATGGCCCTTTCAACTTGGGCTTGACCTGTTGAATTTGGGTTGAGCTCGAGCCCAATTTTCAAGCCTACTTTTTTATATTAAATGTTCTTGTTTCTAAAATTTCAATTAGATTAATTAATGTCATCTTCATAGTTAGAGTTTTCTATCTTTTCTTTTTATGATAGGTTTCTTCTTTCCTTAAATATTTATGTAGTCCCTTTGAGGCGAAGTTATTCTTTCTTCTATATAAAAATTATTTCATGGACTTATTTAATCAATCTCATGTGGTAGTAATATCAAAATCTAATTTGATAAATATGTTAAAATTGGTGCAACCTTAGTGTTGTTCAAATGCATTCTTAATTTCATTCTTAGTTAATTAGTTTGGTGTATTTAAAAATAAAATAAGTTATACAAACACAGTTTATCAATATGTTAATCCAAATCATAGTGTAATTGTGTAATTAATTTTAGTTATTCTATCTATATAACACCTATATACCCCCTGAGAGGATATGTAAGTGTCACATAAAACAAAACTGAAAGAAAAAACATACCTATAAGACCCCAAAATATACCCTAGTGGAAATGATACATGTTCATGAAAGTACATGTGTGATAGGAGTTAAAATTCTGCTATGATTTGAATGTGAAAGGCATATTACTTGAATTTTAGTATTGATGGACTATAGTTAGTAAATTGGAATTAATTGATACCACTAGAGGATTGAGATATTTAAATGTATATTTGGACTAGGAAAATTATCAAATGGCAAGTTAAGTTGGTACATGTAAATTGGAATGACTAAGCTTAAAAATTAGTGACATTTGACATAGCTAATACATTGACATTTGACATCATTTAACGTGTGACATTTGGCAGTATAATAAAAGGACAAGTAGCTTAATTAAAGTGTTACAAATGGAAGATTAAATGGTTGGAAAATGGGTTTCATGCTTTGGTGTTACGTGGCATGTTAAGCTAGTGACACGTAGCTGGTGATGAAGCAAGTTTTTGCTAGAGTAAGTCCAGCTTTGTCCATTTTTCACCTTACGTACTTCTCTCCACTGAAACTCCCATTTTCTCTCTAACTTCTGGAATTTTTGCTGGACTTTGGATTGTCATCACTTGAATTTTGTTAAGCTACTGAATATAGAAAAAGGTTAAACTAATTTTTTGTACTAGTGTTATGTTAAGGCTGAAAGGTGCACATTAAACTTAGGCATGTGCTGGTTGTCTGGAAGCTTGGTTTAGTTGGATTCTTGGAGTTGAATTAGAAGTTTAGTAAGATAATGGAATTATAAACTTGGTATCCTGATATAACATGTATTGTTTGATGTTTGAAGTGGATAAAATGTGTACTAAATTAAGAAAGAATTGAGG
>JANSVA010000008.1:36961445-36979842 GCA_025504915.1 Erythroxylum reticulatum | reverse complement strand
CCTTAACGATTGCACAATGTCCATTTTACCCTTCCTTATATGTCTTATGTTCTTTATCCTTAAGTGTCTTGCCAAAACACCCTTAAACCTTCTTATAACCTTAACACTTTAATTCAGTCAACCTCTATCACATAATCTTTCTAACATTAACATAATAATCAACTCCACGAACTTTCATAAAGAACTTATAGTTGATGTAAATCATACTTTTTCATCGAGAAAAAAATTTAGGGGCCAACATGCCAAATGTCAACAATATATTAAGCCATTTGTCTCTCACTTATTGCTGCCACTTGTCAATTTATTAACTATGCCATTTTTGAATGCATTAACTATGCCAAATGTCAATAACTCATAGACTTAGTCATTCTAATTTTCATGTAACAACTTATCTTGCCACTTGACAATTTTCCTAATCCAAATGTACATTTTAATGCCTCAATTCTTTAATGGTATCAATTAATTCCAATTCACTACTTAGGATCTGTTAAACCCAAAATTTAAGTCATATGCAATTCTTAATCATATCATAATTTTTACACCTATCATACATATACTTTGATGAACATGTATCATTCTAACTAGGGTACAATTTGGGGCCTTACAATTCTCTCCCTTTAAGAGAATTTTGGCCTCAAAATTCATACTTGATCAAAATAGTTGACGATACTGAGCCCTTATGATCTTTTCTGGTTCCTGTGTTGCTTCCTCGAGTCTATGGTGTTGCTAGAGTACTTTCACCAAAGGTATTTGCTTATTCTTGAGTTGTCGGACCTCTCTGGATAAAATAGATACAGGCCTTTTTTCATAAGTGAAATCCAGTTGTACTTGATTTTCTTGCATAGGAATCTTATATGAATCATCTAACCAATATCTTCTCAACATCGAAACATGAAACACATCATATAACTTGGCTAACTTTGCAGGAAGAGCTAACTGATAGGCTACTGGTCCAACCCTGTTAAGGGTGTCATAAGGACCAATATATTATAGGCTGAGTTTACCTTTCTTCCTAAACTGAAGTATGTGCTTCCATGGTGACACTTTTGAAAACACCTTATCACCTACTTGATACTCAATATCTTTTCTTTTTAAGTCAGCATAGGATTTCTACCTAACATTGGCAACTTTTAACCTTTATTGGATAACTTAAAATTTTTCTTTATTATCTTTCACAATATCAGGCCCGATCATCTTCCTGACTGATTCCCTAGCAACCCTATGCCATCTAGTGTTCTTTTTCTGCTCCCATTGTGTCCCCACCCTACAATCTTGGAGACTTACATCAATTTACCGCTATACCCTATAAACCTTGAGACTCGATTCAACCTATCCAATTACTATCGAAGTCGAAAGAAAGTTGTAAGGTAGAGTGATGGTAACTCAGTATAGTCTTTTCCACCTTTTTTCTTAAAGGATCATCCCATTGTTGCCCCAAACATTTAGATTTTAAAGGAGGTTTCAAAATGATAGACTTCAGCTCTAGTAGGGTTCTTTGTAGGCAAACGCCTTCCTTTCCCTAGAGTTAATACTTAGGCTACCATGTTGGGGAAATGTATAGGAATGTCAAAATTCCTACTCTCCAAGGAAAATCTAGTTATATTTACGTTCTATAAGAAGACAAGTGCCAAAAGTGTCTTAAAAGTTAGACCAACGCATATTTCAAAACCTCCCTTTGTTCCTTCAGCTAAAGAGACCTAGGATTTTTTGGAAAATGTAAAGTAGGAGAGCATCCCAATATGGATTAACTTTCATAACATGCCATCGAAGTACTAGTCCATTAAAGGATTGAGCATGCTTGCAAGTTATATAGTAAACCAATTTGCATAGACAAAATTACTGCCTTAAGAAGGATTGGTATTGTATGGTGTGTAAATATCAAATTAATGAAGGAAATGCCAAATTACATTCAAATTATAAGGCTAGGTGAGGATGAAGTTATACATGAAGACTCAATTAAGGTTCCTATTTTTGGAAGCCATTGGTGAAACACCAAAAGAAATAGTGGAAAGTAACTAGAAAAAGGTTTATTAAAGGTAACTATACATAGCTTATAAATCTAGATTCAATGAGGAATGAAGTTGAGGATGGAATTCTTATAAATACCAACTCAACTACTATATCAAATGGTAAAGTAGTGGAACAAAAGGATAACGCTCTTAAAGAAAGCTAAGATGGTGATAAAACTTAATGAACATATAAAACATCAAAAGGAGAGGGAAATAAGCAATACTTAACCAAACCTAATTAAGGTAGAAACTTATTTTCTTTGATCAGGATGGTTATGTTTGGGTGTATATATGAACGAAAAGATTTATATTGAAAAGATATTCCAAATTGTTACTAAGAGGGGATGGTCCATTTCAATTCATTAAGAGGATAAATGATAATAATTATAAGCTAGAGCTCCTTGGTGAATATAATATTAATGATATTTTTAATGCTTCTAATTCTTATCCTTTTGATATAGGTGAAAATTCAAGGGCAAATTCTTCTAAGGAGAGTTTTAAAAACTAATCAAAGGATCCATTGCATATACCTAATAGATCAATTACAAGATTTAAGAGTAAGAAGATATAAATAGATTATATATATATATATATATACTCTCCCAAAATTCTATTTAATACCACATTATTAGACCTAAAGGAAGATCAAGCACTAGTTAACATGATCCAAACTAGGGTGGAAAATATATGGAGACACAAGATCATGGCATTATGATTAATTTATTAGACCTTTTCTTAATTAGTTTCTTAATATTTATTTTAGTGCAAATTTTCTACAATGTTCTTAATTATAAATCCTAAAATGTGTTAATGCGGATTTATTATTAACTATTAGTTTTTTTTTCGGATTGCAACTTATTATATGGTTAAATTCTAATATCATTAGAAAAACTCTAACAATAGTACTTTTCTTATGATATTAGGGATCTAAATTGGATTAGGATTCCTAGAGTCTTAGTTAAACTATTTTACTGGAATCCTAAGAATAATGGAACTATTAGTTAGTTTCCTACTAGAATATGGACTACAGAATTCCAATTCAAGTAGTAATGGTAATTAATATTTTAATTTAAATAGGAAACGTTGATACACTTATAATTAGGATGGTTGTCACTTTTTTGTGTTTATCCTATATGAAAGGGTTGTTTCTAATTGATAAAGAACTATTTAAGCTATAAATATTAAGAGTCAAGGGTGTTTTATCTTTTATTGTTCATTAAACTTCAAAACTTATCAAAGAATTTCTTCTTTGTGATGTCCAAGATACTTCATGAACTTGATTCTTTATTCTTTGTAATCAATGAGTGAGTTCCTTAAAAAATGATGTTTAACTTTTTTTGTAAGATTTCATTCTTGTTCATAGGTTATTTAGGTTATATTTCCAGGTAGAGTACAAAATTTGACCTTCCTACTAGTAAAACTTTAGCAAAAGGGTTTTTCTTAACTCTTAGAAGTCTGTCTATCTATGAAAAGGGAAAATTTTCATGGGTAGATACTTCTAGTCTATGTATTATACTCAGTCTCTTAATAAAGTATTTTATTTCTTTTTTCTTTAATGAAATTATTTTCTGTTATCGATTTTCCTATCACTACAAAAGTTTAGCCATTTAGTGACAACTTTTTTGTGACTAACTATCATTTCATCACAGATATGAGGTTTTTTGTGACAAGACAATTGATTGGGATTATTGTTTGGATTAACTATAATGATTTATTTATTTATTCACTAATATAATGGTAATTATGACAATTTTGTATCTTTCACAATTAAATTGTCACTATTAATACATTAATAGTGACAAATGCCAAATTTTCTTTTATTAGTAAGTTCTGTCACTAAAAGCATATGCAATTTGAAGTCAAAGTAATTTTGGTGGGAATGAATTGTAATTGTAACACAACATATGTTAGTCACTAATAATTTCTATGTAATACCCTATATTAGGGGCTAGAATAATGAGGAATTAGCAATTCATAGTATGCTTTCCATAATTGAGTATTCACTTATGTGTGAATATGTATTTTTGACTCATACAAATAATTGTACATGCATTCATTGACATTTTCAAGTATAATTGGTTTTAAAATTCCGATTAAGATGAGAATTGTAGTTTTTAGGTGTCGAAAATTTATTTGGGGATTATTATGATAATTTTGAAATTTTTGGTGAATTTTAGGAAAAATACATGATTTTGTAACAAATGGAAGTGTGACAAATGGCTTGATATGTTGGAGAGATGTGGCAGGTTGTATGGATAACAAATGGCCCATATGCAATGGAGCCACGTGTCAATGAGTTTTTAAAAGCACGATATCACAGTTATGCAAGGCAAAACTCAGTAACTCCTTATTTCCTCTTTAGTTTTGCTTTGATCTTCACCAAACCATAACTTTGATCTTTGCAAGTGTATTATACGATGTAAAACAATCATTTCCATCCAACTAGTGTTTGTTTATGCTTAATCTCCTTGCTTTCTATCCAACCACCGAACCCTGTTCTTCACTCTCTCTGTTGAAGGATTTGCAAAAAAATCAAGTAAGTGATGTTTCTAACTTTCTGGGTTTTTTGACTGAGTTTGATGAATGGTTTACGGTTTAGAAATGAATTCAGGCATGAGTTTTGTAAGTTGAGTAGTTTCGGTGAAAGTGATGATGAGACAAGATGATAATAATGTATAGTGGAAAGGTACAGGAGGTATAATACCGATTGCATATAGTTTAAAGAGAAACTTAGTGAAGTAGACCATAGCAAAGTATTAGGTGGGTAAGAAGGATAGCTTCGGTGATGTTAAGAATGTGTTATGTTAGATTTAGTGAAATTGAAAATGTACAGAAAAATGTAAAGTTACAATAGAGAGAGAAGCAACAGATATACAGTCTTTGAAGTTTGAATTTTGATCTTAAGTTTTGAGTTGTTTTAGTGTTAGATAAGTTGCAATGGGTGTGAAAATGCAGAGAATATGAATTAGGAATGGATTAAGATAAAAATGAAAGGGAGAAAAATTCTGCAAAAATGTAGAAAATGGTCTGCACAGGTGTGACTGGAAGTTGCACACCAATGACACTCCTATAGTAAGAAGAAAATGTGCAGATTATTTATTTGAATTGAGGGAATGGAAGTTCATTGTGATTTAGTTAAATACAAAAAATGTGGTATAGAACTATTAGGCTATAGATTCTGCATTGGTTGTGGTTTGAAAATAAAGTACAGTAGTAAAAATGAAAATATAGTTGTAAGAGAAAGTGAACGTGTAGTTCGAATTTCTGATGTGTATATTCAATCTAGATTTTTAGTTATTCTAGAGTAAGGTGAGTTAGAATGGAGTAGATATATATACTGAAAATAAGTTAGAAATGATTTAAATGAAGAGTAAGAATTGATGAAGATGGAAGAAAGAAAGTGCAGAAAAGTCGGTAATTTG
Source organism: Erythroxylum reticulatum (assembly GCA_025504915.1). Lineage (NCBI taxonomy): Eukaryota > Viridiplantae > Streptophyta > Magnoliopsida > Malpighiales > Erythroxylaceae > Erythroxylum > Erythroxylum reticulatum. The sequence goes on along the minus strand of JANSVA010000008.1, from coordinate 36,974,411 downwards.
TATGAAAGAGAATTGAATTTTTTATGTTTTTATTGAATCTAGAAATTTGAATTTATTGTGTGTTGTGGAGCTGAAATGTAAGTGGGGAAGATGGTTAGTGTATTAGTGAATTGATTATAATGTGTAAAAGTGAGAAAATCTAGAAAATGAATAAAGAAGAAGAAGAGAAATTGGCGGTGAAGAAGAAGGATGTCGTGATCGTGCTTCAGCATGATCGTAACTTGGCTGAAGAGGTTGGAAAATCGCAATCGTGCTTCAGTACAATCGCTACTTTGCAGGTTCACCCGGAGTGTTGCAGTCATGCATGTACACAATCGTGACTTCCCTATTTATCTGAAGGAGGTTATTTTTTGAACATACTTTGATCAATATGTAGCCTTCCGAATTGATTTGTAAAAAAAGATTGATTGAATGAAAGTGAGGGAATCTGCTAGAATTGTATCAACTGGAACATTTTTACTGAACATACTTTGGAATTTGGACTATATCTTGATCTGTAGATCTCAGAATGAGATGATTGTTAATTCTAATTAAACTATAGACACAATACTATAGATTGTCTGAAGAGATTGAATTCTAATTCTGCCTCTAAGAATTTCATAATCTGATTTGAACTTGAGATAAGAATTTTGTTGAAGCTTAAGAGTAGTCGGACATCTTTTAAGTATAACTTTCAATATACTGAGCCAAATTAAATAAAATTGGTACCATTAGAAACTTAAGACCTGGAAGAACAATTTCTAGAAGGAAATGTTACTTAAATATTCCATTTTCTAGATATAAATGATGATGCAAAGTAGACCTGAAAGTCTGTTTTGAAGAAAAAGCTAGAATAGTGAATGAGTGTATGAATTCTGGAACTTTTGGAATGCAATTAATGTGTACTTCAGTTTACTACAGAGATATACCTAGGAATATGTCATTGAATATGCATGTTACATGATGTAATTATATAAGTTCTTATTCAGTTACATGAAAATTTTGGTAATATGAAATTATGTTTGTTTGTATATAAAAGAGCAAGTAGAGCAATGATCTTCAGATATTGCCGGAACTTCAAGGAATTAAACGAAAAGGAGCGACGATCAGTGATCTCTAGGATGCTCACACCTTACTTTTTTCTGCTTAGTATTGAATTGAATGTGTTTTATGTTGATTGTGTTTTGAAACCCAGATAATGAATGTCCGAATTGTTTGATGCATTTTATATGAATGACTAATTATTTTACACATGAAATGAACTTGTTTGGTTTTGTACCTGTCAAGTCCTAGTCATGGGTAAATAGGCATATTTAGAAGGGTTTGCATCTACTTCTAGACACTTTAGTGTCAAGACTTTGGTCTATTCTGGACACTTCGGTGTCCAGACTTCGGTCTCTTCTGTTTAGTGATGCCAATCATGTTATCTTCTATATACGTCTCATTACCCACTTCTGTTCATGGATTAACTGTCTAACTCATTTTGGATTTGATCTCTGATAAGTTTTGATAAGAAACAAACCATGATTTGATCTTATGGGTTAACACCCTATTCTGAAAATCAGTTCTGTATTGTATATATTTTGATATGCTATTGAAGTGATTGACTTTAGCATGCGAAGTGTTTTTATTAATAAATCATACTCTATTTCTGAAATCGATTATTATTGAGATGCTTATGTTATCACATGATTTTGTATCTATTGTGGTGAAACGTAGATTAATTATTACTCACTAAGCTATATGCTTAGCACGGTGGATTTGCCCCGTGTAGGTTCTGAGCGAAGACTATAAAGACTGGGACGAGTCAACTGCAATGGCCAATAGAGTTTGAGTCTTGTTTTGATAAAAATGTTTTTTTTTTGGCTTGTATATAAAGTGTATGACTCTAAATTGTTGTAAGTTTTGTTTGTAATAACTATATTTAAGGTTGGTTTCAATTTTTGGAATAAATTTGTATTAAGTTCATGTAATATAATGCATTCTGTTAAGATCAGTTGAACAAATTAAAAAGTATGATGGCTTCAGTTTCTAAAAATGCTTATAAAAAATGTTTTTACGTTTTGAAACGCTTTCGCAGCGTACTATATGTTTCTGTTTGTAAGTCCGATATGGAACTCCCTATCCTCCCAGGGGATATTGGGGTGCCACATTCTATTTGTTGTGACAAGACATAATTTGGTCATTAATATTTTTCCCTTGTTGTGACCAAAAATTTTACCATCACACGATAATTTATTTTTTGTTGTGAAAACTTTTATCAATAAAAATTCAATAGGTTAATGTCTACTTAATATTGTCACAAAAATCGAACTATCACTATGGTAACTACTATTTATAATTTAGTGACAACTTTTTTATGATTATGATTTTGTCATAAATATGAGGTTTTTTGTGACAAAATAATTGATTAGCACTATTATTTGGATTAATTGTGATGATTTATTTATTTGTCACTAATAAAATGGTAATTGTGACAATTTTGTATCTTTGACAATTAAATTGTCACTATTAATACATTAATAGCGACAAGTAACAAAATTTCTTTTATTAGTAAGTTACGTCACTAAAAGCATATCCAATTTATTGTCAAAATAATTTTGGTGAGAATGAATTGTAATTGTGATAAAACATATATTGGTCTCTAATATTTTCTATTTGTTGTAACAAAATATAGTTTGGTCACTAATATTTTTGTTTTACTGTGACCAAACAGTTTACCATCACACGATATATTTTTTTTGTGACGAAAACTTTTATCAATAATAATTCAACTAGTTAGTGTCTACTTAACATTGTCACAAAAACATAACTATCAATATGATCACTACTATTCTTGATTTTTGTGATAAGAAATTTTATTGTCACTTGACATCAACTTTTAGTTACAAAGGTTATTGTCAATATAAGCGTAACAAATTAATGATAACTATTTCTTGTTATAATAACATATTAAAATTAACCACTCTAATGATTAATTTTCTCATTATTGTATGAATTTTAGGAACTAGAAACTACTTCTCACGATTTTCTTAATATTATTATTTGCAAACAAATTTAAATATTTTCTTATAAAATGGTCAAACTTTATATATTGATAATCCAAAAGTAGATTTACATATCAATAGATACTTACTAAACGTAAATTTCAAATTTCATCAAAATAAAAATTAAAATAAATAAATGTTTAAATATATTGAAATTCATATTCCAAAATATTAACAAAAACACCTATTCAAAATTTAAAACAAAGTTCTTGCTAATGCTCAATCATTATCATCATCGTCTTGCTTCACTTATTGAATTTGTCTCAAAATCATTCATAAAAATATTTAATTAAAATTTTGATTATATCAAAATTAGACTATCAAGTCAAGCCTTGATCATCTTGCAATTAGGCATGGTTTTAAATTCGTTATATCATGTTTGGGTTTAAGTTACACTATATTGCGAATGCAGTTTCTTTATTGTAAATATAATTATAATTATAATTTTATTGTTCATAATAATAATTACTATTATTTGCAATTGGAATATAATTTACATTTCATAATTTAAAATTCTTCCGTATGATAGTATACTAAAAAATTTTCTTTTAAAATAGGAATAATTTTATAAGAAGAAATATCTCAAGCTTTGGAGATGCTATCTTTTTGAAAGGGGAAAAATACATTAGAATTTAAAGAACTTGTATAATGAATTTATTTAAGTTATTTATTTTAAATATGTAATAAATTAAATTTATATTAAATATGTGATTCATAGATTTTTGAAGGAAAGTTCTTCAACAATCCAACATTAATGTCTTAAAATTATAGACAATAACCAAGAAAAGTTAGGGAAGCTCGATCAAAATTTTAAATTTGAAATTGACTAATTGTAAGCCAGTATTATGGGAAAGAGATGAGCATGATCACATCGAAGTTTATAGGATGTTCCAACGTAATCTAAACTAAAGATTTCAATCAAAATGGTGACGTATTAATATATTTATAGCCAATACGAGAACTTTACATAGTCATAATCAACTATGTGCAGACAACCATCGAGCCCTAGGCACCAAATAACTTAGAAACACCGAACGCAAACAAGATAATTATAACTCCTAACGTCTTAATCAAAATTTCATCAGATTATCATTTTAACAAGCACATTACCCACACCATAACGTAAATAACAATCGACTAGAAGTAGGGCTGAACATCAAACTCTGAATATAAAAATTGGGTAACCATGGCCTCATTGCCCACCATTCACACTTCATAACTCATCCTCTCCCTCTTGGTATCTTCACTTCCATATTTAAGCCTGTGCAAAGATTCCAAGGTCTTAGGCTATTAAGTCTTCCCTTGACTTCTTTATCCTCTTTCAAACAGAACAAAATCTCTCCTCATCCTCATCCTCATCCTCTTCTCTCTTTTACACGCCACTGAAGAATGAGCTTTGCATCTGCTCTTGATAGATAGTTACAATATCCATTTGCAGGTCGTGACAATGGATAGTTCTAATGACCACTCTTCATTTTATATATGTTTTTCTTTCATTTTGTGCTATTTTCTTTCTATGATATTTATATACTTTTTTATTTTTTCATACTAACTGCTATAACTACTTTAAAAAGGAACATCTGCATTGTATATATTGCTATGAAATGAAAATATTTGTTAATGTGTTTGGAACAAAATTCCTTGCTTTCTTACGATGATTTTATTTATAACTTGATCTTAGATTTTGGAAACATAGTACGTCATGATTAAATATGATCCAAATGTATTTTTCTTAGATGTTGTTGATATCTTTTCAGGCTGTAAGAATTGAACATTGTGAACGAATTCGTGTGAATACAGTCTCAAAATGAGTCTGCATTGCCAATTGTCATGAATGTGTGTTCTTTGTTAGGGTAAATCAACAACCACTTTTTATTGGTGATAAACATAAGTTACAGGTTAGTTTGTGTCTTTTCGTGTTACATGTGATATGTAATACTATACTAGTTTCCATTTCCATAGATAGGATCCAAAAATAATAAATTAATGTTTGAGGGAAGTTGTTTTGGGATGCATTTTTGTACTACACATCTAACTTCTAACTTAAAGACCTTTCATATTGGACTTCTTTCACACGCTTTAGGTGTTAGAGAGATAACATCTAAGTCCCAAGAAAAAAGTCAAAATTTAATTGAAGCTGAGGCTGCAAAGAAACATGCAAGTGATTTAGAAGATGAAATTATAAGACTTACTGAAATCACAAAAACACAAAATGAAAATATTCAAAATCAAAATGAGATGATTCAAGCTTAAGATGCAATTATTGAAAAGTAAGTCAAGGAAATGAAACAAATTTTAGTTGTTTTTGCACATTTGGTAAATACTGGAGTAATTCCTAGTTTGTTAATGCTTCTGCCTCAAATGAAGATCCATTAAGTGCCACAACATTAAATACCCCAACTAATCATGTGAGTTTATAAATTTATAAAATCTAGAATATTTAGTATTACTTCTTATCATTATTATTATATTATTATAAAATGTTAAAACTAAATTTATAGCTTAATATTTCATAAACTAATTAATTGACTATATTTTTTATTTATGTTTTAGGAAACAAATTAATGGTGAATTTCATTTGTAAGAATAGCCAAGAAAATTTACCTTAGAGAGTTTTGACTTAAATTAGTACTTAGTAGTTTAGGATAATTGTAATAAATATAATTGCCATGAGTATAAATTTTCCAATTTTATATATTGGAAATTAGAATTTTGTATTGATGATTTTTATATATTTTGTATATATATTAATAATTTTTATTTGCTTGTGTGACAATATCTTGGCACTAAAAATCCTTATCATTTGTGACTTCTATTTTATGGCCACCAAAGCAAAACATTTTATCGATTAAGCAATTAAATTGTTAAATTTAATAGTATTATTTGTGGCAAACACAAACACATTATTCATAAATTTATTTTAACATACAATCTTTATTTAATGACAACATTATTGTAACTTATAACTTTTATACTTGTGACGAAATCTGTTAGACAATATAGTCACTAATGCAAATTTCTTTTACCACTAATGTAACTCTATTGTTGAATTAATAGTTTTATTTTTGACAATAATAAATACATTAATGACAATATCAAATTTTCATTTTTATGACAAAATGATGTTGACACTTTTTCCTTACAATATTAGTAACTAAAAAGTAATAAAAACTCATAAAAAACACGAGTGACAAGTATTTTGTCATTATTTTCAATTATTTTAGTGGTAAAGAATAAAATGAAGTATTGTTAAGACTTTATTCGTCATTACTTTATATTGTTTGTGTCGACAAACTTGTCATAAATAGTAAAGTTATTTTGACCAAATAGTTTTGTCACACAATCCATAGTTTTTAGTGTCAGTTCTTTTGTCTTGCATAATTGTGACCATTTTCTTAAATTAGTCACTATTTCATTAGTGACGGAGTATTTGTGATAGAAAGTGACGACTTTAAATTTTGGACACTATAAATAATAGTGAATAATATTATTGCTTTTAGTGACCACTTTTGCTTTCGCTAAAAATATAATTTCTTGTAGTGTAATCAAATGCTTTTCAGTAACGGAGGTAACGAAAAATATGAACATACACAACAATGGTTTGGTAGTCACGTAGGATACATGTTAGCATATATTATTACACAAGACAGTGTGAGCTATACAATGTTATGTGAACATATTATGTCACAATGATATTAACATAGCGTTTATGTAAATAGTATATAAGGCATTATGGATCTTATAATACTAACCGTATTAAAACTCACTTGTCTCCTTTACTAAGTACTTCTCATCATCATCATACCTAATCCGAAGTCCCACAGTGAAGTGGAGTCTGGAGAGGTCTGATAGTATGCAACCTTACTTCTACATAGTAGAGAGATGCCTCCTATAGACCCACATACAAATATGACAGGAAAATAGTGATGCAGGTTAAAAGGAAAAAAAGCACTCAAAATATTTAAGTAAATAAAATTACAATACAAGAAAATATAAGGACATACCTAATGGTTGACCCGATCTGCTAGTACCTTACACCTTGTAAAGACCGACTCTTTTTTTTACTGGTCGTGCCAACAATCCTATGGTATTAGTCATTCATCGCAGGGAAAACTATACCTGACCTGATGCCTCGACTCATGATTTACCATCGCAAAGGTATAACAAACATTTGGTTGTACTTCATATGTGATAAGTATGTGGTGTGAGGACTCTAGCGGGTGTCGTTTACCCTTATCCTATCACGTCAGACTTTCCTAATTCTAGCAACTGCCTCAGTGAGTGCCAACTCTGACATATCTTTCTTGATAACTTCTCTCTAGATCTTGTAAGGCCTTCCTTTCCTCCTCTTATATCCACTAAGGTTTATTAACTCACAACGTCGTACTGGAGCATCAGAGGGCATCCTGCGCACATGCCTAATCCACCTAAGCCTTTTCTCTCTCAACTTGTCGACAATACTAGCCACTTGTAGTCTGTCTCTCATGACCTGATTCTGTACAGTATCTCTTATGGTAATGTCACACATCCATCTCAGCATACACATTTCTGCTCAACTATCGCATATGCCTACGTTTAGTAGGCCAACATTCTGCTCCATATAACATGGTTGGTCGAATCACCATTCTCTAGAACTTCCCTTTGAGTTTTACAAGGATCTTTTTATCGCGTAAGATAAATGATGCACTACGCCATTTAGACTACCCAGATCTAGTACGATGTAATATATCGTCATCGATATTACCATCTCTCTAAATGATAGATCTGAGGTATTTAAAACTTGATTTTTGTGGTATGATGTTAGTGTCAATCGCTACCGCCACCTCTTGTACCATCTGACTACCTGAAAAGTTGCATTCTAAATAATCCATCTTAGACCTGCTCATTCTAAAACCTTTTGATTTTAACGCTCCTCTCCAACATTCTAACTTGGCATTGACCCCCTCCTTGGTCTCATCCACGAGGACAATATTATCGACAAATAACATACACTGAGGTACCTCTTCTTGAATATGTTTAGTAATTTCATCTAACACTAATGTGAATAGAAAAGGACTTAAAGTCGAGCCTTGGTGTAGTCCCAGACCAATTAAGAACATTTTTGTGTCGCCTCCTATCATCCTTACGCTAGTCAATTCTCCGTCATATATATCCCTAATCACTCTGATATACAACCTCGGAATGCCCTTTGCCTCCAAACACCACCATATAAGTTCTCTAGGAATCCTATCATATGCCTTCTCCAAATCTACAAAAACGATATTCAAATCCCGTTTTCGTTCCCTGTAGCATCTCATTAGTCTCCGAAGTAGATGTATTGCTTCTGTCGTGGACCTACCAAACATAAATCTGAATTAGTTGGCCGAAATAAAGGCAGCTCTCTGGATTCTCTTTTTGATTACTTTCTCCCACAGCTTGATGGTATGACTTAGTAATTTTATGCCTCGATAGTTTTGGCATTGTTGAATGTCTCCTTTGGCCTTGTACAAGGGTATTCACCTACTCATCCTCCATTCATTCGAAATCTTGGCTGACTCGAGCATCACATTAAAGAGCTCAACTAACCACTTAGTACCGACAACTCCTATTTGCTTCCATAACTCTATAGGGATGTCATCCGGTCCTTCAACCCTTCCGCTCCCCATCCCCCTCAAAACCTTTGAAATTTCTCCCCTTGTGATCCTCCCACATGAGTACCCATTTAGACATAGTCCCAACATGGTAGGTTTCCCTAACTCTAGTTTGACCAATATGTTTTCGTTATAAAGGTCATAAAAGTATCTCTTCCATCTCCGCTTGATGGCTTGGGCATCTATGAATACTTGTCCTACTTCATCACGTATACAACAGACTTGGTTGAAATTTGCCATCACATGTGCCCTATCTCTCGCTATCTTAAAAATTCTTTATGTTCTTTTCACCGTATCAAAATCCCTGTACATATTCTCGTAAGCATCTCCTTTAGCCACTGAGATATTCTTATTTGCCTTCAATTTTTCTAGTTTATACCTCACTCTAGTAATAATCCGCTCCTCCTCTATTGCACTTGCCAGTAGATCTTTAAAAGCTCTCTTTTTTGCCTTTAACGTCCCTTAGACCTCGTCTAACCACTACTAGGATTCCACCCGCCCCCTCCCTGTCTGTTAGAAACCCATAGGAGGTTAGTGGTGGTCTCTCTCACAATGGGGGCTATTCCCTACCACATTCAATTTGCATCCCAACACACACCCCACAGTGCATGGTTCCTAACCTGAGTCTTAAACTGTTCCACCATGTCCCCTTTGAGTTTCCCCCATTTGATTTTGCAGAATGGCTTGGAAAATAGCTATGCTCTCCATCCCTTAATTCCTAAATCTAAAACTAACAATTTATGTTGAGTTAATAGGCATGCGTCCAGAAGTACTTTGCAATCCTTGCACCATAATTCGGCGCTCATACTGACAAGAAGATAATTGAAATTTTATTAATGATATAAGGAATTTAATTGATAATTTATTAAAATCAGCCTGGTTACTTATCTTTTTCGTTTTGTATGACTCCAAAATATTACAAGTGAGGCCAAAATAATGGTAAATATTAATTAATCATACAATAAAAAATATTACAATATTAGTCAACAAAAATTACATATATTAACTTACCTATGTCATAGGCAATTATATTTCTTAAATATTATTAAACCAAATAAACACCCAATATGATTGATCCAATGATAAAGAATAAAAGACATTAATTTCATATTTAGACCGTAAAACTCCTATACGATTGCATATATTTAGCAAAAAGAAAATAATATAAAATTTTAATTGAATAACAATAGGCAAATAAACAAAATTTTTCATGAGTTTTGAACCGATTCATATGCATAATTTGCTTACGCTAATATAACAACATTTTTATCATATGATTTTAGATACAACTCTCCTAATTAGAATCATACAAACTATAAGAACAAGTAATTGGACTGATTTTGATGCCTTCTCAATTAAGTTTTCCTATTATTAGTAATTTCCAACGAACTAAATTAGTAAAATTTAATATGTACGATATGGTTAGAACATAATGTTGTATTATTAATATATTTAAAATATTAATATAACATCTATTAGATGACATGTCAACATCGTAACAAAATGGCATGTCCTTGTAGTCTTGTAGGCTCCATACCCCGTGTTATTAATGTGTTGCAGAGGTCGTTCCTTTATTGCTGTACTGTTATTATCATGCTAACGTGATATGTTATATTTGTATTTTTATTAATGAAAAATATTTGATTAGAAAATATCCAATATTAGATAATTTAATTAAAACTCAATTAGAAAACTAAATAACATGAAGAGTAAAAATATAATTATGCCAAAATCAAGAAAAGAAATGCAGAATAAAAATATAACTTTTGTCCTTAATGCTTATACGGTTAGAATTAGTTCGATATTTTTTTAGTGGTAGCTGAAATTCGAAATAAATACTTTATTCTAGTAAGATAATATGATAATTTGATGTCGCTATCATATTTACTTTTTAAAAGGGTCTCAAACTTATACTCTCTGCATTTAAAGTGATTTACAACCTTAAATAATTCAAATGGTTCATTACCTCAGACAAAGAACGTGAGCGACAATAGTTTAATGCTGTCAATTATTTTCGAAGTTAATGTCCTAAAGTTGTTGGAAGCAACATAGGAAACATAATTCTGGCAAGCTGCCGGCAAATAGTAAAGAACCAATTCCTAGTAAAAAACCAACTAAATACACTATTGCCGAAGGACTTAAGCCTAAGCACAGCATTGTCCATAAACAAGGTGCTCAATTTCGAGTATTTCGGCATTCATTTAAATAAAGAATGTGGATACTATTCAACTAAATTTGCTTCTTGAATAAATTTATAGCTTCATCTTTATCGAATGAAAGAGATGATGAGGTGAAGGAGAGAGCTTTTGTTTTTTTTCAGAATTAATAAATGTGACATGTATGCCTGCCCTATCAAATCAACGTAAATTGAACTACAAGATATGGAAAAGCAAAAGTATGGCTGTTAATGTTATTTGGTATTATTGTTATGCAGAACGCACAGCATCACTACAGATGGAATGCATGAAACTAGGGAAGGGCTGTCATTTGATGTCGAAGTCCAATATTAAAATACGATTGTTACTCTGGAAATGATTAATTTAGTTACTACACACACATTAGACTCTTTCATGACTCCAAGCCCTTGTCCCAACGTGCATAATTCCTAACATATGAAAACAAATCGATATCTGAAATGCAAGCCTTTAATTGGATAGGACTAGTTCAGTTACTAGGGGAAGTCTGGTGGGTAAATTAATTAGAAATACTTGGCAATTGGCATAATAAACCCCACTGATAGATAGGTCCAAAGAAGAAGATGCTTGTTACCTGTAAAGTGGAACAAACAAAATGTGTGGCAAGTATAGTTAAGGCCAATTCTGGTTGTCCGTTGTATCTTGGAGGAATGCTGAGGAAGGGATAATGAATGTTAATGCCACACCAACCACACAATAAATGGCCTTTGAACATTAGATGCGTGCAACCAAGTTGACTGCGACGTTTCAATATTTTTCTGTCTCACTCTCTCGCCAGTTATTAGGATTCTATCTTTGAAAATGACCATACTCTAATGACCCTGTTTCATATTTCAGACAACGATGCTAAACTATTTTTATATGGAAATGTGTATGTATAACTCCGTCAATCTATAATTGTGTCAAGGTTTGATTAATAATAAATACTTCTTTAAGTCTTCCATTTGTTCTATTATCGAGTTGCATTGTATTGTTCAAAAAGATTAACATTTTACAAGTGAGAAATATCATCCAACACAAATGTAAAAATAACAAATGCTGTGGTTCTGGTTCACATTTCTCTGCATGGTTGACTCCTGCTTGCTTGTTTTTTTTTTTTTAATCACGATTATCCCAATCATAGTTATTATTATGTCGTGCATGGAAGAATCTTTCATTCGAACAAAATTATAAAGTCATACCTTATTCATTGAACTTGTTTGTAAACTTTTTTTTTTAATAAAAGCTCTTATTTGCGAGAATAAATGCATTACATGATGTAAATAATAATCTTAATTTATACCACCACCCTTTTAATATGGAAGATCATAATAATATTTCTTATCCTAATAAATTGCAATTCATAATAATCTAACATGTGTAACGAAATATGATAGTTATACTTCTATTATTCATTTTTATATCCAAGTTAATAATAGATTGTTTTGTTTGCTTGCTAATTGAGCAACAATAACTAAAAAATACTGTGCGCATATTAGTAAACATATTGTACACAAATTTTGGTAAATTATATGGTGAATGTGGTAAATTGTTATTAAGTTTAATTGTTATAATGGAGAAGATTAATAGTTACAACGAGGGAAATTTGTGAATTGCCACAATTAACCAAACATTTCTTTTTACTTTAATACTTACCACTTTTTTTTTACTTCCAATTTTACAATTTTATAATTGTATGAACCAACACCACGTTTTTACTGTTATTAACAATGTGATGCTCAAAAATTTGCTACGGTCATTGAAATGAATTCACTTAAATTATACGTTGTATATCAAAGAATTAGTTAGTTGATTGTAAAAATGAAGAACCAAATTTACAAAGAGTTTGAAAGCCAGAAAGAGAATTCTTTGATAAGTTCAAAATTCATTGAAGGACAAGTAAAAGAAGCTCTAACAACTCTCAAATAAAAAAGAAGTTCAAAGTTGTTTTAACAGAAAAGAACCATGCTTGAAATATCAAACAACAGAAAACTAGAGTTTCAAGTAAGCATGATCTAAGATATAGTTGTGGGATAAGCCATGTTTGTTATAAATTTTTTAACACCAGTAGACATGAAATGGAACACACATTTCTGAGACCATGGATCTCTTTATAATTTCAGAAAGTAAGAATAG
>JANSVA010000008.1:36944183-36961345 GCA_025504915.1 Erythroxylum reticulatum | reverse complement strand
TAACACCAGTAGACATGAAATGGAACACACATTTCTGAGACCATGGATCTCTTTATAATTTCAGAAAGTAAGAATAGTCGCAAGCTTGCGGTTAAGATTGTGGGTCCTCTTATAACTTTGTGAAGTTGGGCATGATCTGAGACATGTCTATGACTCAGATTGTGGATCCATTTGTAATTACGGTCTGAGTCATATCTATGTTGGGGATTGTGTTCTTCTTGGAACTTCAACTCCTACATCAAAAGAGGGCATGAGTTAAGATACACCTAAGTCAACTTATCTTCAGGCAGAGATTATTATTTTACCTCCAAATCTTTACCAACTCTAATTCTTATAACTGACTCAAAACATATATGCAATGGATCCCCTTTTAGACTAGTCATGTATCATATCCCCACTTTTAAAAGAGATTCATCCTTAAATTGTCACCTATATCTAAGGGGAAACACGCTACTTTTTAAAAAGATACAATCATGGGCTTATTATTATAAAGAACACTCTTCTCTTGTATTACTCCCTTTATTCATCCTCTTAATTTTCTTTTTTTTTCTTTCTCATTCTTCATCTCAATTGGCTTTCATAAACCTACGTACATGTTAAAGGCACAATACTATTGGGTTATCTTCCTTTAAGAAGGTATATCTATTCTTGAAGCCACCATTTATAACCTTTATGTCATATTGTCATGACCTTCTTAATAAGATTTGACCAACTTACAAAGGTATAACATCACACAATATCTCATCTTGATGCCTTATAATAGAAAAGGACATCATCACCTATTTGTTTACTTTGATCTTCAAACATTCATTAAATTATTGAAGAATGTACGAATTTGGATGCTTCATCATAGGCAAACTTAACTTTCTACAAAGGTAGTGGTAGCTATTTTAATGCAACTTCCTCTATTAATAATCATCCTACATACCTTTTTATGAATGTAACATGTTACTCATTCTCTTCATCATTAGAATCTTCAAACGTTGGCCTAAATCTCTTTTCTTCATAACCACTTAAACTTTCCACCTATCCATCTTCTTTCATAATCATAACTCTCTTATTTGGTCATTCAAATGTAATATGTCTTGTTCTTAAATTATAATAAAAATCTAATGTATCTATCTTGAGATGGTTGAGAATCATTTTTTCTTATTCCTTGATTTTAATCATCATCTTTAGTTTTAAGTGGCATAGTTTTTGCTTTAGAAAAACCTCTATCATAAATTTTCCAATTAGGCCTCTAAAAATCACCAAGATTTGTTGGGTACTTCAATACTTCTTTGTGCTTTATCTATTTCTTTACCTTTATAACCATATACACTATTCCTTTAACTCTATACAATGTTGTAACTCCACTACATTAAGTATATCTTTATTAAACCCATTCAATAACTTTACTATAGTTACTCCTTTTTCCTCCTCAATATTGGCTAAGATCATGACTACTTCTATCTCCTTATAATTTTCTTTCTTTCTCTTTCATCTTTAAAAAAGACCCTCCAACTTCTGATATAAACCAATGTAAAATGGATTGGTACAAATCTCTTACTCATAAGAGCCTTTAATTCATTCCAAGTCTCTATAGGTTAATCACAATTTGTTATCTTATTATTAACCATATGATCTCACCAAATTATTGCATAATCAATAAACTCCATTATTATCAACTTTACCTTATTATCTCTATAGTCATTATGAATGTCAAAAATTAACTTTATATTTTTCTCTCACTTAAACAACTTCAAGATTGCTTTTACCATTAAAGGAAAATATGATCATCTTAATGAGGATAAGAATCCCTTCCACTCTTTTTGAACTCTAAACTCCTTTTACTTCCAATCATGCCTAACTCTTATATGATGTCCAAACATGTATCCTTCAACCTTAAATGCAAAGTCAATATCATTAAGAGATAATTCATCATTCTTCTCATCAAATTTTGTTAGAATGGTTAGATTATGCATGTTAACTTAGAATCAATCTCTATTATTAAAAATAAAGATATAAAATGACATTATGTGGGACTTAGTATCACTCAATGTTGCTAGAATCAAGTGGGGTTTCATTATCCACATCACCTCTGCTCTCATTATTATCACTCAGTTCCCTTACTTGGTTGCTTATTATTAAAGAATGATGTTGGCTCACACATTGTAAAATCAATAGGGAAGTTAATTGTTCTTGGAATTAATAACAGCGGATTGAAGTTGGAAAAAGTATATTAAGCTAAGATATCCTTAAGTTTTTAGTAACTTTTATATTTTATCCATTAGGGTTTACAATAAAATTTTGAAATTAATGATAGTGATAATATGTAGTAGATATATATTCCTCTAATATATATCCCTCTTTTAGGTTCCTATATGCATTCATATTATGAATCATTAGTTCTTTTACATTTATAGATAGAAGAGTTAGAATTTAATCTTATTGAAGCTAATAAGGAAGCTAAACCATCTTACAAAATTTGGTGAATGTCCTTAACTCATTAAATATATTGACAACTCATCATTGTATATTAGGTCTTCTGAATCATAAAAATATATATAGGCTAAAAATTGTGTCTGCGTAAATGTCTATAATTTTGTTTGATTCATTAGGTGCTCCAATTACTGAAGTTTGTAGATTATTAGAAGAAAGGGGTTTAAGAGTAACTCCAATTAGTCTAAGAAAAAAATTTAATGGTGAAAAGACTATAGAGGCCAATAGAGAATAAAGAAACCCTCTAGGTAAGATAGATTCACATATATTTTCTTAAAGGATAGGAGATTGTGGGAAGTAGAACCTAGTCCTTCTTTCTTTTTGTTCATTTCAAAGTTATTGAAGAGCATGGAAAGCCTACAAAGAAGCATCAGGTGCAAGATAGGAAGTGGTGAAAAGGCCTTTTATACTTTGATAATTAGATTAAAATAGATTCCTTAATTCACTCTTAGCATAAATTGAGTTAGTTAATTTTAAATACTAAAGTCAAAGCTTGGATTAGTTCCACTCAATGGTGCAATTTCCTTGAAAAGATAACGTAAGTGTTATAAGAGTAAAGACCTAATAAAGAAGGGGAAGATAATGACATGTGCTTAATTGATTGTATAATTATTCGATAATACTTAGTGATTAATGACATGAAATTGCTTAAGATACTCACTTTGACTCATATGTGAATTCAGGCACAATTCAAAAGCAAAGGAATTATTGTGAGATGAAAGCATTATAATTGGGTCATTTTTTGAAGGTTCACACTCGCTTGCCTTCATGGAGTAAGAAGAAGAAGATTACAATAAGAATAATACAAGAAGAAGACAAGAAAATGAAGACAATGGTGAAGAAGCACACGACCATGCATAATTTTTCATGGTCGTGAGACACATCTCATGGCTATAAATGTGACAAATCACTATCAAGCATGCCTGTGCTCAACCGAACCCTAATCTTTATTTGATATAAAATCTTTTTTTGGGTAATGGCATAAAGACATGAAACTTTTGAGTGTTTTTTAACTAAAAGGAGAGAGAGCTTCAGGAGTTTTGGGAGAGAAAGAAGAGGGAGGTAAGCTCTCCATCATAAGAAGACCCATGGAAGGGTAGCTTTCCAGCGTTAGTTTGGATATCAACACCCATAACCTGGTTAAGCATTCTTTCCTTTTATTTGTTGTTTCTTTCTCTGTTTAGAAGTTGATTATGTTATCTGATGCATATGGATTTAGGTATTGTGAAAAGATGATTTTAATGCATTCATTGGATCGTTTATTTACAAACCTATTGGTAGAATTTTGATATAATTTGTAATTATTATATTTGAAATTCATGTGTAATGACTAATGATTTGTAATCATTAGGGATAACATAACCTAGGTTAAATGACACATTGTATATGGTTTTTGCCTTGATTAAGCAGTTTTCCTAATTCATAATGCTATTACCTAATTGAATCTGGAGATCGTATTCTAGGTTATTTAGTGGTTAGGTTTAATTAAGAGTCTTATCTTGATTAAACACTACCAAAGGAAATATTTGGGTCAATTATTAACCTATGATTATCAATTTCTAGGAGAGTTTTGATAGCAACCAATCATTCAAATATGTTTAATTAGGGTGTAGGCTGAGATAGAACCAAAGAACTGGATTCCTAACGAATTCACCACTTTCATCATTTTTACATGTTTTTGTCAATTTGCTTTTATTAGTTAATTTAGTTTTATTTTCTTTTCTTAAACCAAACAAAACCGCCCAAACCCTAAACGTCGATTATTTTTATGACAAATCTTAACCAAACACTCTTTGTGGGATCAACCTAGACTCGCCACTACTACAATAGTAGGTCTAGTTTATTTTGACTAAAGTTATGATGTGCTGTCAATTTTGTCATCGTTGCTGGGGAGTGCAGTGTTTTAGTAATTGTTTTCTTTTTAGTTATTTCTTGATCATTTCATTTTCTATTTTGTGTTTGTGATTTTAAAAAAATCATGGATGGAAGTAATTTTTTCTTTAACTCTTAGTCTCAATCTTATAGCCAAGATTCGATTGATCAACATAACTTTAGTTATAGATGATATAATCAACAGAATTACTTCCATGATAGTTTGTAGGATGTAAAGCAATTACCGTACAAATCAGAAGTTTCTTATCAGGATTTAGGTACATCTCTAGACTACTATATCAAGACTTATAAGGCTAACAATCTTCAATTTCAACAGGGTATACAACAGCTTCAAGAGAGTATACAACATGATATCCAACAATTCTAGTAGGATGAAACATAATTTTGGTATAGTTTCCAAAATTGTGAGAGCCAACAAAACTCTGTTACATCCTTAGAACAAAAAGATTTGTGAAATGGTTCCAGCAAGACACATTGCCTCGATGGGAAGATTTCAATCATGTAGAATCACAAAGTGAAAAGGAGCAACCATATCAACCCCAGGTGTATCCAATGGACGTTAATACAAAAACTTTACAGAGTGATGAAGAGCTTAAGAATCTTAATTATAATACTTAAGAAATTGCTTGTGTCAAAGAACTGTAGAAGGAGCTCGAATTAGAAAAGATATATCTTTTAGCTCAACAGTAAGAACTAAGTTCGTAATTATTTTTGACACTAACTCTTTACCTTAAATTAGCAGATTGGAGGAATTAAATGATGAAGAAAAAAGTAAAGAGACATTTGCGATATTTCTCGAAAGCATGGACTCAATAGAGATTAAGAATCTAAAGATAGTGCATATACGAAATATGAAGGATTATTAACTAAGGCCTTATCTTGAACAACCTCACGTGGAGGAAGCTCAAACTATACTACCCGAAGATTATAATTTCATTACATAAGGAGAAGAAGGAGTCAAGCTAGCAACCATAACAAAGGCGCTTCTTGGGAGGTAACCTAAGGGCAGTAAATTTCTTTTCCTTACATTTTTCCATTGCTTTTTATATGCATGTGTGTTTTTAGTTTGTTTGCTTTTGCTTGTTTTAAGTTTTCAATAAAAATGAGAGAAAGAATAAAACAAATAACAAATATTTTCTCATTTCTATTGCTTTTAGGATTATATAGTGTGAATTAACTAAAGAATTTCATAGCAACTTTAGCATGCATTTTTATTCTTATGATTGGTCGATGTGCATTATCTTTAAAAAAGTAGTGACTAATGATAGACAAAGCTAGTAAGAATTGGAGCCTTATTAGACTAGCACATTCATATCAGTCTCATTGTCTTTGTTTATGTGTGACCTTCATGGCATGTACATCTTAATTTTGCTTTGATTTTCTATTCAAGACCACATTTTTATCACATGCATTAACATGGAGATGATTAGGCATTCTTTGCTTTTCCAAACTATATTATCCAAATAGCCTACCCTATTGAGATGATTTCTTTTAATGTGTATAAAAAAGAAAAAAAAGAGAGAAGAAAAGAAAAAAGAAAAAAGAAAAAAGAAAAAAGAAAAAAGAAAAAAGAAAAAAAGAAAAAAGGAAAAAAGGAAAAATTGTGTTTAAATAAATATATCGAGGAAGTGTATATGTGTTGAAAAGTTATTTATGATTAATGCATTCCCCTAAAGATGTAATCAATGGTGTATTTGAGTATGTTGAATGTGAGGCAGATGTTGGCTTGGAAGGTTCATTCTATGTAGTTTCAATGTATTGTCATTGGTTGTATGAGTGATCCCTTCAGATTGGTATGCGCTTCATATGATTTGTGTATGAGAGCTTAAATTTGAGTTATGAAACATCATTTTTAATTTTATCATAGTTGATACACTCAATTGTGAGAGAATGTTGTTTTTTGCATTTAATGTCACATTGAGTGTTGCTTTCTTTCACTAGCTTTAATGTCTTTCATGCTACTTGACCTTAACACATCTCACCTTACCTTTTCCCACTTTACAATCATGAAAAGTCCTTTGATCCATGATTTTGCATATAAACCTTAGTTGTGGAGAAATGATATGATTTGCAAAGTTGTGGAATGTCATCATCATGAATAGTATTTGAGTGTACCCGTAGATATATTTTAGTTAAACACATTTTCCAAGTCTACCATTTGACTAGTCAGTTTTTAAAGGCATTGAATGTTGATTTATCAAAAGTAAAAGCTTGGAATGTTAAGTTCTTGCTATGATTTTTTAAAGTCAATTATCTTTGCTTATGATTACGTTTTCTTGGAAAATATGAGAATTGAGTGAATATTTTGGGACTTCAAGCTTAATTTTGATATTTTGCCCCAAGATGACCAAAAGCTAAGTATGGGGGAAATTGATATGTGCTTAATTGATTTCATAATTATTCCATAACACTTAGTGGTTGATAACATGAAATTGCTTAAGATACTTATTTTGTGTCATATGTGATTTTCGAAACAATTCGGAAGAAAAAGAGTTAAAGTGAGTCAAAAGCATTATAATTGGGAAGGTTCATAGTAGCTTGTCTTCATAAAGCAAGAAGAAGAAGATTAAAGCAAGAGTAATACAAGACAAAGACAAGAAAATGAAGAAAATGGTAAAGAAGCTCATGACCATGCATGATTTGTCATGTTCGTGAAACATTTTGTTAGATCGGGAAAAGAAAGCATTCCATGTTTGGAGAAATGATAGATTTCAAATCTTTTTAGAAATCTTATTTATAGTGGAAGCAATATATCCAATTCATTATTCCAATCTATACATGATATGGCATAAGGATGATAATAAACATAAACAAAATAGTGATATTACCGAGTCCTTCGCTACAGCTTTAATTCCTCGCTGCACTATCCTCTCCTTCTTCTTATATCCAAAGCCTTTGCTTTTGAATCCTTTTCTTTGTCAATCTATCCTCTCCTTGTTGTTGTATCCTCAACACATATGCAATTCCTATATTATGATTTTCACCTGGTGTCCCTAATAATGCTAGGTGTCCCTAATGTCAGGTGTCCCTCGGTTTAAACCTAAATTTTAATATATATAAGGAAGAGGATGTGACAGAAGGGGGACATTAGGGGATATCTAAAAAAGTTTTTCTCTCATTTTCTCTTTAAGTTTTCTTCATTCTTTAACACCAATAATGGAGATAAAGATGATGGACAATGGTGAGAGATAAAAGATTGAGATGGAAAGCTAACTTCCCGATGCCCGTTCAATAGGGATATCAAGGCCAAGTCACTATTAAGCTATTTAATTTTTTCAACATTGTAATCTCTTTTTGGATTGTTATATTATTTGTGTTGATTGAGCTAGGTTTTGAATAAATGATCTTAATACGTTATTTTGATTGTTCTATTTCAAACCTATTATTATAATGTTGAATGTAATCCATAATTGTTACATTTGATGTTTGTTAGTTGCATCTAATGATCGTGAATCATTAGAAACAACATAACTTAGGTTAGATAACCCAAATGTGTAAGGGTACTGCCTATATTATTCATTTTCCACTTCGTAATGTTACTGTCAAATCATTTTTAATAGCTTACTTTAATTTTTTCGATAGTTTACTTTTATTTTATTTTCTAAACTACTACAAATCCAAAAACTCCCTTTTTATATTTTCCTTGCATCAATTAATTTTGTTACAAAAATTAACCGAACATTTCCTGTGGATTTGATCCCGACTCACCATAACTACAAATTTTAATGTGCAGAGACAGGTAAATTTACAGTTTATTCGACATGCGTTGTCAAATTTTTAGCACCATTATTGGGAACTGTGGTAGTTTAATTTTTTTTATTTTAGTTGGTGTTTTGTGTATATATTTGTTTATAATTGTTTCTTTTGCTATTTGTTAATTTTTAAATGGTTGTTAGTGTTGGTTTATGGTAGTGACCAAATCTCCTCACAGAGAACTTGAACAACTTGATCCAGAGATCGAGAGAACATTACGAAGATTGAATAGGGAAGTAAGATCAACTCTAGTAGAAGAATCGGAATCTGAATTCAAAGACATAACGACAAACCCAAGAACCCTGAGGGAGTTAGTTGTACCTGATTTCCTGTTCTCACTCAAGGATGTAGTAAAAGACTGGTTATGTGATTTACCAGCTAGGAGTGTAAATTTGTGGCTAGAGATGAAGAGGCTATTCTTGGAGAAATTTTTCTTGCCTCAAAGACAGTAAGTATTTAGAAGGAGATATGTAATATCAAGTACCATAATAGAGAATCTCTTTACGAGTACTGATAGCAATTCAAGAAGTTATGTGTCAGTTTTCCACATCATAACATACTGGAGCAACTCCTCATCTAATATTTCTATGAAGGGTTGTTACTGATGTAAAGGGATTTTGTTGATGCAGCGAGTGGTGGGGCACTTTGAGAGAAAACTCCTATTGAAGCCAGGATCTTACTTGAGCGGATGGTCACTAACATAACAATTCTACACTCATAATGATGTTTGATGAGTAAACAAGTAAAGTAATTCATCCATCGAACATCATTTAGATGAACTAACATATTTTGTGAGACAAATTACAGTTAGACAGGTACAAGTCAAAGTGTGAGGAATATGTTCAAACATAAGCACCCAACTGATGAGTGCCCATCATTACAAGAAGGTAGTATGAAGTACGTGAATGTTGCAAGAGGTAACTTCCCAAACCAATACAACCCATACTAGAAAACATATAACCCAAACTAAAGGGATCATCCCAAATTTAGTTACAGAGGGAACAAACAGTAGAACTACTTCCAGAATCAATCGTAAGGAGCACAAAGATTTCATCTAAAGCTATAAGGAGCAGAATGAGTTTCTTCATCCAGTTCAGGTAATTCTCTAGATGAATTGGTCAAGAATTTTAATGCTAACATTCTATAAATGCAACAAAGTATGTAACATTTGCATCAAATTATGTAGCAGCAACTTCAACAAGGCATATATCAACTTTAGCAGGAGATAAAGGCAACCATATAGAATTTGGAAAACCAAATGATTCAGATGGCAGTGAGGCTAAACTATATTAAATCACAAATTGGAGGAAAGCTATCATCCCAACCTAAGGTGAACCCAAGGAATGTCAGTGCCATATCCCTAAGGAGCAGAAAGGAGATTGAGGGTCCCAAGAGAACTCCCCTGAAGATTTCTACCAAGGAAGAGATTGAGAAGGAATTAGGAAAGGAAGAATCTGTCATCGAGTACGAAGGTAAATTTTAGAAGTCCTAATATTATTAAGACTAATCCTCTACCTTTTCAGAGCAGATTGACAAAACTAAACAAGAAGGAGAAGGACAAAGAGATATTGGAGACTTTTCAAAAAGTATAGTTAACATATCTTTGGTCGAGGCAATTAAGTAAGTACCAAGGTATGCCAAATTCCTTAAAAAGTTGTCTACACAAAAGAGGAAATCACGGGGTGATAAAAAAGTAAAGATGAGTGAGAATGTGTCTGCGGTATTTAGAAAGAAGATGCCTCTAAAATGCCAAGATCCAGATAGGTTCACCATTCCTTGCATTACTGGTAATACTGTGATCAATAGAGCTATGTTAGATTTGGGTGCTTTGATTACTATAACACCTTGTTTGATTTATGCTTCATTGAATTTAGGTCCTTTGAAACAAACGAGTGTGATAATATAGTTAGCTAACTGCACTAATGCTTATCCTGATGGTGTGATTAAGGATGTTTTGGTGTAGGTGAATAACTTAGTATTTCCTGCAGATTTCTATGTTGTGGATATGAATGATGATACTTTTTGTAATCCGAAACCTATCTTGTTGGGGAGATTGTTTCTTTATACGGCTCAAACTAAGATAGATGTTTACAAGGCACCCTCATAATGGAATTTGATAGGGAAGTGATTCATTTCAATATTTTCAATGCCATGAAACATCCTCCTGATGTTCATTATATTTTTTTTTCAGTTGATATGATTGATCCTTTGGTATAGAAAATGTTTAAATTTAGTTGCAAGGATCATTTGGAAATGGTTTTGATTGAGAATATGGAAGTAGAATCCAACACTAATGTTGAGAAGGAAGAAGAGCTTACGAACATGAAAGCCGCTTTGGAATCATTAGAAAACTCTAAAAAAAGGTATGATTTGACTTCTCTAAAATTATATGAATCTCACAAGAATTTGTTACCTTCTGATGACCAGACACCAGATTTGGAACTGAAACCACTCCCTACACACCTGAAGTATACTTATTTGGGAGATAAGCAAACTCTTCCAATCATTATTTAGGAGGAGTAAACTTCAAATCAAGAGGAGAGGCTGGTTCGAATGCTGATAGAGCATAATAAGGCCATCAAGTGTACTATCATAGATATCCAAGGGATAAGCCCTTCCATATGCTTGTACCATATGTTGTTAGAGGAGGATGCAAAATCCATAAGACAAGCTCAACATAGGCTGAATCCTCCAATGATAGAATTTGTGAAGAAGGAGGTACTGAAGCTTTTTAATGCTAGGGTGATTTACCCGATCTCCGACAATAAGTGGGTAAGTCCTGTTTAGATGGTTCCAAAGAAGTCTAGAATCACCGTTGTGACAAACCAGGAAAGTGAGTTGTTTCCCACCCGAGTGCAAATCGAGTGGTAAGTATGTATTGATTGTAAGAAGTTGAATTATGTAACTCGTTATCTTTAGATTCTGATCAAACTAGAAGATTAGGAGAAGGCCACATTCACATGCCCATTTGTTAGGTTTACTTATCGAAGGATGTCATTTGGATTATGTAACGGGTCTACCATATTCCAAAGGTTTAGGTAATCATTTTTTTTAAATGTTGAGAAGATTATTGAGGTATTCATGGATGATTTTAGTACATATAGATCTTGTTTTAACGAATGTCTTGAGAATCTTACCATTATTTTGGAACGATGCAAAGAAACTAACCTTGTGTTGAATTGGGAAAAATGTCATTTTATGATGGATCAAGGTATAGTTTTAGGCCATGTTATATTTGCTAAGGGTATTGAAGCAGATAAATCTAAAGTTGATCTTATTTCTTCTTTACCTTATCCCTCTACTATGAGGGAAGTATGTGCTTTTCTCGGGCATACAGGTTTTTATCAAAGGTTTATTAAGGACTTTTCAAAGATAGTCGCACCATTATGTAAGCTTCTATAACAAGATGTCTCCTATGAGTTCCACAAAAAGTGTAAGGAAGCATTCAATAAACTTAAGGAGCTTCTGACATCCCCACCGGTGATTCAACTGCCAATCTAGAACCTCCCCTTCAAAATTATGTATGATGTAAGTGATTATACAATGGGGGTAGTTTTAGGACAAAAAGTGGGAAAAGCCTTACAGGCCATCTACTATATTTCCAAGAATCTAAACCAAGCCTAATTGAATTATTCAACTATTGAAAAAAGAACTTTTATCTGTGGTTTTGCATTGGAAAAATTGTAATCGTAATTGATTAATGATAAAGAAATTGTTTATTTTGACCACGCAGCTTTACAATTTTTACTCACAAAAAAAGAAGCAAAATTGAGGCTAATCAGATGGATTCTCCTCCTTTAGGAATTCAACTTAGAGATCAGAGATATGACGGGGAAAAAACATGGTGGCAGACCATCTCAACTTTTGATAAAAGAAGAAAATGATATCCCTCTTTGAAAAACCTTTCCAGACAAGCAATTATTTTCTGCCGATGTGACACCACCATGGTATGCAGACATTGTCAATTTTTTTTTGGTAAATAACATTGTCAATTTTTTAGTTACTAACAAATTACATGTTGGTTTATCAAAAGTTCAGAGGGATAAGTTATGCAGTGAAGCGAAGTATTACGTATGGATGAACTGTATCTTTAGAGGCACTATGCAAATCAAGTTATTAGGAGGAGTGTACCAAAAAATGAAACATCATCAATCTTAGCCTTTTGCCATTCGTACACGTGCGGAGGAAATTTTGGAGTGAAAAGAGCAACTCGAAAAGTTCTAGAGAGTGACTTCTACTAGACAATGTTGTTCATAGATGCATATACCTTTTACAAATCTTGTGATAGATGCCAACAGTCAGGTAACCTATCCCGTAAGGATCAATTTTCAAAAGCTCCTTTGCTTTTCCGAGAAATCTTTTACATTTGGGGCATTGACTTTATGGAACTTTTCCCTCCATCTTTTGGCTTTACTTACATATTGCTTACAATAGATTACATTTCTAAATTGCTGGAAGCTAAAGCCACTAGGACTAATGATGTGAAGGTTGTTGTAGATTTTTTTAAAGCTAACATTCTTTCTAGGTTAAGGATACTGAAAACAGTGGTTAGAGATAAAGGAATCCACTTTTGCAACAAGGTGTATCACATCATGCACAAAGTTTCCACTACTTACCATCTCCAAACCAACAGGCAAATTGAAGTCTCAAATCGAGAAATCAAGTTTATCCTGGAGAAAACCATATGTCCCAATAGGAAGGATTGGAGTGTAAGACTGGAAGACAATATGGGCTTATAACACGGCTTACGAGACACCAATTAAGATGCCTCCATATAGACTGGTGTTTGGGAAGCCATGTCATCTTCCGACGGAACTACATCATAAGACATATTGGGCTATTAGAAGATGCAACATGAATTTGAATGATGCAGGAGTGCATAGGAAGTTGCAACTTTAAGATTTGAAGGAGATGAGGAATGACTCCTACCAGAACGTAGTGATATATAAGGAGAATACAAAGGTTTTTCATGATAAGATGCCTTTGAGGAAAAGCTTCTCAGTGGGCCAAAAAGTGCTACTAATCACTCAATGCTCAAACTATTTCCAGGTAAGTTACATTCTCACTGAGTTGGTCCATTTGTTATCACTCATGTCTTTCCTTTTAATGCAATAGAGATACGAAGTATCAAAATTGATAAGACATTCAAAGTGAATGGTGATCGCTTGAAGTTATATTATAAAGGCTTCCAAATAGAAGATTTGGAGGTATTGATGTTGGAGGATGTGACTGGTGTCACTTGATCAAGTAACAGGAGGTCAAGCCAATGATGATAAACGAAGGCACTACTTAGGAGGGAACCCAAGGGGAAGTTAATTTATGTTTTTTACATTTTTTCATTTACTATTTTGTAGACTGATCTATTTCTTGCATTTGATTTAACATTGAGGACAATGTAATTCTTAAGTGCGGGGGTGGGGTATATTATTTTTTTGCATATTTTTGAGCTTAATTGTAGCTTATGTGACATCTTAAATGGTTTTCAAAATCAAACGAACAAAATCAAAATTTTACTTTTTTCTATTGCTTTTAAGATTATTTAATCATAATTAGAGTGTGAATTGGCTAGAAAATTCCATGGAAACATTAGCATGTACTTTTGTTCTTGTGATTGGTTAATGTGCATTATTCTTAGAATAGTAGTGACTAGAGGAAGACAAAAACTGGTGAGATTTTGAGCCATATTAGACTGACACATTCATATCAATCTCACTGTCTTTTGTTATGTGTGACCTTCATGACATATACATCCGTACTTTTCTTTGATCTTCTATTCGAGACCATAATTTTTTTTTATCACATGCATTTTTATGAAAATGATGAGGCATTCGATGTTGATTACGAAATACATTAGCCAAATAGCTTACCCAATTATATGAAGTTTTCTTTGCTAACCCCTTTTGAGCTTTATTAGCCTTTTCTTTTGTATAAACCACATTACATGCATCTAAACCAAATGCCCTACCTAAGCCTTAAAGCTAGTAGAGCATTTGTTAATTCTTAATGAATATGATTGTAAAAGGCCTAAATGTGGGAATATGCATATATATGGGTTATTTATATTTGTTAAAATTCCATGTTATGAATCCTATGTTGATGTAGCTTCTATCCCTTATATATTTAAGAAAAAAAGAGAAAGAAAGAAAAGAAAAAAAGTGAGTTTGAATAAAAGTATTAAGGAGGAAACACAATTCTTGGTAAAAGTTGTTAATTAATAGTTTATCCTCCTTAAGTTATATTGATTGGGTGTTTGAATATATTGCATATGAGACGGATGTTATTTTAGATGGCGTAATTTTTGTGTTATATTCATATGGCTTATGGTGTGACAGCTGAGTTTGGTTGTGAAACATAGTTTTTGAATTCTTCATGGTTGACGTTACGTAGTTTTGAATGAAGGTTAACTTATGTGTTTGGTATCTCACTGAGTGTTATTTTTTCTTCGCTAGCTTGATGGCTTTATGTTACATAACCCAAAATACATCTCACCTTACCCTTACCCACATTACAACCTTAGAAAAGTCCTTTGATTTATGATTATGCATGTGACTTCTAGTGCTGGAGAAATGAAATGATATACAAAGTTATGGATTTTTGTGGTCATAAATGGTGTTTTGAGTGTAACCATGGAAATATTTTGTTTAAATACCTTTTGTCCAAGTCTACCTCTAGATTACTCAATTTCTAAAGGTTATGAATATTGATTGATCATGAGTAGGAGATTTGAATGTTGAGTTATTGCTTTAGGTTTTGAAAATCATTCTTCTTTACTTATGATTATCTATTCTTAAGAAATATGGAAAATGAATATAAGTTTTAGTTTGTGATTTTGATTTGACGACTTGCCTTAGAACGGTCAAAAGCTAAGTGTGGTGGAACTTGATATTTGTTTAAATTTTGATTCATTTGATATGCTACACTTAGTGATTAATGCCTTAGAAATGCCTAGGATACTCACTTTAGCTCATATTTGATCTTAGGTCTAATTTGGAAGTGAAGGAGCTAAAATGATCCAAAAGCATGTCCATTGAAGCCATCTTCTCAAATTCCCTATTCTATTCATTCATAGAGCATGAAGAAGAAGAGGATTGAAAGAAGAAGAGGCAAGATACAATGTCCAGTGAAGAACAAAGAAAGGAGAAGTCTCATAGCATATAATGGATTGCATGGGCGTGAGAAATTTCTCATGCCTATGCAACACCTCTCACAATCATGAGAGATCTCTCAAAACCATGAGAGGGCCATGCATGGTCAAGAATGGTCATGCACAGTCATGAGCACAGCCATGCACGGTCATGAGGTGTGTTCTCACACCCATAAGAATCAACTTACAGGCATGATTTTCACCTAGTGTCCCTAGTAATGCCAGGTGCCCCTCAGTTTAAACCTAAATTTTACTACATAAGGAAGAGGTTGTGATGGTAGGGGGGACATTGGGGGACAGACCTAGCCAAAATAGTTTTTCTCTCTTTTTCTCTTCAGTTTTTCTTCGTTTTTTAACACCAACAATGGTGATGGAAAGGATGGCTGATCGTGAGAGCTTGAAGATGGAGATGGAAGGCTAACTTCTTGACGCCGGTGATCGACTCTCATTTGATCTTTAGATTAATCCCTTGGAAACTGAATCAAAAATTTAATTCCAAGGATTGCAATATAGGATGCAACCTTGGGTCGTCTCACTTAATCGGAACCTAGCGCAAATGGTCTAAGCTAGCCTAATTGTCGAAAATGCAACTAAGTTGCTAAAATAAAGGGGGTTTAGATCATTGGTAAAAATTAAGAAAATCGAACTAAATGAAAGAAAAATGTATAAAAAGCTATTTTTTGATTTTTGGGAAGTGAAAAGTGAAAAACTCAAACAATGATCAAATATGATAAAATCCTGTACGAGCTTTGGCTACCATGGTTCAAAACAAATCTTTCGGTAGAGAATTTCACTAAGTTTTCGAATGATAAACCTTAAAGAACTCTTTAAGTCCAAGGTTTTAATCAATGAACTCCATTTCTTAAAACCTTGTTAAATGCATCTTAGTGTGTATTAATGGATGAGCTAATGCAAGTGGTCAATGTAGATCAAGCTTAATCTTAATATCAAACACAACTAGGCAGATAAAAGAGAGTTAACATAATCGCCACAAAGACATATATGAAACTTCATATATTAAGCATCAAAGTTCTACATAACCAAATCCATAACATAAGCATTGTTCAACACTTGATTAAACTCTAATCAAGATAATCTAACTACATGGCCAGAAACCCTAACTCAAAAGTTTACAACTATGCAGTTAAACTTGACAACGTAAAACAACTGCCCTTTGAAGCCCATCAAATTCAAGCCATCGCTACATCTTCAAGAGGAAATCGGTGTTATAGCCAAGCATAATGTCTGGAATCCTCACAACCGCAAGAGCTCCGATGTCACCTATGGCAGCAGCAGTGGTAGATGGTGAAGTTGATAGTGACGGTAGTCGGAGTTGATGGATGAAATTTGAGAGTGAGATGAATGAATTCTATGGGTGTCGGGCGAGGTGTGTATGTATTCTACCATAAGTTTTTTTCTCTCTCTCGGTTTATGTCTGTTATGATCTAATTTGGCATGATTTTAAATGTTAGGTCACAGGTCGGGTTGAAACAGTGAGAGAAGTTTTCAATTTAGTCCAGGTTTCCAACAGTTCGCTACGGCGATAGGAATGTTGCGCCGTGGCGAAGGATCCATGGTGTACGCTTGCTGGATCCTTGGCCACGGCGAAATAATCAATTTACGCCGCAGCGAGCTTTTCCTTCATGTTGCGCCACGGAGGCAGGTCTGGTTTGCCACAGCGAACATCCTGAAGCTCATGTCCTCATGTTGACTCCATTTTAGCCCATTGACTACTTTTCCTTTAAGGCTACTGCAATCAAAAATAGCAATTTCAAGTATCAATTGTCCTTAGAAAATTTATAATGCACTAATGACAATTTGTAACAATTTTTACTATTAAATTGCATAAAATATAAGCACACACTCAAGGACTAATTTAAACACAAAATCA
>JANSVA010000008.1:36928376-36943578 GCA_025504915.1 Erythroxylum reticulatum | reverse complement strand
AACAAACATAATAAAAATTATAATTACTTATTTGAAAAATAGAAGAAAAAACATCAATTACTTGTTTGAAAAACTATCTTTAACTCTTTTCTTTTTAGTTTTTGAAAAAATTGACTTTTCTCATTGTACGCTTCTTTTATGCACTATATAATCACATCATTTCTCTGTCAAATTGTTCAATTCTCAATACTTCTCATTTTTCAAGACTACTCGGTTCTCATTTCTCAAAATTCCATCTTTTCTCTCTTCTAAAAAACTAAAACTCACATTCACTCTCTATAATTTCAATTTTTACGCTCTACTTCTTCTTCTTTCTTAGTTTTTACTTTTGATTTGCATTTTTAATATTACAAATTGTTTATTTTGTTTGTTGTTTTGGAAATAAACACTTACTTTGGTTGTTGTTCTTTTGAAGAGTGGAGAGGCTTTTGGGTATTGATCTGCAATCTTTTCTTTTAGTGTTGCACGAAAATGGTGACTGGTGTGGGTGGCGATGAGGAGAGAGTTGAGATGAATTTGGGTGGGCAAGGAGG
The DNA here is from genome assembly GCA_025504915.1 of Erythroxylum reticulatum. NCBI lineage: Eukaryota > Viridiplantae > Streptophyta > Magnoliopsida > Malpighiales > Erythroxylaceae > Erythroxylum > Erythroxylum reticulatum. The sequence continues at coordinate 36,943,045 of JANSVA010000008.1, read as the reverse complement.
AGAGGGAGAGAGATCGTTAGGTCTTTTTTTTTGGCAAAAAAATCCTTCAATTTTTAAGTTTATAATACTTGTCCATATTTTAAATACTAGCCAATACTACCAGAAATTGTCGGTATCAACTGGTACAGACAACCAGTACCAATGAAGTAAGTGTCGTACCATTTTTTGGCTAGTACGGTACCTTTCGGTATGTACCAACCAGTATGGTACAAAACTCAAACCTTTAGTTTATGCCCTTGTAGCCACTCAGTTGATTGCAATTTGATATATGATATTATTATTTAATTAATAAAAAGACATTCTTTATCTTTGTGTATTAAATTAATTACATTTGATGGTTTAATACTAAAGATAAAATCCATAGAGTAATTACTGTGTAATTAAAATTATGGTGAGATTATAACTATGATATTCAATTATATTTATGTATTATTCCTAAATGTTCCTAGTTGTAGTTTCATTAAGATGATATTTTTAAAATAGTAAAAATTAGCAGACATTATGCTTCTTTCTTACGAAGAATGTAATTGATCTCATAAATGAAAATATGAAAATACTTATACTAATGTGTGGGTGCTTATTAGAGAATAAGTCACTGAATTGACCTGACTATGAGAATCTCAAATAGAATATTACTTATGTTTATGTGGATTTTCTCATAATGATGGTTGTGTAATTGATCATTAGACCTAAGATTACCAAGGTGTCTCATGTCGGAATTATTATGTTTTGATGCTACTTATGAACCGTTCTAGGATAGTTCAGTCAGTAGTACTTGGATGTGGTATGAATCATACGGATATTATTGAGTAAGTTAAAAAATGATTCGTCACTCTAAAGTAATTAGAGAGAATGTTCTACTATTCTTGATTAGTAGTAATTTATAGAATTCCCTGGCCATTGTGAATTGACATTTGAAAAGACGTTTTCAAATATTAATTATAAATCAATTACTAATTAGCAAGAATGTAGATGATTAGATTAAAAGAATAGATACTATATGATTACATTTTACACCCATGATGGGTTAAATGGTCATCATGTATGAATAACTACCAACGGTAGTTATTCACAGATGAAATATATATAGACAAAGGCAACGGTTTGAACATGAACTCTGTGTGTAATTTTGTTCTATTCGATGCTGGTGCTTCAAAACTTCTGGAAAGGAGATCTCTGCATTCTTTAATCGGTGGATTATATCAGGAATTCAAGTATGTGATTTCTGTTTTTCCTACGCATATATCATCGATCTTGGATATATAATCCTTGTGGTTATTAATTGTGATATGTTCATATCATTCCTACATGGAGATAAATAATTAGAACGTAATCATAATGAAAAGTGGGGTAGAAATGGAGCAAAATTGTTTAGGGTAGTTAAAGCTGAGAGAATTATATAAATTGACCAACATCACAACACAAAGGCATACATAAGCATAAACATGGAATATCATATCACTCCAACAAAAATACCGTGTTATTTCAAATTTTCTTTGCATTATGTATTCTTTATAGCATAACCTTTTCTTTTGCCTAAAACAAATAAACTCTTTAGTTTGAATTTTATTTCAACACTCTTCACCATTTTAGTAGTTTAAAATTTTATTTTTTATTTTTTAAATCTCACCTACATAATCGAAAAAAAGTCTAAGTATAAATTATGAGAGAATTCCTATCGAAATGGGAGTTTCTCTAATAAAGCCTGCCTTGAATTTCTTTGGAGACAATACGATGTTCTTCCTTGAACTTGAGTGATATGGGTAAAACACTACCACTCTAAGGCTGCCCTTACTTTGTGGTTAGCTATGCAACATCGGCTATCTATAATCGACCAACTGAAAGACTTTCTTATACATACCAAACCGATGCATAATATGTCAAAAAGAGGACGAAAACCATGATCACCTATTTTTCCAATATGTTTTTGTAAACCCTCACTGGAATATCATCCTTTATCATTGTCGTATACTGAATATGCCTACCAACTGGAGCTCATTTATTTCTTGGTGTAAACAATTTGTATGCAAGGACGATCCTAAAAGATGTTGCATCTACATAGAGATATCCTTACTTGTCAAGACTATTTGGGATGAGAGTAAACTTTAAAATTTTCATAATATATAGTTGACTTTTTTAAGAATCAATAAAATTGCGTTGTTTCTTAAATATATAAAGATTGTTTATTATTTCGTAAAATAATATGTTTATGTGTCTCCAAATCAACTATATAGTTAATTTAGGAATAAATCACTTATTCTTATTATCTTGTTTCTAATCATATTTTATGAATATATCTATCCAATAAATAAGACCAACAATAAATAAATAAATACTCATAATATAGAGTAGGAAGGTAGTACTCGTAGTAATGAGAGAGGCCTTGTGAACCCAATTAATCTACTCACTTCAATTCCATGGACGGTAGCCTGTGGATGAGGATGACCAGACTAGCGGCTCAGTGGTGCAGTGGGGTAATTAATTGTTTTGTGCCTAAATCAGGTTAATCTAGTTAAATGGAAAGTGGAGGTAGCAAAAACATTAAAAAAAGAAAGTAAGTATATAAAGTTAATGGGCGATGCACGCCTTCGCCTTGGAATGCGAACATGGTGGGGCTCACAACCTTTAATAGCGGAAAAGGTCGCGGTTGGACTTATCTCGCAAATCTCAGCATCACGACAGTGATCGCTAAACGACAAATAGCTCCTTTTGTGTCCGAGCGCGTCCACCCAACCTTATGTCACCATCAGCCTGCGCCTCCCTCCTGCTTCCAACCTAAAGATACTATTTCGTTTAGGTTAATATTTTCTCAACGATCCTACTAAAATACATGCTTTATTTAGCAAGTTTTATTTTATATTTATTGGTTGTTTATTTGCATTTAACGTGTGGTATATAGTATGTGAGTTTTTTTTTTTAATATTTGGCTTGTGTAAGCAAAGTGTTTCAAAGATATCATAACTACAATTTAATGAACAATGCCCCAAGATCCGATCCCTATATGTTAAATCGTGCTCAAAATCAATGATTTAATTGACAAAATGGAAAGTTAAAATCAAAATGGGTTACTATAGCTTTCCCTTCCTTTCTTTTCTTTCAATTTGTCATCTTGTCCTTTGTCATCGGAATTTGAAAGAAAGGGACTAGAGATATTGTTGAGAATTAGAATGAAAGTTGTAATAGAAAGTCATTTTACATAAGAGTTTTAAGCCTGCTAATAGAAAGTCAATGCTGCTAAATGAACCCTACAGCCACAATAAATATTATCTCGATTCTGCAAATCATATGCCGAGATGGACTCCTTTCACTTTTTATTCGCTTCAGAAATGCCTCCTCCACGTTTTATTGACTTTGTTTTCATGTTTTCCAGTTTAAAACAAGTTCTTTGGTATACATTTCCAAAGGCTCACGCGTACTTCCACTCTCTTTTGACCAAAAAAACACACTGGTTGCAACATATCTGGAACATATAATTTTTCTTTGTAGTTGGTTCCAAGCATTTAATATAACTGGAGCAGCAACATACTGTTGTATCAAATATCCCTCCCGAAACTTACTTACTATTGACCTCCTGGCTTTGAAGATGCAGCTCCTACGAGGAGTCATAGAACTGGGAAGTATCGTACAAGTTTTTGAGTTAATTTCTTTATTTAATTTGTTTACTTAGATAAGTTCTATGCTAGCTTTTAAAGTGAAAATGTTCCCACCTGCTTGCCTGAGCATAGTTAAGAACTTCAGAATAATCAATGATTGCCAAAAGCTCAGTACTATATATTCATAAAAGAAAAAGTAATAAATTACCCTGTACTGTTTACACCCTGTTTAGGATCAATTATTAAGGACTGTAGCATCTCTTCTTAGTCAATAAGCCTTCCTTTATTTCCTATATAACGGAGGGAAACCGAACCAAGAACAAGCAACATCTCTCAATCTCTCTCCCTCTCTCTCTGCTACTTCTCCTAGACAGAAACATGGTGATAGTTGCAAACGGTCTCTCAGAAGCCTTGAACGCAAGAATAATTGGTTCTGGTAGCGAAGCGATTGTTCTTGCTCATGGCTATGGAGGGGACCAGTCAGTCTGGGAAAAGATCCTTCCTTGCTTGTCTGAGCGTTACAGGGTTCTTGTTTTCGACTGGGGCTTTTCCGGTACAGTGAAAGATCCAAGCCTCTTTCGGGCTGAGAATTACTCTTCATACGATGCTTTCGCAGACGACCTGATAGCTCTCTTGGAAGAAATGGAACTGGAATCAACAGTTTTTGTTGGACACTCCATGTCTGGTATGATCGGATGCATTGCTTCTGTCAAAAGGCCTGAGCTTTTCAAGAGACTCGTACTTGTTGGATCTTCTCCCAGGTAATCGAACTTAATGGTTTTCTAGCATCTGATTAGTTCTGTTTTGTAACATGTACTTAAGGCCGCTGAAAGGATACTCCCTTTTTAGACAGTTCACAATTAGTAACATACGGAGTTCCATTACATAAATCTATCCTCTCTCTTTACCAAATTGGTAATAATTTGGGAAAGAAATTTCATGGTAGTATGTGATTTCTTCTACTGTCAGTGCCATGGATATAATTATCTCCATATCTAAGGGCTATACACTAATACTATGAGGTGGTCATATAACTTGTCCAAGTCAATGAATTAAACTTGATTTGTGATATATGCACATTTACTATTTCCAGCCATCCCCAATTACGGGTAGGACGAGTTTCATACTTCCAAATATCGCTGTCTTGCAAGAAGTACACGTGGACGTCATTCACTGGTCATGACTTTCGACAGCGCAATTAGTAGATTAGCAATTCTTTTCCTAAGGACTAGCGTTGAATTACCTAATTTAAGACTATAAAGGAATTCAGAAAATCTACAAGTCATTTGCAACGATTTAGATTACTCCTACAATTTGTGGTCGAGAGATCAAATTAGATACTGTAGCCGGTTGATTGGTTGGCCTATCTACACATCCAGATATGTGTAAACTCTTACGAAAAGCAAGTCAATTTAGAAATGTATGCTTACTATAACACCAAGTTTTGTTATTTAATCAGGTACTAGTTTACAAAGTTGAGTCAGTTAAATATTTGATGTAAATCTGTATGCACAGGTACATAAGTTGTGATGGTTATGAAGGAGGATTTAAGAGCTCAGAAGTAGATGATATCATCTCCAACATGGAATCCAACTTCTACAACTGGGCCTCAGGTTTTGCTTCGCTTGTGGTGGATGTCAATGATCCTTCATCAGTGGAGAAGTTCACCAAAAGCCTGCAACGAATGAAACCAGAAGTTGCAGTTTCCGTGGCCAAAACGGTGTTTTACAGCGACCAAAGGGACATTCTTGATAAGGTTACAACTCCATGCACCATAGTGCAAACCAGAAGCGACATCGTCGCACCAAACTCGGTTGCACTTTACATGCAGGAGAAGATCAAAGGGATGACTACCGTGGAGATTGTAGAGACGGATGGTCATTTTCCACACCTAACAGCACACCAAGAACTACTTGAGGTGCTTATGGGAGTACTGGGCTAGCTTTTGGGTGATCCTACAAAGTTATATATATTGCTCTATAATCCATTATGTTGCTTTCCCTCTGGATGTTGTGTTGATAGCTCGTAGCTTTAGACAGTTACGTAGGATATGAATCGGCTTTGTTAATTAGGATGTTATGTCTATAATAGTGTGGCTTTGCAATTTTCTTTTATGTAAGTTTGTCTTTTGGTTTCTTTCAAGTGGGAATCATAATAGAAATCTGAAACAGTCGCTGTTTCCGATGACTTCATTTATCATAAGCTATTTAACAATCGAGAGACGGGTTAGGGTTTTATTTGTCTACTTCCTGGAGCGGCATTTTCAGAACCACCATATCCAAAGTGAATTAACTGATTTCTTTTCTCTTGTGAAGGTAGGGTGGATAGGTAAATAAAAGAAAAAGAGTGTCGCATCAATTGATAAAATGAGTTCCATCACAATTGTAATTCAAGTTGAATACTTCATTCTAACCTCTGTTGGTGAAAGATTAGAACTCTCAAAAAGTTGAAGATTAAGTTGGAGTTGTCTTCCACATCCTTACCATAACTCGCTTTGGTTAGTAAGAGCGTATAGACATGATTTTAATGTCTCTGATTCCGAATCTTCAGGAGAAGTTATGTCGGCAACAGCAATATCTTCATCTTCGATAAAATCTTCTCCCTCTCCCAATTGATTACCAATATACTTGAAGACATATTGGGCCCTCAAGAGTGAATCCGACTTGACCCACCTAAAGTGGTAATTAACAAGAGCCTAACCCAATAGTGAAACTAGAAGTCTCAAAGCCAACATAAGCATGTTACGTGTATTCACCAATAATGTTGTGAATGACCTAATATTAAATTTAGTTATGCGACGGTACAATATTAGTATTGGTTACTATCTAATACTATTTTAGATAATTTTTTAAAATATAAAATAATATTTAAATATTATAAAATTGCAAAATAGTCTTTAAATATATTGTAATATATAATTTTTAACTTTACTTCAATCTTATATAAAAAAACATAATAATATAAATTTGATATAACAACTATCTCCTTATTCCTATTAATATTACTTTTTACATATTTTTATATAAACAATAATTACAATTAATATATCAAAAAAATCATTTAATTCTCATAAAAAATAAAATTAAGAATGATACCGAGCATTTTAAAATGTTACATTTGATTATATGCAAACATTAAATAATAAGAATAATATAGGTCAATAAGCGTAATAATAAGAGTTCACACTGAATCACATAACAAAGTAAAAGTAAAACTTGAAATTAAAATACTTATAGTTAAAAGTTTTATATTTATATTCCATATATATAATTTAATATATACATCAAATACAAGTAAAATTAAAGGAAAAGAGAAAAAATGAAAAATGTAAAAGTTCATTAGATGAATTATTTGGTCAAATCATATTAACTTCGATTTTCATTTAGTACGAAATACTCATTAATGAGGAGAGTCTCATCATTATCATCATTTAAATTAATTGCACCAAATGACATTTTAGTACTTTTTCATCCAAGATGATGTTTCAAGTCACTCTTATCTATAAAGCTTGGTTCTTTAGAAACTTTATTCGGTAAAATATTGATTTGGTCAAGGCAAACCTCCTCTCACCTTAGTTGGGTTCTAGCTTAGTGTAATTAAATTGTGAAATGACTTAGGAAGAATAATCAATCTAGCTCTAGGCTTTAAAGAAGAGAAGAAGAAGAAAGACTTGACTTTAAGGAAAATGGCTGATTTTAGGAAAGAAAGATCGCAGGCTTATGCTGAGAGTGGACTTGTCTTGGTGTTATTAGAGGAGCAGTAGACGAGGCTTTCTCTATTTACCAATATACTTGTAGACATTTTGGGCCCTCAAGAGTAGAATATGAATTGACCCACCCAAAGTGGTAACCAACAAGAGCCTAACCCAATAGTGAAACTAGAAGTCTCAAAGTCAACATAAACATGTTCTGTATATACACCACTAGTGTTATGAATATCGTACCAGACTTCATATTAGTTTTGTACCAGTATTGGTCAATATTTGGTATTATTTCATAAATTTTTTTAAATATAAAGTATTATCTAAATTTTATAAAATTGCAAAATAATCTCTCAATATGTTGTGATATGTAATTTTTAACTTTAATTCAACCTTATATAAAAAACATAATAATATAAATTTAATATAACAACTTTCTCTTTATTCCTATTAATATTACTTTTCACACTTTTTATATAAACAATAACCACAATTAATATATTAAAAAGATCATTTAATTCTCATATATATTAAATTTAAGAATGACATAAGAGTATTTTAAAATGTTACATTTGATTATATCAAAACATCAAATAATAAGAATAATACTGGTCCATAAGCATCATAACAAAAGTTCACATTGAAGAAAGTAAAAGTGAAACTTGAAATAAAAATACTTATAGTTAAATTTTTATATTTATATTCCATATAAAGAATTTAATTTATACATTAAATACAAGTGAAATTGAAAGAAAAGAGGAAAAAAATGAAAAACCTGAAACTTCATTAAATGACTTATCCAGTCCAATTGCATTAACTCTAATTTTCATTTAGTACGAAATACTCATTATTAAGGAGAGTCCCATCATTGCCATCATTTAAACTCATTGCACCAAATGACATTTTAATACTTTTCAATATAAGATGATCTTCCAAGTCATTCTTATCTATAAAACTTGGTTTTCAGAAACTCTATTAGCTAAAATATTAATATGATCAAGGCACTTTAGATTTATAGAAATCTTCCAAAAAATATTAGATCTATAGACTTAATTGTTCTATTAGGTGTCATAGTAAAAAAAATTAAAATCTAAAAATAAAAGATTATGAGAAATTATATTCTCAATAATGATAGTAATGTACCTTTCTCGAAACTTTTAGTTGTATCAAACAAAGATCAAATTATTTAATCTTTTGTATTCCAATATATATATATATAATAGATGAATTACTATGCTCCAATTCATGTCACTTCCAGTTGCACTCACACATTTAATAAGAATTCAAATTGTAAACCTTTGCAATTATGGAGCTCTGCTTTTAAATGAGTCCTAGCAAGCAAGTATAAGACAATAAAAGTAATTTTATAAATATAATAAATTGATGATTGATTTTAAATAATTAGCAAAAATGAAGAAGCATATAACTAAATTGAATTTGTCTCTTTGACAAATTGCAATAAACATCCCAAAATCTACAAGTGTATCCTTATATTGTCATAGTTAATATCATTCCTGTATTAACTTCAGATTTCTTTATAACTAAGTCTAAAATAGACAATCATATTTAAGATAAGATGTGGATAAGAAAGACCTATTTTATAGATTAGCATTACTTGCTTCCTTTGTCCTCTCCATGGTATCATAAAAGTAACCCATTTTTGGCTTCTCGTAACTATTAGCAAGAGGAAGTACTCTCACTAAAGCCTTACAAACTTGGATGACAAACTAATTGGGGACAACAATGTCAAAATTGGTATCACGTCGTAACACTACACAAAATAGACTAGACCTACTACTATAGCGGTGGCGGTTGTGAGTATAGCGGTGGTTAGTTTATCAAACAAGAAAATAAAATGAAGCTAAACTAGCAAAAGTAAATTAAAGAAAATATGCAAAAATGATGAAAGTGGTGAATTCATTAGGAGTCCAGTTCTTTGGTTCAATCTCGGCTTACACCCTTAATGATATTTCATTGAATTTTTGTCTTCACATCTCTCTTTTAACTATTGGTCGTATATTAACAACAAGCTCTATTAATCATGGTTTTTCCTTAGGTCATAGTTATTAAGAAGAACTCATTAATTAACCCTAGCCAGACGCTCTTTAAGTTTAATCGGATAGTTGCTTTACGAACTAGAAAAATAAACCAACCTAAGCAATAATCACATAAGGTCGAATTATTTAAAATAGGTTATATTATCCCTAATGATTACAAATCATTAGTTGCTACAAATGAAATTCAACATAACAATTACGGATTACATTGAATATTCTAACAACGGGTTTGTGATAAAATGATCCAATGAACATATTCAAATCATCTTTTCATAATACCCAAGTCCATACACATAGGATAAAATAATCAATTTCTAAAGAGAGAGAAAACAACAAATACAAGGAAAGAGTGCTTAACTAGGTCGTCGGCATCGATATCCCCGTTGAACCGGCATTAGGAAGCTACCCTTCCATGGGTCTCTCATGGTTAATGGGTTTTCCCTTTTTTCTCATCTCTCCCGAAGCTCCCTCTCTGTTTTTCTCCCAGATGAAAACCCTCCAATCTTTCATTTAGTTGACCACCAGAGGACTTGGTAAAGAGAGTTGCTATTTTTTATTCATTCTCTTTTGTTGCAGCCCTCTCACCCCTTCGGTTCTCCACCATCTTTTTGTTCTTAGCTACAATCGAAACTTCCTCCTCCTTTTTCAAAAGCAACGTTGTTCACCTAACAAAAGATGAAGTTTTAAGGAAAAAGTGGACAGGTGTCCTTGATCCCTCTTTTAACCGCACATCACACACCTTCCACTTCATCCAAATGCTAGGTTTTTAATTGGAATGGATAGATGTCCTTTTTTAGCTCCCCTGACATTGTTTATACCTTAAAGAGCTAGTTTAAAATATGATAAATGGACACCTAGTATTGGAATGAAACAACTTGTAAATATTTTTCTTAGTTCCTTCTTCATTTGAACAAAACACTAAAGTGATAGAAAATAGTTCCAAATCTTACAAAATGACATAAATTTCTATCATTAGTGAAAAATTTTCTCATCAAATTCAAAACTCATGTATGATTATAAATGAAGTTAGTCATTTTCTCACTTTCTTGATAACTTTTGGTCATTTTTCTCACTTTCTCAATAGCTCCACCAATGATAGAAAAGTATCTATCATCTCCTATATTTTTCAGTATCAAGTCAATAAAATGTACATCACAAAGAGCCTAATAGAAAAAACTACACCTGCTTTGCAACCTCTTTCTAGTTGCTTTATAAGCAGCTTCATTGTCAGTGATGAACTTTATAATATTTTCAAGTTCAACTTCATTTACAACTTCATGAAATATCTCAAATAGAGTATCACCAATCCTTACAAGACCAGATGCATCAATGGACTTTAAAAACATCGTCCCTTTAGTAGAATAAACCAAAAATTGATAATGGGCTCTTGTATCCTAATTCTCAATTCATCACACATAATTGAACACCTAAAAGTTGCCCAAGTCATTCTTTATCACTCAAATATCTTTTTATTTCACTAAAAAACCTACTCAAAATATTATCTTTGTAGTCATCAATTAAAGGAACTCTATATCCTAGACCATAATAGGCAATAACATCTACTATAAGCTGGTAATAATAACATTAAATAACATTAAATGAAACACCTGTATTATACTACCATCTAGTTATTGCCATGTCCATATTATAAGTTGCTTCTTTAAATTATAATGCACTTAGAATTAAAGGTTAAGCTTTAAGGGTTGTTTGTGGAGAAGAAAAGTTAGACACTTATCTTCTTCTTCTCTCTCACATTAGTTGTAATAATCCCTTCTTGTTGGTAGGAATACCACCTTCAACATTGCAAGTATCATCCTTACCATTACAAAAGAAACTTCCATTACTAATTTCATATTTTTGTCTTTTTCTTATTTATTTCTTATTCTAATACTCTTCAAGTAAAGTTTTCATCTACCATTTCCTATCATGGTTAACTTTCTTATAAAGCATCACATCACCTTTAATCCTATCTAATTATTAATTTAATTTGGTGATTACCCTATCTTTCAAATATTTGTTACAATACAAAAGGGAGTATAGTTTTCCATACTAGGAATCAATCCAATATGAGTCCTAGTTAGATCATTGAATCTCCTTGAAAGGTTGAATTATCAAAAGTATTAAACTCCACCCCTCAATAACTTCATATATATAAAAATTCACTTATAACATCATTACCTAGATGTAAAAATTCAAAAGTTGAAATCCAATTTCAAGAATAATGAGATCCAAATTTAATTTTAGATTTATGACATTTTATAATTAATTTCATAATTTTTAAATAATAATAAATTGAATTGAATCAAGTTATAAAATTAAAAACTAACTTTGATACAATTGTTATAAAATTAGAGTTAGATCTAATTTAATGTGCAATGCAATAAATATAAAACGTTTTTATATTAATATTCCAAAATTAAGATCACTTAAATTTTACAACATGATTAATTCATAAACATAATAAATCATGAATCACAGATTTGTACCTTATTATGTAGCTCGATCCTATTGTTGAATTTTCTCTCAAACTAATCCTAAAATTGGTTCATTGTAATCAATGTAACCATATACATATCTGACCTCTAATAATATCCATGCAAACATATTGAAAGAACTCTACAAGTGGTGTAGAGAGCGTAAGCAAGAAGTGACAACTCCTTTAGAGCGTAAGCCTATTTATAATAGGGTATGTACCTTGCAGTAATTTAACTAAAATAAAATTTGAATTTAATTTTAAATAAATATAAATTATACCTAAATAATATCTAATATCTCATATTGATTCTTATTTATTAAATATATCATATTTAATCCTAAATTTTCTCAAACTTTATGGTCAAATCAAACTTGAATAAATTATATTTTTTCCTTTTAACTGTTCTTTATATGTGAACTATTAGGTTACTAAATATGTTAGAAATAGATATAAATCCTAATCCAAAATCATATTTAAGATTTAATAAATTAATCTCCTTAATTAATCTATTTTTAGTAAATAATTTATATCCATATATCAAGAATGATGTTTAGCAATGTTTCTGACTACCTAAATATTAGGAATGTCAAATTAGTTTTAACTACTTGTCAAATTAGTTTTAACTACTTTTTCTCGTATGATATTTCCATATAATTCAAGTCTTTCTTTGTATACTATTTCAATTAGACACAGAGAATGAAACTAATTTCTATTCTATTTGAGTCCAACCATGTTAGTTCTCCACCATTATTAATTGATTCAATAAATGACATTTTAATCTATTTTACAATGTGTCATCTTACCTTGATCAAGGATTTCTTGAATGAATACCAATCGACAATAACATATCAAATTTAGTGTGATAAATCCTATAATAATTCCTCAACTATCTCTATATAATTCATGCTATATCTAATAACTATTGATTAAATAAGTAGTATCAAAACATAATAATCCATAAATGAGATATTTTTTAGACCTTTAGTCAAATGATCACTTATACAATTATCATAATAAGAATTTTTATTGATATACAAGTAATATTCAAAAAATTTTTCATATAAGGCTGATTCAGTAAACTTATTCTTGAACAACCATCTGCCTGTTTTTTTAAGTATCTCTAGACTTTAATGTATGAGATTTGCAACTTCTTTTTATAAGGAAGAAACATAATACGTGGTAGTCTTTTTATACCTTATTAATGTTCAATCTTAATAAAAAATAAGCTAAGAATAATTTGGGGATAATATATGAATGACTCGGATTAGGTCAATATTAAAATTTTACCATAATTGCATGAAATAGCTATAGATAGCACCTGCAATTACTGGTTGATCCATGATGATAGTGGGTACTAGTAATTACCCTTTTTCTATTATCCAACCTATAAATAAGAATTTGGTTTTTAATAAAAAATTAAACTAAATAAGCAAATAAACTAAGATTAAACAATAATGAACAAAAGGTGGAGGAAATTACTTAGAAAAAACCAATATCAAATAATAGTGTCTAGGTGATGAATCCTCCTGAGAATCATTAGTGATTAACCTTTTATCATTTAATTATATTATTGATTATTGGATTGTGAAAATTCCTATCTTATGTTAATATCTTTTTTAAGAATATTAATAACTAATCCATCAGTTGATTAATATAAATCTTTCTAGTTAAAACACCTAGGATTGCATTATCAATCAATCAATATAATCGTATTAAATAAAAGATTAAAAGATATTGTTATCATTTACTAGGGTTCATCACACCTAGACACTAATCATGTTTAGTTACTAATTATAGAAAAGAAAATCAAAGATAAACATGCAAAAAAACTAATAGAAAGTAAAGAAATCATAATTTTAAGCCTTTCTTTCTCTTCTATTGAATCTTCTTGCAAGTTTGGATTTTATATAGCTTTCTATTGGATCTCTTGTTGTTATCTTTCTGTTTTCCTTGTCATTTGATCAAAACTATCACCTCTGAATGTTCCTTACAACCTAAAACTTTAAAAAATTTGGCTCTCACTTGTTTGCCTTTGTTCACGTCCTTTTATAGTACAAATTAGGATTTATTGGATATACATGGTCAACTTACACGAGCATGTGAGTGACTGCGTATCTCCAAAAACATCTAAATTTGTGATTTTATACGAGAACAAAACCTTACACGGGCAATATACATGACCATTTATATCAAGATACACAGACGTGTAACTTCACAAGACTAGAAGCTAAATTTTTCAATCTTCACACGTTTACAAAGACTTACACAGTCACTTTACACAGTCTTATAGATCATTAGTTGTTTCAAATCTTCTTTCCATGCCATGATTTCATTCGAATTCTTCTCCTTTTGTTCCAAAAAGGAAATTATTACTTATAAATGCACTCAAACAGAATTAAGCACCAAATATACAACAAACTATAAAATATCAAGAAAATTACATCAAATATGGATGTATAATTATAGTCAAATATGCATTTATCAAACATCCCCATACTTAAGCCTTTTCTTGTCCCTAAGCAAATCATAATCTACATCATTAATCTTACAAACATATATTCCTCATTAATTTCAACATGTCTATCTATAGTCTAAATTATAATTGTTGGGATTATGTAAATATAGTGCCCTGGAAAGCAAGTGTATTTACATGTAACTTTATCTTCATCAGTTGCATTTTTGTAATGAAAATATTTATTATTAATAAAACAAAAGAGTTTGGTTTTATTTCTTTGAGTGTTATATATCTGGTTAAAAGGTACTAAAATTCTTTTGTAAGTAATATACATATACATAGAGATGTATGGGAAACATGTATATTATTAGAATCTAAATTAATTGAT
>JANSVA010000008.1:36887494-36917841 GCA_025504915.1 Erythroxylum reticulatum | reverse complement strand
TTATAATAATCAAGTGTATTGAGCTATGAACCTTAGTGCATGATTGAGTGATGAACTTAGAATAAATTTGTTTCATTAAAGTGTAAACCTAATTTCAAATTAGACATATATGAGTTTTGAAGTATGAATGATCATGAGATGTGAATAAAGGAAACATACCTGGAATAGTCAAATTGAGCATGCATTATACATAACACATATACATATGTGTACGATTGAATGTTTATGTGATTGTGTAATTAGTAATGTGTGTGCAATGTGTGTATTGCAGGAAGTGGATACATAGGATAGAACATTAACATCCAGAAGTTTCTAGATCTTAGAAGCAAATGCTAATTAAGAGCATACTGTGAGTTGACCTAGATAGTCTCCTCTTAATTAACTATTTTTTTAAGCATCTGTACTAAATTATTATTGATGTGAATGTGAATGTGTTAATTCCAAACATTAATAGCCTGAGGAGTTTGATAAATGTGAACATATTGGAAGTGCTTCATTGAATGTGAATGAGCAAGGAATAAGTGATTCTCAACATAACTGTTGAATGTCAGACTTAGGTTCAATGACATGTGAAAGTGAATGTGTAAAGCGAAATAAAGTGACTAATTGATCCTATATGATTTGATGCATTTCATTACATGAATGCGTGAACAGATAATGGAAATTATGACTGGAGTAGCCACCGAAAAAGAGCTTAAAGCTCAGAATGTGATTAAGAGCGAAAGGCTCACTATGTATAATGAGCCCGGTATCCCCAATGGATACGGGATAGTTATTAATGAGCTAGTATCCACAATAAATACGTGACAGCTATAGGCACTCGATCATAACAACATCATAATTGAAAGTATGTCCCATGAGCATTGCATATACAATTGATATGTTTAAATGAATGAATTGTATTGTTTGAATTGTTTTGAATGTGATAAATGGAATAAGTGAATAAAGTATATTTGATACCACATGATGAATTAATAAAGTGGTGTTATATGTGTCGATATTTATCTACAAATTGAATATGACTGTGAACTATTTGTGTTATATGATATGAGTGAGCCATCGAGGATGGTCCGCTCACTGAGTTCATAAAACTCACACAAAATTTGCAATGTTGTCTTTCAGGTTCAAGAGATACCTAGTTAGACTAACTGGAGTCTGACCACTACATTCATAAAAGAGTTAGAGGCCGAGAGTAGTTAGCGTCTGCATATGTATTCTATTATTTTTAGTATTAAACATTGTATTTTGAAGCATTATTTATTGTGTAAATGAATTTGCTTGTAATAATAGTTTGATGAAACACATTTTGTATTTGTATTGGACCCAGATGATCACTGGAATTTATCATGATGAGTTTATGGTTTGTGACATTTATAACTAAGATTGTTATGAGTAAAATGGGTCAAAAGTTTAATTATCGATTTTCTGGATATGCATGCGATATACCTAAAATTTTGAATTGAGTATGATCGACTGACTACCCTAGCATGCCACCTCGTAGAGTATATTCTCAAGTACCAGTGGTTTGCCCAGGAATATGCCCTATGAGAGTGGGGTGCTACTAAAACAAGAAAATACTTCAATTAAAACGTGAATAAAAGTTTGAAACACAAAACCTCACAAGGTTACAATCATAGTATTGCATCCCCTTGAATCAGAACGATAAGTTTAGCCACATATGGCTTTTGCTCCAATAACAAAAATAAAGAAAGACTAATAATTGCTAAAAATGTAAAAAGAGAGAACCTTTTTTCTGATGTGAGAAACGTACCCTAATCTAACTCTAACTTGTAAAGATGTCTATATAAAATGAATTCAAAATCAAACTCCTTCATGATAAGAATAAGGCAGAGTCTTCCAGTCGAATTCCTACTCTTCAAATGATTAGCCTTATCCATTGCATCAATCTATTCACTTTATCCAAAATTTGTCATTATCATCAATAAATTCCCAATTTGATGCAATTTAAATTTTTTATCTCCTAAAAATAAACAAACATCAATTTTAACATTTAAGAACCATAATAAATTTTAAAAAAAGGAGATAATATCAAATAATTAGTCAAGATGAGATTTTATCAAATTCCCCCACATTGGACTAATGCTTGTCCTTAAGCATACATCAATTTAATACATCAATCATCTTCATAACAACCTCTCATCTCCTTTCATGTTATCCAGAAATTTCCAAAATCTAATGCATATTTAGGGGTCAAGATAAAATAACAATCGAGAGAATGAGCACTCATAAGACTCATTGCTAAAGCATAGCATCTCATTAATTCCATCAAAATCAAATGAACAATACTTGACACCCTCATAAGAATTTCACTCTATATGCTCAAAGTGTTTAGGGTTCATTAATCTCTCAAATCAAAACATAGCAAGTTATTTCCATAAGCTTACTTAAGAATCATATCTCCAACACTAAACAAAATGAACCCAATGTATAAATCAAAGGGACTTAATAAGGGTTGTAACGTGGCTTAGGTAAGGTATACCAAAAGGAATTTTTTTGATTAAATAAATTGAAGGGAATCATATAAACTTATCCACACAAGTATCAACTTAAATCAAAACTCACTTGATTCAAATAACATCTCTTTCAATCACTTTTTCTTTTCTCTTTTTGTCTTGTTTTCTAAAAAAAATATCAAAGAGGAGATTTTTTTTTTGTTTGTTTGTTTTTACTGCTCCTCCATTCTATAAAAAATCAAAACAATGCAACTTGAATCATCTAATTAACTTTTTAAGGAAATAGTCAAAATCCTCTGCAAATAAGCTCGATACAATTCCTTCAATTTAAAGGCAAAATTATTAAGGATATTAACAACAAAAAGGGTAAATTCGGTTTGTAACAAGGATATTATTCAAGAAAGAAAGGTTAAGGCTCAAATTGTTTTTCTAGGGATAAAAATTAAGGTAGGCTTGTTTAGGTCAAAAAATGGTTATCTTAAATGCCCTCATCATCTTTATACACAAATTCATAAAAATTGTGGTCTCAACACGTATTTAAAAGCAAATTTTAGCATAGACAAGCTATGTTTTATAACACACAACAAAAGATATATATGAACACATGTGTGATGAATGCTCTTAGGCTTAAAGCTCACGTAGGTGTCAAAAATTGCATCAAGTCTTGCACACTATCATTCAATAAAACCAATGAGATACTTGAAAAAATTTAATGAAAACCCCAATCATGCTTGTCTCTCTCATACATTAGATCTTAAACCAAAAATGTATCCTAACTTAAGAATTATTCATGAACAACAATAAAAAAATTATGAAGCTGTCATGAGAAATAATTAATATATGAATTAACATATCATGAGTCCAAACAAAATCACAAAGTTCATCATAATATAAACATTCGCTCCTCCACACCTAAATCATACATTGTCCTTAATGTATGCATAAGATAATCAACTCAATAAAGATAATCAGATAAATAAAGCACAAAATAGGGGACTCCTCTGAATTGTGAGTATTTGAAAATTATCCTCGCTTGCTTCTTTTTAGTACCACTACTTGCTTCAGAGCTTTCAGCAAATTTAGCATTCATCAGTGAATTGCCTTTTGTTGCAGTCTTGGTAGTAGCCTTAGAATTCCCCATTACACTAAACAAGATAAACAAAAATTACTTAAAAAATATTAACAACAACTTAATAATAATTGAAATTAAACTAAAAGAAAGATTAACGAAAAGTAATTAATAAGAATAAAAAAGAAAAAGTAATCAAAAACAATAAAAAAAACTTTTAAAAAAAAAGAAAAATGGGGCATGGGTGTGCTCCATCTTGGTTTGCAGCATGTGTGGGAGGTTGAGTGCTACTGCGTGGGAGACTATTGTGAGTTGGTAAGGGCTACTGCGTGCATGTGAGAGAGTAGTGAATGTTTGTGCTGGTGCAACGCTGGGTGAGCTGGTGAGGGGTAATGGAGTTTTAATGTTCCTACAAAGAGAAATAAAAGATTGGGCTCCTTTTAAAAAAAATAAATGCTAATAAAATGATAAGGAAAAAAAATTACCAGGTGTTTTTCTTTTTTAAATTTGTTTGAATAAATAAATAAAGTAAAAATGGAAATAATAAAAAATTACAGTTTTTTTAAATTATTTTTTGGGAATATTAGAGTATCAATCTAGAACACTAAATCGCCTCATAAGATTTAGTAGTCTAGAATTCCAAAACACTAAATTGCATAAGGCGAGACCTCACCTTATGAGATTTAGTAGTCTAGATTTTTTTTTTGCCAACAATTTATGTTTCAAAAACAAACAAATGCATCCTAGAAAGAACTAAATTAAAATAAAATAAAACTATCATATTTTGGGTTGCCTCTTAAAAAACGCAATTGTTTGACATTGTTATGCTTGACGTGGCCTTTTTCCTCTCCAACTTTTATATAATTGCATTTATGTATTCCTTAAGTAGTGTCACTAGCCCTTCCTCTTACTCTTTAGTCAACCTTTCTGAAATGATTGTGGGTAATGACTTTCCATAACCTAAATAAACATACTTCAGGCGATCAGGTAATACCTTTAATTTTATCTTTGGAACCTGCAAAACAAAAAGTAAGATTTTCTTGTGAGTTATTTTAAGTTCATCATTTAAAGTTTCCGAATCTATTAGCATTGCTGACAATGATTCTACAACTTCATAAGTTTCATCAATTTGCTCTTTCACTTTTGATTTAGCCTTACACTCCAACTTCTCTTCAACACTCTCTTCTTTAAACATATCCTGCATAAATGAATCCACAATAACCATATGATAAACGGATTGAAAATCATTTGGGTATTTCATTACTTTAGAAATATTGAAATTTACTATATCTCCGTCAAACTTTATAGAAAGAGTACCCTCGTGCACATCGATTATCGTCTTAACCATCTTCATAAATGGCCTACCAAACAAAATCGAAGCTAGAAATCCACTAGAAATACTAAACTGTTAACTTGGACTAAAACATCCTCAATCACTCTAATAGGATTCACATACGAACAATCAACTAGTTATATAATCATATTAGTTTCTTGGAAAGAATTCATATTTAAAACTCGATAAATTAAGTATGGCATGACATTAACGGATACACCTAAGTCTAGCATGGCACGCTCAATTTTTCTATTATAAATAACACACAAAAGTGTAAACATACCTAGATCTTTTCATTTTTATGGTAATTTCCTATTTGTCACAGCTGATACATTCTTACCTAAAATTATTCTCTCATTGTCCAAGCTTCCTTTTATTTATGCATGACTCCTTTAAGAATTTTGCATATTTTAGAACTTGTTGAATGGCTTCCAAAAGTGATATATTGATTTCCACTTTTTTGAAAGTTTCTAAGATCTCTCTTTCATATCCAACATCTTTTGGTTTAGCCAACCTGCTAGGAAAAGGAGGTAAACGTGCATTAATTGATATTGATGAAGATGAATCATTTTTTTTTACCTTTGTTGATTCTTTAGTTGGAAGCTCTTCCTTCTTTTCTCCATCATCGTGTTTTTCTACCTCCATTGGTGAAGAAGTTCGAGATTGAATTTCCTTACTACTTCTCAAAGTCATTGCACTCACATTCTCCTTAAGATTCACCACCATTTAGGAAGGTAATTTCCCTAATGCTTGCACTTCCAATTTACTTTCCAATGTGGCTAATTGAGTGATATGATTTCCTAAGTTTTGAAGGCTTAACCTTGTTTCCTATTGAAATTGTTGAGTACTATTAGTAAATGCTTAACAATTTCATCTAAAGACATACCTGAATTTGAAGATTGATGCTGAGCATATGTAAAAGCTTGAGGTTGTTTAAAAATTTAAGGTTGATATTGTTGTTGGCTTCCGTGATTTCCATAGCTCAAATTTGGATGATCCTGGATTGTAGTAATTGGAATAAGGGTCATACTTTCCTTCAGGTTGACCAGGAAAGCCCCCTATTACGTTAGCTTCTTGAAAAGAGTCTTGTTTCAATATAGGGCACATATCCGTAAGATATCTAGGAAATGAGCATATTCCACACACTCTTGCTGATAGCAAATGACCTACAGCCATTTAATGAACTAGAGCAGTTAAATCAGATATTTTATCCTCAAGGCATGTGTTACTTACCTCATTCACATGCTTAATAGCTCCATCCATCCTTGTCCCATACTGTTGAGAATTTTTGGCCATAACTGATATCAATTGTCTGGATACCTTAGGTGTTTTGTTTACTAGAGCTCCTCCACTGGCTGCATCGACCATACTTCGATCCATTGACAATAGTCCTTCATAAAAGTATTTAATTAGAAGTTGAATTGGACAACTGGTACATAACTTATTAAACCTTTCCCAATATTTATATAATGTTTCTCTAGTAATTTATCTTCTCCCACATATCTCCTTTCTGATATTCACTGCTCTTGATGCAGGAAAGAACTTCTCTAAAAATATTATTTTCATCTCATTCCACATTGTCACTGAGCCAGGAGGAAGATAGTATAGCCAATCTTTTGCCTTATCTTTCAATGAGAATGGAAAGGCCCTTAGATTAATTTTTTCTTTTGTCATCCTTTGTAGCTTCATTCCAGAGAAGACAATATGAAATTCCTTCAAGTGTTTATGCAAATCTTCACCTGTAAGGCCACGAAAAATAGGCAGTAAGTGAATCAAACTAGGTTTTAATTCAAAATCTACCTCAACATCTAGAAATTGAATGCATAAAGGTTGTTGATTCAAATTTGGTCCCACTAACTCCCTCAACATTCTTAGGTTGAGATTTGTTACCTTTTCGTCTGCTTCTTGAAAATTAGAGTCTTCCCCAATTGTTAGATCTACTTCAACTTTCACATCTGAAGGTGAATGACCACTTCCTTGCTTAGTCTCTTTTCTCAAGCGACACGTTGTCATCTCAATTTTTAGACTATATTGCAAGTTACCTGCATGAGAAGCACGAATCATACAAGATAAGAGGTTAGTAGTAACTGTAAAAATAAAAAAACAAAGAAATTAAGAATCTTGAAATAGTTCCCTAGAAGCGGCGCCAAATTTTGGTCAAGTTATTAAAACCTCCAAAATAATACCGATTCTCCAAACTTTTGTAGTAGTTATGGAACCAAGTCGAATCTCTAGAGAACTAAACACTAGTTTCTTAATTTCAAGCAATAAAATTGAATGGGGGGTTTTTGATTAAATAACTGATTAACTGAAATTAATACAAAAAAAAATAAATCAACTGAATTTAAATATGAGAAAGTCAAGATTACCAAACTCTGATTCAGGGGAAAGATCTTATCTAATTGTAACACTGATCATTGGTTCAAAAAGAATATTTTCACGATTCAAGCAGTTAGTCCGAAACATATCCTATAAGTCTCAAATTTTCCTAAATTAATTGGTTCAAACCCGGCATCCAAACCAAAACTTATCATCTATTGACTGGGGGTGATATCATTCCATATCAAATAAATGATAGCAATAAGCTCCGTGAAAAAGACTAAGCCCTAAATTAAATAATCGAGATAGCTGCAACTATTCAATTTAGTTTTCTTGTTTATCATAAGTTAAATATGGAAATTCATAACTAACATATTTGCTACTTGTACTGTTCCTTCATGACAATTACGGATAGCGATAAAATAATCAATATTAAATTAAATTGTCATATTAATCGAATGTTAATCATTCATGAAATATGATAACTTAAAACAAGAAATACTTGAATTAAAATGTGAATAAAAGTTTGAAACACAAAACCTCATAATGTTACAATTAAAGTATCGAATCCCCTTAAAATAAAATGATGAGTTTAGCCACATATGGCTTTCGCTCCAATAACAAAAATAGAAGAAAGCCTAAGAATTGTTAAAAACGTGAAAAGAGAGAAAACATCCCTTTTATAGGGTTTTCTAATCTAATCCTAATCTAACTCTAACTTCCAAAGATGTCTGTCTAAAACAAATTCAAAATCAAACTCCTTCATTATAAGGATAAGGTGAAGTCTTCCAGTTGAATTCCAACTCTTCAAGTGATTAGCCTTATCCACTACATCAATCTCTTCACTTTATCCAAATTTTGTCATTATCATCAATAGAGTCCAAATTTGATGCAATCTCAACTTTTTATCTCCTAAAATAAAACAAGCATTAACTTTAATATTTAAGCATAAAAATAAATTCAAAACAAAGGAGATCTTATCAAATAATCAGTCAAGATGAGATGTTATCAATTCAATTAGCTGTCAAATCTAATGTATATCCAAAAGGGTTAGTGGAGGATGTTCTTATACAAGTTAATGAAAACATTGTATTCCTTGCTGACATTTATATGTTATACATGGAAAATGGATATACAATAACCTTAATTATATTATGTAGGTCGTTTATGAAAACAGAAAGGACAAAAATTGATGTGCATAATATAGGTCTAGCAATGGATTTTGATGGGGAATTAATGTAATTTCAAATTCAAGATATGATGAAATTTCCTAATATAGGTTGTCTTACATTTTCAACTAATCTCAGCAAAGGATGTCTTTAAGCTAGAGGAAATTAATCCAATTTATTATGGAAGATGAATGATTTCATTATCGAGATAATGATGTAGAATAAAAGTGCTCTTAGAAGCACCCTAAGTTTATCGTCCTTTTATGTTAAATTCATTTTTATATTATCTTTAATTCTTTTTAGGTCTCAAATACCTTTAGGGATTGAAAGAGGTAGAAATTAGGTGGAACTGAGAAATAAAATTAAGGAATTCCAGTTATTTTGAAGGACACCTATGATTATGGATATGTCCATATGGACTCATACATGAACATATGAACCTAGACATGATCATGTAGCAAGAACCATGAAAGTAATTGTAAATATGTACGAATGGGACAATGTTGTGCAGGTATTAGACATGCCTGTGTAGAAAAGGGCATGCTCATGTGAACCTAGACATAACCATTTAGTTTGGATAGTGTAAGTCCTTAAAATTTTATATCTTCACGATTTTTGAAGTTTGGAAGTAAGATTAAAGGACACGACCCTATGGGTAATAGACATGCCTATGTGGGCACTAGATATGGCATGTGGGTATAAGTATGGTTCTAAAAAGAAGTAAAAGGGAGAAAAACCTAATATGCTCCTCTTTTCCTTGAGCTACCAAACATATTCTCCACCTGTCGTATAAGACATGTCCTGAAGAGCCACCCAACAATGCCTAGCACTTGTAGCAAACCCACCCACCATGCAATCTCACTAAATTTCAATCATAAACAAAGAGAAAAATAGGGCAGTTTCTTTTTCTTCTCTCTTTCATTTCCTACTTTTGTTTTCCATTATGTTTTACTATTAAACATTAAGGACAATGTTTTAAATAGGTTTGGGGGAAGGATATTTTTCTTTGTTTTGGTTTTGAGTATTTTTAGGCTATTTGAAAACTTTATTCTAATTTCTTATTTATGCCTAATGCTTTTGGGAGTTTATAACATAATATATGCAAAAGAAATATTTGATAAACTAATTTGAATAAATTGGAAAATGTGTGCAAATTAGGACGAAAACTGATTAAGATGTAGGCTAACACATTGATAAGTTGAAATAATTAAGATATGCACTTAGAGAAAGCGAGGCAATTGATTGATTAAATATTATATGAAAATTAGGTGAATTTGTTAAAACATGTGAGCATTTGAGCCTCAAAGGATATGAACATCATATGCCTATCCATTTTTCTTTAGAATGTGATTATGTGTCTTTTAGATACCCTTATAACTTATATTGAACCAATTTGAATTGCTATGATACATGTAAGCTTGAATATGATAAAGGCCTTCCTTGTTTTAGTCACTTCACTTAAAAGGCCACCTTAATTATCCTTAGTTTAGTCCCTTTGAGCCACTTTTTAAATCCCTTTCTTTTTTTAAAAAACCAATATCACAAACCTAATAGATAATATATCTAGTCACCCACTTATATGTTTTAATAAGGTACTTTTGAGCTATTTTGGGAATTATAGTGACTTTGCTTAAATTGTTTTTCCCAAGCTTTTCATTTTTGTATTTAGTTTATCTTTGTATCATAGCTGCCCATTTTGCATTGATGATTTATTTTCTTCTTTAAAAATATAAAATAAAATAGAGAGAGAATAATTATTGCCATAGTATATTTGCATTGATAATTGAGTACTTGGTTATGCTTACATTTCTTTTACATTTTATTTAAATTTCTTATTAAATATATGTAGTTTTAGCCTATAATTCTCTCTTTCCAACCCTTAATCCAAGCCCCATTATAACCAATTAATAAAATTCCTTCTAATTTATGTGTTTATATGTTCATTATGAGAGATATTTGGTGTCTATAGGAATATATGGTAACATTAATTGTGACCAGAGTTTGAGAGTAAATACTTAAGCTGAAATACTTATGTGAAAGAGGAAACACTATAAGGAATTTACCAATGCTTTATGCTTTTTTTAATTAAGATTGTCTTTAATTATCTTTGTTTATATTTTCTAGTGAAAATCAAGTTTGATGTGTGATGATGCTTATCTGTTTTTCTATCTACATCTTAAGGAGCGGGAATGGTTTAATCTCCTAAAAAGTGTTTTAGTAAAAATTATTTAGATATCTTGTTTTGTTAGTTTTTCATTTGCTTATGGACAATCGAAGATTAAGTGTAGGGAAATTTGACGTGTTACAAATTTACCCTATTTTTAGCATATAAATACTCCATAATCTTATTTTATGTGTTCAAAATTATTTTTGTTTACTTTTTTAGGAAAGTGGTTAGAGACATTATTTGATTGGAAAAAGAATTGAGCTTTAATCAAATTCAAAATTTAAAAATAAAGAAGTAATATCGTAAAAAATCAAGGGAGAATTAAGAAGATTTGGGCTGAAAACATGTTTTAATTAGCAAATTTGGATCAGATTATTATAATCAAATTGAAAATCTAGTGAAGTAGTCTAGCATGATCTTATGCATGGGCACGTCTAGTGGCAATTGTAACTTCCAAACTTCTAATCTATAAGAGAAAAACATCTTGAAAGTTCTTTGAATCTTATCTTGTCTAAATATAGGTGGAAATAAGTGAAGTTGATAGTTTTAGGATCCACAAAATCATAATAAAAATATTTCTATATAGAAGTAGAGTGGTTATAAATAAGGTCAAGGTGGAGGAGAAAAGCATCGAAGTTTAAGCCAAAAATTCCAATTCTTCAAAAAGTCCTCTTTTTCCCCTTTTTAATAAACGCTAAAGTAAATTTTTTCATTTGATATTATAGTAGTTATAGCCATTATTGGCTAGTTTTCTTTGTCTTGGTTGAAGGAAGTGAAAGCCTTTTGGAACTTTGAAGATTGGAAGGCAATTAGGTCTTAATGTGGAATTTTTTCATTTTTTCATATATTATATTGCTTTTCTGCTTTTGTTTCATATTTATTTTTGATTGATTTATAATGTGTGTAATTAGCATATTAATTGAAATGATCGTTTGCTAGATTAAAGTTTTAATACATAAAAGTTCAATTTTATTAATCATTTATAGAAATTAGAAGTTTTAATTGATTGCATCATAAATTATTACTTTTAGGAAAGCATTAAGCTAAATTAAATGCAACCACAAATTTTGTATTATCTTGCTTCAATGGTCTTTCTTTTTTTAAAGATATTATTTAATTAAATTGTTATTGCATCTAAGGTTGATAAACAATAAGTGTTAATTAAATTACATGTTTTTTATTAACTAGTCCTACTGAAAGAAAAATATTTAATATCACATTGAATATATGATTGAAATAATTATTTTGCACTGATGATAAATCATAATTCCAAGGGTAGAAGCAACCATAAACCAAGGTTCATTTTATTGATAACTCTCATTTCATTATTTTCTTTGGCAGAAAATTTCATATTATCGCAATCCTCATTTTATGAAATATTTTCTTTTATAGCAATTGCAAACTAGAATTTCTTATGAGATCAACTCCTACTTTCTTATATTACAATTGTTTATTATATGAATTTAGGATTTAATTTGGGGTGCAAGCGATAGCTCCACCATTTTTATTTTGTTATATTTAATTATTGCATTACTCTTTATCTTTGTAACATTGAGGAAAATGTAAAACTCAATTGTGGGAAGGGACTAAATTGGCTTTTTACCCTATTTTCACTTAGTAAATTAATTTCATTACCATTAGCTTCTTAGGTAACAATTTGTTAAAAAAATTAACAATAAAAGAAAAGAAATTAAGAAGATCAATTAGAAGTTAGATTATTTTATGATTCAAATAGGTTAGGTAATTAAATGTGAGCACTAATAGCTTAATTTTAATTGGATCTAATGATCTAGAGAATGCATACTTAAGTTTAATAATTAAAAATTTTGTATAATTTGGAATTAAATTAGTTAGATGAACGTAAACTTCTTTTAAAATTTTCAAGCATTTCAGCATCTTACTAGAAATAAAACAAAAATAAAATTTTTCATGAATAAAGTGATCAAAAATAGATTCACTATACTGAGTTTAACCTAAAAAAAAAGTTAAAGCTAAAAGTGCTCCTAGTAGCCATTTGAATCAATGACCTAGTTAAGTAACTAGGAGGTACTCATGGTAGGGTGCAACATTTTTGCTTCAAAAGTTAGGTAACTTTTTAAATAGGCCTCTAATGATCCATTATAATATAAAAATAAATGCTCCATTTTATATTAATTTTAGGTTGTTAAAATGATTGGAAGGGAATGTTTCTTAATCATTTATATTAGGTAAAAATTATGTGAATTAAGTTGATATTTGAAGGAATATTATACTAAGTTAAATTAAATTACAATTTAGTGCAAGTTTTTTTAAACCTATTTGGTTGATGAACAATATGATTGAGGAGATGATAAGTACTTTTGATTTCTTCAATTGATTTATTGAATTTTTTACTAGAATTGATACTTATTAAGTTGAGACCAACTAAGATTGATTTGTTTGAGGACAAGAAGTCTTGTGTCATTTAAGCAGAGTCTTGATGTCCATTTTCGTCAATCAAATGCTCAATGAATAAACACAATTCGTCGCTTTCCCCTTGTGCTTTGGCGTGAAAGCGAAGTCGTAAAGGCAAACGTTAGCTCTTGGTTGTTTAAATTGCCACCCTCCTTTTAATTCTCGTTGAATTTCAATTCCTATCTCTTTTTTTGTGCCTCAATTCCTTCCCATAAAAAAAGTTTCCATTTTTCTACATAATTACAAGACTTTTGAAGAGACATGGAGAAGATAAGGTAAGTTTGATTACCAGGTAAAAGCTAGGAAAATACACGCATAGACACCATCATCAAGCAAACAATTAGAGATGGAGTTATCACTTGGTCTTTCTACTAAAAGTTTCGACCCTTTTGTTTGATGCTTTTGTTCGCCAATTTTTTGAATCACAGGAGTAAAATGGAAATGTATTAGAGACCATATTTATCCCACCATTCTGGGCATTTGGTAGAGGTCTGCCATTCTTATACCAAGTGTCAAAGGATCAAATGTCACATAAAATTTTGCACGCATATCTAAAAGAATGGTGTAAAGAAAAAGAATTTCCGAATGAAAGATCATATAGTGGTTCAAATATAGGGTCAGTGAGTGGAGTAGATAATTGCAAGAAAATCCACAGGAGGGAAGGCCCCAAGGAAGCAGTTGGCCACAAAGGCCGCTTTTGTTTGCTGGAGATGAGAGAGCATTAAATCAAAGATGAAAGAGTGTTAGATCAAAAAATTTTGCTATAAGAAAAGGTACAATTGTGTTTTGATATATATAATTTTAGCTGTTAGAAGAAAAGTTTCGGCTGATTACTATCAATCAATTGATGAAAACGTTATTTTTCAAATAATGTTATTAGCTGTTGGAACTGTCAAATAGCTAAAATCAACCAATCACCTAAAAAAATAGCTAATTGGGTGATTACCAATCGAGACCAAAGTGTTTAAATAGCACATTTTAAAAAAAAAATTACCAAGAAATCTTTTGCCTTGATGTCCAACTCATCATTAAGGCGTCACTGTCCCATTATGTTAATGTGAGAGTTATTTAAGTTAAAGCAAACTAAAACATAAAACCAAACGACACAAATGAAAGCCATTCTTTCGGCCTCTCGGCTTGTCCTCAGCAAATCACCATCTACATCATTCCTTTTCATCTCTGCTAAAGCAAACAGCCTCCTCTATTCTCCTTCTCGAAGCTTCGTAGCCATGGCCTCCTCCGACGAGTTTGTTAAAGGGACTGTTTCCCCAAACGGCGTTGCAGTCCTCACTCTCGATCGCCCCAAAGCCCTCAACGCTATGAACTTAGGTCCTTTATTCAATTACATCCCTTGCCTTTTCACTTTATTTTAATCTCAACTTAGTTTCTTTTGTTTCAATCCTGAGTTGGTAAGAATCAATTCTATTTCGTTTCAATTCGCAGATATGGATCTTAGGTACAAGCAGTTTCTTGATGAATGGGAATTGGATCCAAAAGTGAAGTGCGTGCTAGTGGAGGGGAGCTCTCCTCGCGCATTTTGTGCAGGTTTAGTGTTGATATATGTGTTTGTGTGGTTGATCTTCACTGCTTACGAGTGAGAAGCGTTATCATCATCATCATTTCTCACCCATTTTACTTACTTCTTAGTCGTTGTTGCATTCTATTTGATGAGTGTAAGGAGACTCTTGAGAGTGAGTCCTCATGACCCCTTTGCAGGAATGGATATTAAAGGCGTTGTTGCCGAAATTCGAAATGACAGGAACACTCCTCTTGTGCAAAAGGTGCCTTTGTGCACTCCTCTGCAACTGATTCTTCTTTTTAAATGCTAACATCTCATGCATATCATGCCTTTTTCTTATAACTTCTTTCCCGTTTTGATTTTGGATTGTTGTAAGCACCAAAGCCATTGTTTGTTGTAGTTGCTAATTCATTACCAAGGTCTTAGTTTATCTGCAGGTGGGGATGTCAAGAGTATTACAGCCATAAACCAACTGTCAGATATGATTGAGGTCTTGTTGTGTTCTATTATCAACACCCCCCACCGCATGCATTTTGTTTTGTTATACTTGGCAAGAATTGAATGCATTTTCAGTTATCTACTTGTTCATGATTTATTTGTTATTAAGTTAATGCTGTTTTGGTTTATAATATTCATGTTTCCTCATGCTATTCTATTCAAATTGATTTTATAGTTTTCGACCTAACCCTCTCTTCATATAACTTTAGGAGCTGAGTGATTGTTGTGATTAGGGGATCATATTATGTTATTTTCTTTCAACCATCTGATAGGTTCCACTTCAAATTTTGGCTACCAAGATCTTTATTTTGTCATCCAAAGTTACACAGAGATTGAAATTGGATATTGAAAAGGAATAACGTCTCATTTAGTGTAAACTTTTTTGAATTTTTTTACATCAGTGTCAAACCGTTTAAAATTTTTAATTTTTCTTTTTCTGATAGCCATGTTGGTTCAGATGTACTTATTAATTGCCGAATGGGAGATGCTATCAAACGTGATAATATCTACTTGGATTTAACATTAATAATCACAGGAAAAGTAAAAGTCTTGTTGTTCTGTGTAGACATGTTTGTTAGTAATATTTTCATGGTCATTTTGATGTGTATATTTTGCACTTAGAACTGTGGTTGACATATTGCAATTCTCTCTATTCTTTTGTTCTTGTCATAGAAATAGGAATATATTTCCTTTGAAAGACTGTAGGGCCAAAATTTTATCCTTTATACAAATACATGCAAACTAAAATATGCAATGATAAATTCAAACTGGTTTGCAGCCAACAGTGACCTTAACCATCCATCTGAAAGCTTCTAATGGAGCTTTCTTTTTGGAAGACATCAAATGATTAAGTGTTCATACTACTGATTTACAGCTAGTACATATCACTCGTTCTATTTCAAGATTATGTTGATAGCGGCTTATAATTATGTCAGAGGATCTTATTTATTGCATCAGAGTGGTGAAGAGTTGATGATGAAGATACGAAAATGCTACAGTTGGTAGCAGTTTTTATTGATTTAGATGGAACTTGAATGATGAAAAGCTGCAGCCCTTTAGTTAATGAGGGTTCATAATGATGTTATTGTGTGTCTACGGGTGCCCATGCAGTGACTTGTGTATATAGGCTATTTTTCTTGGATAGAAAATTACAAGAGACCTTTGTTGTAGACGATCCCAAAATTGAATTTTATGGAGCCACTGTAGTTTTGTACATCTTATATTATCCAAAATTTTATTTTGAATACGTGCATTTGGATAGTCTGATAATGAGCTTCTAAATGTCTTATGTGATATCAGGTATTTACTGGAGAGTACTCTCTGATATGCAAAATTTCTGAGTACAAGAAACCATATATATCATTAATGGATGGCATAACAATGGGATTTGGGATTGGCCTTTCTGGTCATGGTCGCTACCGGATTGTGACAGAGGTATAAATCTTCATACAGGAATAATCTTTACCTGAATTCATGTAGGATAGCATCACAAATTGATTATCCCTACATTTTGGTGCTTCTTCATTAACTTGCTTGCAGAGAACTGTTCTTGCAATGCCTGAAAACGGAATTGGCTTGTTCCCAGATGTTGGCTTTTCATACATAGCAGCTCAAACTCCAGGAGAAGGATCAGTTGGTATGATTTTCTCATCATATAGACAATCTTTTAGCATGTTTAGTCCTCTTGTTGGAATGACAAAACTATGTCTACAATTCCATTGAGAAGATGCTTTGTATTGTTGGCTTTAAATTGCACACTTTATATACAAGTAATTGTATGCTTTATCAATCAGTATTGTAAAGACATACTTTAATGCTGCATTACCATGTGTAATTTTGCTACACCTGTGCATCAAAACGGACTTAAGAGGAGAAGTAGTTGGTTCCTGCCACTTCTGACCTCAAGGGCTGGTGATCATGTTATGTGAGGGATTGGCTTGATGTTTCAATGTTGTTACCCTCTGTGACTCCCATAATATAGATAAATGCATTAAAAAAAATACATATTGATCATATAGATCAGTTTTGTGTTGCACGATTAGTGCTTTCTGGTAGCTGAAATTCAAGAGTTTGGTTCCTTAAACCGTTTCAGTTATTTTTCCTGCTTTAAGCTATCATGCCATAAATTTGTGCAAGTAAAATCGAGAACATAGGCCATCTGAAAATAGTTGACAACTGTCAGTATTCCCAATTTCAAACCCCCAGATACTCTGCCTGTATACAAAAATATAACGAAACCAACCTCATAATGTGGTGATTTGAAGTGTTAAGTTTTGCAGGTTCTTATCTTGGATTGACGGGGAAGAGGATCTCTACACCCTCAGATGCACTATTTGTTGGTATTGCATCACATTATGTGCCATCAGGCCAGTTGGGATCATTGAAGGAAGCTCTCCTAGCAATGACCTTGTACGTCAGTCATTTTAGCTTGGTCAAAATTTAATTATTCTCATAATATTTGGTATGTGATCTAACTAATTGATATTCCATTTTCATGCTGTTGACTTTAGCACATAGCAGCAGTTAAAATTCAAAATAATTGTTTTGTGTGCATCAGCCTGCTTGTTGGGATCATGATAAAATTCTTTAACTTAATGCTTGGAGCTAAAATTGAACTGCCATAAGAGTTCCGTCTATGACAAATGAGTTTCAATATACTAATTATGTTTTCGGATCCTCTTCATCTTAAGCAGAGTTTTGCTGATCATAGTTCACTGCCTTTTTGCTGATTATATGATGGTATTTGTAATTTCGTACAAGAGATATTGGTGGCCAACTTAAAAATATCTTTCTGTAGAAATAGTACGTAATGGTGATATTGCATATCTACTTTCAAAAGAAAATCTTACTGTAGAAATAATATATTCGAAGTTGATGCAGTTCCCAAGACCCACATGAGGACATTAAGGAACTTTTGAGCAAGTACAGCAATCAACCAGAGTCTGAGGCCCAGTTGAAATTGCTCTTACCTCGAATAATTTCAACCTTCAGTTCAAACAAATCAATAAAGGAGATATTTGAAGAACTTAAAAATCATCAGCAGAGTGCTGATACTCTAGGTGAGTGGGTTAATTCTGCAACTTCTACAGATAATGTCTTGTGTTTGTCTTGGTTACGTGTAAAACTCTGATAGGAAACTTATGCTAATAGATGTCAGTATAAGAGGAAATAGAGAAACAGATAGATGAACCTGATAAAGAATGCTAGAATTTAGATTGTATCGATAAGGGAAGAAGATATCGGATGACTAAAGGCGGTGACCAACTCCCCACTCTCACAACCTGACAGATTACCCAATCCCCCATCCTACCTCATTCATGCCCCTATTATACCCAACATTCCTGATAGAGAATCCTAATAACCTGCCACGTCTCTCCTCTATATGGTATTAGCATTCTAAAAAATAAACAAAGCCTTTAGCCTGTAGAAATGACAGCTTTGCCAGCTGTTGGTTCGTTCTTTCTCCTTTTATATTGTATACGAATAGGAGGCTTAACAAACTCTAATGCCATTGTGGATGTATGGTACTCTTGTCTTTGGAACAATTTGTTATGCTTGGTGCTCTCCACGTATTTTTTATCTTGCATATTTTCCAGTGGGGGAGTGGGCCAGCGAAGCTCTTCAAGGTCTTGCAAAGGGTGCTCCATTTTCGCTTTGCTTGACACAAAATCATTTCTCCAAAGTTGCATCTGCTTATGGGAAATCTGACAATGAATTGTCCAAGGTGAGCTGGGTTTGGTGATTTCTGTTTACGATTATGTCTGTAGTACTCACCATGTGTAGAGTTTATGAAGTAACATCCCTATTTCTCGGGAATGTTTCTGTCATTCAGCTGAGTGGGGTGATGAAAACAGAATATAGGATTGCCTTGAGGTCCTCGTTGCGAAACGATTTTGCTGAAGGTGTTAGGGCTGTTTTGGTGGACAAGGATCAGGTTCTATTCACAAAACTTCTTATGATGCAAGTTATGATTTTCCCAGGATTTTTTATATTCTTTTAATGAATTGCAACCTTGTACGCTTTTGTTGTTCTTGTTTCGACAGCTTTTTACTTTTTCTGTTTTCTTCCTTTCAGATTTTTTATTTGATAATCCCTTTCACTTTTGAATAACATAAAAAACGCAACCACCAATATGTAATTTCCTAAAAATATTTGAGTTTTCACAAGCGGCAAAAGTGTAAACATAAGCAACTTTGGAAAAGAAGAGCTTCTTCTTCTTCTTCTTCTTGTTCAAGGAGGGTGTAAGTATCATGATTCTTTGTGGTACGGTAAAGCTTGACTATTGTTCCTCGAATCTTTTAACTCATTTTCAGTAGTGCGGGGCCACCCTAAGACATATTTTTCTTTATGGATTAGCAAATGAAGAATAATTTTTAAAAAATCAAGTTCTGTATTTTGGAGACCATTGTATCATTAGTTTCATATACATAAATAACTTGAGTTGTAGCTCAAGGACGCATTCAAGTGTCATGATACTTTTTGGTATGTTAAAGCTTGTCGTCGAAGGAAAGTTGAATCCTTTTCAGTCTCCATTTTGGATACCACTGCATCATAGTTTGATGTTATGAAGTGGCTTCACTCATCATCAATGGTTTTGGTTGGGAGTATGATTAATTATCTTGTCCTTGCAGAACCCAAGGTGGAATCCTTCAAGTCTGGAAGAAGTTGACCAGACTGAAGTAGAATCTCTTTTCAAACCATTAATGCCTGAAGTTGAGTTGAGAGTGTGATCTTGCTCTCCATTGAATAAGACGATCTTGTCATCAACAAAGATATCAAGGGATGCTGAGAAGAGAATGCCTTTGTATCGCGACTCAAAGTGCCCCCTTTTTTTTCTCCCCCCTGTATCGTCCTTGACTTGTAGACAAGAAAACATCTATCGGGCTCTGTGATTGCTACTCTTGGTTGTGGAGAACGGCCTTTTCTATTATTGTCCTTGCAGAAAGCTTCCGAAGATTGATTCTTTCAGGCACAATAATTTGGTTTTTATGGTAAAGAAAACAAGTTATAACTCACTCACGTTCACGTAACAATGATGTGTAAGATGAGATGGTTCTACGATGTTAAAAGACGGGACAAGCATATGTAGACACTGCAAATGTTTTGCATATTTAGCCTCCATCCCAAACCATGCAAAAAAATAACTTAGAATAAGTCGATTTTCTGCGTCGGGATTGAATATTGAACAGCAGCAGTAATGCCGAATTTGTTGGAATGCAGGAAGCGAACCATCATGTTAAGAAAGAAAAGGGCAAAGAAGGGTTGAGAAACCAATAATGGATCATACTTGCTTCTTCTTCTTCGAGAGCCTGACCCAGGTGATCCTTCAAATTACCTTTGCTGCTTGTGATTTGAACAAGAAGAAGAAGAAGCTCTTCTTTTCCAAAGCCATTGACAGAAATTGAGGGCCGTAGGCAAGGCCAGGCCTCCTTTGTCCCTTCCTTGCTTCCCATTTAAAAAAGAAAAAGAAGAAGAAGAGATTGTTAATTACACGATACGATTTGATTTCATTACCCCTAAATTCATTTATTATAAGATATTCCTCTTCTTAAATTCCTCTGGTGGTTACGTGAGGACTGAGGAGTCCCGTGGTTCACTCAATCGGAATAATAAATACTATAGTGAGAGGCAGACTCTTCCGTTTTCCTAAAACTCAAAAAATCGGCAGATGAATACAAGTTTCAACCTCTGTAGTCAGAGCTTATAGTTCCTTAATTCCAAGGGGCCTCCATTACCTTCCACCTTTCAAGTTTGGTGTCAGCGTCAAACGATGTCCTGCTCCGCTCAGACCGCCGTTCCTATTCTCAAAACCGTCACCATATCCTATAACCACCTCAAGGTTCGTCTCCCTCCTTTTCCTTTCCTCGTCAAGAACCTATTTGTTGAGTGTTAGGATTCAGGAATGAGGACTGAGGGCCTTAATGTTAATTTACCGGCTATATTTTAGGAGTTATTTTTACATTATTATCTCATGTTAATTTGTTTATTAGATATCGGTGCTTTAGTAAATTAATTAAATTCTTTTTATCTAAAAAAAATCACGTAATACCGATTACACCATAACTGTTATATGAATATTTTGTTCTCCAATCTAACACACGGATTTTCATAATTTATTATTGAGTTAACCTTTCTTTTTTCTTAAACTCTTTTATTCATTTTAAATAAAAATTTTGATGTAGAAAACAATGAGTTTAAAATTCAACCGGAAATAAATGGTTTAAGGTTTAATCATTATTAAGCTGAACGAAAAATGAAATAATTTAAAATATGATTGAAAAAGATTATTAAATTGAAGCTGAACGAAAAATGAAATAATTTAAAATATGATTAAAAAAGGTTATTAAATTGAAAATTTAATAAAAAATTTAATAAAAATTAATTGATTTATTTTTGTTTATAAGAATTTATTAATTAATAAAAATTGATTAATTAATTAATTAATTGAATTAAAATATTAAAAATCGAATAAAAAATTGGACTGAAATGGTTGGATTTTTTAACAGAAAGAGTCCTAAACAAACGTTTGGAAAGATGAAATAATTAATTTTGCTACATACTAATGAACTGAACATTTCTTATTAATCAACTCCTGAAAGAAATTGTAGAAAATACTAACTAAAAAGGTCTAGCAAAGAAACAATGACATATGAATTCAAATTAAAAATAATTTGTAAACATAGAAGTTAATTACGCTACGTGGGTCAAAGCAGTTTATGCCTGAATGATCTTATGATTGGCATTTGTAAGTTTGGTTTGTCTCAAAACATTACTTGTTATCTGTCTATTTGCATGTTTCTCTCTGTTTTTCTGTTTCACTTTTCTTCCATCTTTTCTTTTGATTCTTAAAACAGGACAAGCATGCCAACTTGTCATCAACAATTGAGAAAGGTTTTGGACCGAATGGGCTGGGAATTCTGTCAATTACAGATGTACAAAGCATTCTTTCTTCAAACCTGTCCTCTATGCTTGTGCTTGTGCTTGTGCTGCATCATCCTTTTTCTATTTTCATTTTCTCTACTTCAGGATGCACACTTTCAACCTTGTTTTTTTTTCTCTTTTCAAATTTTATTCATCTCATTTACGCTAACAACTCATTGCACTAAAGTGACATTATGCAGAAAGGATTCTAGTGAATGACTTTCTTGGACCTCACACGTTTCATTGATTGATTTAAGACGATGAATTTCAATTAAGGCTATACTCTGTGGTTTTTCCGCCTTTTCCCATTTGCTTTATTGTCAATTGAAATGGAGAAATAGATTTCGATGTAGCTTCCTAAGCTAGCTGTAATAAAGGCTTTATTGACTTGAATTGGTGTGCTGTCTGTGGTACTTTTAAAACATTAACTTAATGGTAAGCAGCATGACCCCATCGCGGGTTGTCCTAACTATACTTGGGCACATACTTCAAAATGTTGCTTTTGCGTCTTGAAAATGTTGGAATGCCCTCAAATGCATTGCATGCCTGTAAACAACGGGATTTCAGTGTGATTCCTTAGGAGCGTGGCTATAAATATTGATCGCTTCAAGATGAAGAGCCAGATCAAGGTTATATAGTCTAGTTCATCAGATAGGAAATTGATTTTAGTATAAAAATTGGAATCCAGTGGATGTTACACTTAAAATGTTTATAGATAGATAAAACTTTGAAGGGATTTTGTGACTGCTATCACATTAAATATGCTTGGACTAAGATTTCAGAAGAACTTTTATAGTTATTGAGCCAATGATTAAATTCTTTTTTCTCATGTTATGTTGATCTCAGGAAATTTAAGTTAAGCTTTCCTCAAAATGAAAAGTATAACCAGTCTGAAATTAATAGTGACATTAAAAAATTTGAAGCCCAATTTTTTTTTTTTTTTTAAGCTTCATAGAAAAGATACATAAGTTCCATGATGCTTTATGTTTGCATTATTATCTGCAGTTTGTAGTTTGCAAGAATAAATTCTCTTAATCCCTATGGATAACCCATTTTGTTGAATGCTCAGAATGCATGAATGAATGTGACCTATTATTTCTACAGGTACCAGGATATTCTTCATTGCGTCAGAATCTTTTACATATTTCATCAAGGTTTATGCTCCAAATCTTTTAGTTGCTTTAAATACCACTGGAGGTACACTTAATGATTTCTGAGTTATGGCATCCATCCTTCTGTTTTGTTAGATTAGCCAATCTTCCTGAAGAGGCAAAGAAGGATCTTGAAGACCCAGATAGTAGGTAATTGTCATCGTCCTGTGTTCTCAACTCCATTAGGTTCTTATGGCTTAGGTTATCCACTTGCCCATCTTGCTCAGTTTTTGGGATTTATATTTCATTGGCAGGTATGTTCATCCATTACGGTGCAACTTCTGAGCTGTGAAAATCTTTGAAGACAAGGACATTTGTGTTGACTTTTATCTATCATAGAGTAGCCAGATTCTCTAACCAACTTCTTAGGAATTGATGGACGTTAAGAATTTTTCAAATAAATTTTTTATGTCATGTCATGCTCTTATTCCAGCAGGTTGTTCTGATGAATAAAATAGTTTTCAATGACCTGCACTATTGTATCTTATCTGGCTCAGTCATTGCTGTTATTTTTCGACTCAACCTTTTTGTTTCTTATATCTGTCATTTATTTACAGGTATAACTTTGGATGGAGCCATGGAAAAGAGAAACTTGAATCTGGGAAGGCTGGTAACTATCCTGTAAACTAGATTTATACGGCTCTGTAAACAGTCAATCTATATTTTACATACTGTCGGGAGAATGTTCCAAGGATGAAAAGCTAGTATATAATTACCATGCTTGTCCAATGACTGGCATATTCGAACCGAATGCAGTGATAAAATGGTGTTGGTTTCAGTTGTTTTTGTACACAATGCATGCACATATAGTCACAATAGTAATGTATTGCAATACATATAAAAGCATGTTTGATTTATTAGGGACCATTACTTGAGTTGCTTTGCTTCCTTATGCCTTGTCTCATATTTATGTTAACTATTATCTAATTGATATGTGCTAGGGATGTGCCACAGATGAAAACTAGACCAATCATTAGAACTGCATAAATGCTTAACAATCTACTATGGGACAATCAGTTTTTGGTGCTGTATGTATGAGTTGTCTTCCATGAGATGAGGCAACCCAAGCTTTTAATTTTAATAGAAAAGTAGGGATAGGATAAACATCATCAATTCAATATGTCTTCTAACATGGGCACAATCCTGTGAAAATTTGAAGAAACTTGTGTTTAAGACTATCTGTAAGTCTAGATGTAATGATGAAAGATACTTACCTTGACATCTAACTACTCGCCCTATGTTCACACTTGGAGCTGTCTTTCCCTTCTCTTTATAGAGTTCTAACTTGTAATTATTGAACCAATGCTGCACTAGTCCCCTGTAATTTAGAGTGAGGGCATTCAATTAACAGCAACATGTTGTTCTTTCATTCCTTACAGATGTTTTAATAGCCATATTCCAGTACCAGTTTCAACTATTCAAACTGGTGACCTTTCCACTCTACCTCTGGTTGAGGAACTCAATACTTCAGTTATGCCTTTAATTCTTTTAAACAGAACTTGATTTAACCAAGGTTCAGCTCCATTTCCTAACTAGTTTTTATACCTCGTTCTTGTTCTCAAAATATTATTTTTACATCCCTTGGGACGTCAGAGGATAACTCTGGTCCCTACTCTTTGAAAACTGATGTATATTCAATCACTTGACATACATGACATTATAGTGGAAATTCTTTCAACTTTGGTGTTTTGAAGTGGTACATGCATGCATGTTACCTTCTGTGTGTGTGGAGGATTTCTCGTTTCTCTTATTGATTCTATTCGGTATCAATGCTTAATGATAGTTATCGTGTGGTGAAGTATGTTACTAAAAATCAAAATTTAGACCATTTCAAGCTTCATGATTAGAACAGTTATGCTGGGAAACACTCGCTTCCTATCCTCTAAGGAGTGCGGCAATGTTATCTTTCTTGCTTTTGTTGATAGCAATTAGTTATTTTGTACATTTGATGATAATTTGAAAATAATATGATTGTTTCTTGGTTAAATTATGTAAGTCATACTTTTCATCCTTTTTGTTCCTTTTGTTCTCTGCAGATATGTGGAAGGGCTCCTTCTATGCAAATCCAATATTTGATGTTCCAACTACAGATACATACTTGATAAAACGGTAAATGTTGGAAATGATATTTATTTTCAATATATATATACATGTCTGAGTCATTGCTTTAGGGACTGTAGATCATTAAAGTTGGACCCTTGATGAGATGGATAAAATAAGATGACATTCTTCTCATATTGCATATCTTCTCTCTTTTCCCATTCTTCTGTGTTAGCATTTTTTTTAGTGCTGAAAGGTTGGTGCATGTTAATCACACAAATGGTTCTCAAAATACATGATGCTGATCTTTTCAGGGTGTTTTAATTTCAGAAAACTCATTCCAAACTTCATATTGAATTATTTGATGATTACATGAAGGCCTACTAAAGTGCCTTCTGATTGAGAAGTTCAAGGAAAAAAAAAAAGATTGAAAGTTGAAAGTTTCCCAAGTGCATTTTTCGATTTCTCACTTGTTTAATGCATTTTTATACATGAGCTTCCTATACTCTAGTGACTTTCCTTGAAAGTTTGGGCGGAGTTCATAATTAAGCATACTCATTTATAATCTGTGTTGTAGGTACCCATCATATTGTGGGTCAAATATATGGCCAGAGAATGCTTTGCCAGAATTGGAATTTGGTATGTTTTGAAGATCAACAATTTGTATGTATAGGCTGCATCTCAAGGCCTAGAGTTTCAGCTATCTCTTAGAAGAATACCTGGACTTTAATATGTTTTACTTATTGGGACACAGCTTGAAATTTCAATATCCTAAAGCATTCAATAAGTTGTTGAAGTGTGGTCTTATATTAGTTATTAAATGACTGATGCTATGGACTCAACCAACTATCCTTCAAGATTTAAGTTAGCACCATGCTGCAGCCACCATATGAAGTCTAAGTAAAATATATCCCGTCTTTAGCTACGAGTCTATTGACCTAACAAAATGCAGCTCCCCATTGAGTCATGGTATGCTGATTCTGTTCTACTTAAATTTAAACTAGATATCTTGCATATCAAATTAATAGAACCTATATGGCAGCTCCTCTTCCCAGCCATTTCAAGTTAAGAAGATGCAAGGCATCTCTCCTATATAAGAACGGTGTGTTCCAAGGTGTGATGTGGGAGAGAAAGAGATTCTTTTCATTTTTTTTCAATATTGAAAGAGTAACAAGAGTGAACGGTGTTAAACTTTTTATTATCCTGGCGTCGAGTTGTTTTCTGGAGGACTTCTCCAGTGTCTTCACTGTATCAGAGTTTAAGCACCAAACTCGAGATTGATTGATATGGTTTTTCTATGCCTAGGACACTAGGATATCATACCATGAATCAAGAAAGACATAAGATAAAGGCATATTCTATTGGTTAATGGTTGTACAGTCCCAATTCTTGATTGGAGAGGACACCAAAGGCCTCTCTACCCTTCCATCCTTCGGATCAATAGAGATGGGGGTTGGTTTGTTCATGTTGTCAAAAAATTGAACAATAAAAATAGATGGTGAATACTTGATTGAATTGATTGGATCATGTAGGAACATGGTTCATGCTCAAGTATGTACTGCTGGGAAATAGGCAATCATCCTAGTAAAATTCATGTTCAGTTTGCATATGGCTTAATATTTAATTGTCAATTATAGAGAATACTTACTGAATTTTAGATGGCATATTTTGTTTCCATTATGTAGTATTTTTGTACAGTAATGGATTTCTGTTGAAATATTTCACAGTTTATGTGATATAAATTTAATTAGGTTGTCCACCTTCCTTTCACGCTACAATTTTTTCTTCTGTGAAATTTCTAATTGTTGATTTGTAGCTTTCAAAGCACTTGGAAAGCTGATCCTTGATGTTGGACTGATGTTAGCTTATCACTGTGATCGATACGGTAAATTCTACAAGACTACATGTTCAACCTTTCTCATACATGCAAACTTCTAATTTTTAGATGTATAGCCTCTTTCAGGCTTTTACTTTTAACGGAAAAAATCCACCAAAATAAAGTGTCTGGTCACCTGAACGTACTTGGAGTTGGAGTTTATGGCCATTGTAATACATCTAGTTCCTGCATATTGCTTTCTCTTCTCTCGCTCTTGTTACTTTATTTATATAGAAACTTGATATACATAAAAATAACATGCTCAGGTGCATACATGCAAGTCATTAGTGAAATTTTTATGGTATTTGAAAGGAGTTATTTGAATAGTTAGTTCCTCGAGAATTTCCTCTGTGATAGATAATCTGTGTATTAGCTTATTAGGACTGTAAATGCTTGGTCTCAACACCTTTGGGCATGAATGGATGTTATGTTTATTTGATGTGTATGAGTCTAAATGTCCACATGCAGTGTAAGCATATGACATCAGAATAACAAGGTTCATTCTGAGCTGAGTGCAAAACTACCTGCTTTATACTTCACCGAGTCCTCATGAAGTGGTCATATAGATGTTACATATTTACTTTACACTTCTTTGTTTTCTGTTGTGGTAATTACGTAGTCTATGAAGTTCCATGCTCTTAAATCTTTTGCACGTGTTTAGACATACAAATATTATGACCTTCAGTATCTATTTAAATAGTTGTCTTGATCAGTTTCAAATGGAATGGAAGTGAATGAAAATGAAGGCCTTGAACAGATACTTCTTCGTTCTCGGTGTCATAAAGGCAGACTGCTTTATTATTTTCCATCAGAACAAATGTAGGTTATTTCTCCTGTTTGTTGACACTTATAATTTCTAAGCTATTCTTTCCGTGTTAAAAGCCTAATTTTGCCTTCCAGTGATACTGCCGTAGTTGGTGACTCTATGTCATCTTGGTGCGGATGGCACACAGATCATGGTTCATTGACAGGTGATTATTTGTAGATCAACCACACAATTCTAGTGTTGATTGGTACATGGTCCCAAGAACTTATTCATGTTAAGAGTCTAGCAACATAGCAAGTTACCACTCCACCTGGTACTCGTGATAACCTCTGTTAATAATTATATGTACGTTTACTAGAATTTGAATTTCAGTGGTACAAGCTCAGAGGTAGAACTATGTTTCCTAAATTGTAATTTTCTTTTTCTAATTTTGTCTTATTCCTGTTTTAATTCAATATGTAGGTCTCACCTGTGCCATGTTTAAAAGAGATGGTGTAGAAATACCTTCCCCTGATAGTGCTGCCGGGCTTTATATTAAAACTCGAACTGATCAAATTGTGAAAGTATACTATCTTGTCGTTGATACTTATTCGTGCAAATTTGGTCTTACAATACAAACAGTTATAAAATGTTCTCCTCTCCACCGCATATATGTTCTCTTTTGTGTATAAAAGTATGATTGTGTTGGATGTTGGTGATGTATATCATATGATATTTCACACTTTTTACTTCTATGCATATTTCATGGACTGAACTAAGTTTTCTTTCTGTAGATTTCAGGATAAAATGTTGATTGATCTTTAGACACCTGCTAATGTGCCAAAATGTGGAATTTATTGTTGAACGTTTGTTGAAAAAACTGAGATTCTGACAAGTTCTTGTTTAAAATTCTGTAAAATGATGCAGAGCAACCCTTTTGGTTGCAACATCATAAGATACCTTCCTGTGAACAGCAGGGTTAAATTTCTTTAATTGAAGGTTTATGTGGAATATGGATCAGCTTTTGTCCAATAAGTTAGGCCTATTGGAATGGCTATCATTGTGTTTACTACGTTGTTGGAGTTCTATCTCTCTTTTTCAAAAAGTCATCTTCTTGCATCAAAACCTAAAATAAGGAAGATGTGGAGGGGTAGTTTCTATCCATGCAAGATTATGATGAAAATTTGATTTTCTATAAGCTGATAATATAAATATAGGTTTAGTGATTATTGTCTTTTTGCTTTACCTTGTAGGTCAACTGCTTTTTACATGAAGTATATAAGGGGATAAAACTATAAGGGAGTTAAAGAAAAAAGGAAAACAGATTTCTTATATTTTTTACTGGGAATTCCGAATTAACAGGAGTGAGATGCAGTGACACTTACTGAACAGGCATATTTTGTTTTACTTTTCCTACCATGAATGTAAATTTTGTAGCTTTGTTCTTAATCCTTACTGGCTCTGGAAACATCAATCAGTGGAAAAGAATTATATGACTAATACTGGTTATACGATAAAGTGCTTGTCTTATAATAAAGATTCATACTTCAGTCATTTGTGCGAATCCTATTCTAGATGCATTCTCGATGATGTGAGCTTCTCATAGAAACATTTTTCTTGCACATCAGGTTGTCTTTGGAAGCGATGAGATAGCATACCAAGTTGGTGAAACCACTGAAGTACTGTCGAGAGGTTATCTTTGTGCAACACCACATTGTGTCCGGGTACTTTCTACAATTTTTTATATTGTTGGCTTCACAGGATTTATTTCCTGTTTCTTGAGAAACCATTGAAATATTCCAAGTGTTCATCTGTTTGCTTTGTGTGCTTGTTTCATGGCAGTTCTTAATATTTGATCTTTACTATGTATTTGTTGCTGCTTGATTGTCCTTCTCATTATAAGCTAAAATTTGGAAGAGAAACGCCCCAGCTTGGAAACACCCTTCCTTTTGATCTTGTGCAACCTTTTTTTTTCTTGTTGCCCAATGGTCTTTGTATTTTCAAGGACTAGGTACAGATTTCATCTTCTTTGTTAATTGAGAAGATTCATTTATGTGCAGATGAAAACTTGAGAGAGACAACTTGATATGCGATGAAAATCTTCTGATTTTTTTTAACCTATAGATGTACATAATTTGACCAATTATATGAAGCAATTATAGTTTTTGTCCTGCTCTTATCAATTTATGAACACTCCTGCCACATCCTACCTTGAGTAAATAAGTCATGATATAGATAATATATATACATAATACCACATGAGACCCATTCCCTCATTTGTTATCTAATGATGCAGAGCATGTATTAGATGAATTTATAAGATAGACTAGGTGTCAAAAAGTTCAATCCTTTGGACTTCTCAAGTATTTTCTTTAAGGTTTTTTAAGTCTTTTTGCTTATATTTTAGTCTTTTTCATAATTTAAGTAGGAATCCTACTAGAGTTTGTATTCACTACTCTATAAGTGTGTACTCTCTATTTCTTTAGAACACAGTATCGATAATATTACAAATTTTTTCTCTCAATTTAAATATATAT
This sequence comes from Erythroxylum reticulatum, assembly GCA_025504915.1. Lineage (NCBI taxonomy): Eukaryota > Viridiplantae > Streptophyta > Magnoliopsida > Malpighiales > Erythroxylaceae > Erythroxylum > Erythroxylum reticulatum. The sequence continues at coordinate 36,887,590 of JANSVA010000008.1, read as the reverse complement.
TTCAGTGTTCTGAAACTTGTATACCAAATCTTAAAGACATAGTCAAGTACTTACCTTTGCTTTCACGCTAATACATTGTGTCATCTAAAAATGATA
>JANSVA010000008.1:36872879-36887394 GCA_025504915.1 Erythroxylum reticulatum | reverse complement strand
TATACCAAATCTTAAAGACATAGTCAAGTACTTACCTTTGCTTTCACGCTAATACATTGTGTCATCTAAAAATGATAGTAGTGCAACAAAGAATTAGAGGATAGTATTCCTATCAAAAAACAAGTGCACATCTTCTTTAGATTGAAGTGCTGATGACTTTTGCAGCTTGATTTAGCATTGCTGTAGATGCAAAGTGAATTGAAGGCCTGCTGAATGTCACCATTTTTCTTTTTGAAGTCAAAGCATCTAAATTATGGTTTTATTTATACTTTGGACTTGGATCTAGACATGGAGTTTATGATTCTAGTTACAACTCTATCATAACTGAATGTGTAGTGCTAGTTTCTTAAGTTATAATAAGATCTTGAGTTAATGGAAGCAGAACTACCCAATATTGTTAGAATTAATTGTAGAATAAGATATTATTTTTTCAGTCAAGAGATATTATTACTTTATCTATACATCATTCCTCCTTATCAGTAAGGCTTTTGGTACTATGCAGTAGACGTACAAAAAATGAAAGAAAAAATATGTCATTTTGTATGTTTCATTTGTGGATGTAGGACTTTATGGTTGAATCCTATAAATGTGGCTTCTATCTTCCCTTCTACATTCTTTCCTTTATTTTCATACTTCAACACGGTATCGGATTAAATCTTACGAGTCTAGTTGTGTTTTTGTGTGTGATGTATTATCTTTGTTTGGACCTTTGGTAGTTCAAGACCTGGCTAATTTAGAAGAGTTATTAATTCGATGAATTCTCTTTTTATGCAAGCAGAGTTTTTTGTTGTTGGTTAGATGAAAGTGAGAAGAGGTTTATAGTATTGGCTCGAAGAATCTCTTCCTAACGTAGTTGGTTTTCTTTTATGTTATTAGTTTCTTTTTTTAAAGGGAGTGTTAGAATATTGGGAGATTCATTGTAATCATGCTTAATTTGTTAGACGCAAGACTATTTGTAAAAATATTGATCTTATTCTATAAATAAAGAGATATTAATATGTACATAATTATCCTTATAAACCAACTTCCTATATTCTGTGACAAACACGTAATATTTATAAGAAATATGTAGTGTGTTGATTGTTATGTCCGTGAACATAAGCTTTCATAACCGAATCACTTAAACATAGTTCCATCTTTCCCTCCTATATTCATATCTTTTATTTTTACATTTCAAACATTTGTAAATGAAAATGGAAATTTGAACAATATCTATTTTATTCCGTTGTATGAATTAGAATTTTGAGCAAAATGATTAATAATAATTGAATTGTAACCAATAATCCTAATTCTAAATTTCCGAGTGTCCCAAACATGGCATAAAGATTTCATTCTCACTTGACTTTTCCGTAGCCGTATTTAATGTTTATCTAATATTTGTATTTTAGGCACCTTCAGGAGAAAATGCTTCAACTGTTGACCGGTCAACTTTTGCATTGTTCATGCAACCTGATTGGTAAGTTATTTTACAAAAGATGAGTGAGAACGTTAACCTCTGGGTCTTTGTGCTTTCAGCATTGATTTTGAGCGTGAACTGCACTTGGCAGTTGAAATTCTCTACTATCTAGCGAAATCTGTAGCTTCAGCAGTCACGTATTAATATCAAGATGCTTTCCAATGAATTGATTAACTCGCTGCATTTTTTCATGCAAAACGGAAAAAAGAGAAAGAAGGCAATTTGATGTGAACCTCAGTTCTACTGAATTTTTGTTTAGGATTTCATTCTCTGACCAAGTTAAGTATGTCTTGTAGGGATGAAAAGCTCAACTTTCCAGAGGAAATGCATATACATAAGGAGGTATGTGTGTTCTAAAGCCTTGAATTTGATTACAAGCCCGATCTTTTTAAAGGGACCAAAAATGAAGGCGTATTTAAAGAGTTTTTAGGGGCCAAAAAGGGGATTCATATGATTTTCCCTCTGTCAGAAAATTTAACTTCAAATCCACGTTGTGGTTTTTGGTTTTGTTTAATCCTCTGAACAGTTTGTCCTTCTGGAATGTTTATAGAGTAGCCTCCTGATTAAAGTCCCAATGATGGAGCAGGACAAAGTAATCGGTACTCAATTAATGATTAAAAATGTCTTCGTTCTGAAATTTGGTGCTTAAGTAGTCAGTGAATGCTTGATTGAATGTTATGATGCGTTTGTAATACTTTTTATTATTATTAGATTATAACAAGCATCAAGTTTCATGTACTTGTTTTCGTTTTCAGCTTAAGCTAGCCAACCATTGTCTCACATTTGGAGAATACTCGGAGAAGCTCTTGGACAAATACTACCCTACCACTTGAAGGCTTCTGGATGGAAAAATAAATATGAATGAAACGTCAGCTTGTTGGTGCAGCCGTATGTTATTTGTTAATAATTATGAATAAAAGGAAAGATAACGCAGTGGAAAAGTCTAAAACTGCTGTCCACGTTCGAAGGATAAAAAGAAAGACGGCAAAAGGAAAATCGCTATATAATGGTGACAAGAGGATGAATTATTAAAATGAAAACATGGGGGAAAATGGCCGATTCTTTTAGCATGAGCTTCCCTACACGCCTTCTCCTCTCCTTCCTTTTCACTTTGCTCACGCCGTTTTTGACTATACTGTTGTTTTTCTCTTACGTTTCTTTTCATTACTCTTTTATCTGAAAATCTCCGCTTAAATTAAGAACTGTGATAAATCCTTGTACTATATGTTTATAAGGTGAACTTTAATATGAACATGTTCATCTACAAAACATATTTATGTTTGATACAAACAATCAAATGTATTCTTATCAAAAATATTTATCTCCAAATTGGGTTTAATATGTTAAAAAACTGAACCGAAGGTCGGATTGATAAGACAAGTTTAAAAATAAAATTAAAGAATTTAATATATGATTAAAAGAGATTATCTTAAAATTTGAAGTTTAATTAATAAATATATTATAAAATAAAAATTAATTAGTTTATTTTAATTTATGAGAATTTATTAATAAATAAAAATTAATTAATTAAAAATTAAACTAAAAATTTGAATCTTATTTTTAATCGTTACTTTTTATTGTAAATCGGTTTATAATAAAAAAAAAATGTTCACACCAGTCAGCAATTGTGATGAAGGGCAGTAATGTAATATTATCGCTTAAGAGTTTCCGTCGACATATCCTATAATATATTCCAGATATAGGGAGGGTGCATGCCAAGTCCAAACTTACTTGCTTTGTCGATTCCATATCCATATCCCGTCTATCCATCTCTATATATACTTGTATACACAAATATGCATCAACAAACTCAATTACCGAACGCCATGTCAATCCCTTACTTGAGGAAAACTCACAGCAAAAATGGGCTTCCCAGTAAGTGTCTGCTCGTGGTGAAGCAACACAAGACTCGTTGCTACATCCTCGGACGTTGCATCTCCATGCTTTTGTGTTGGCACGACCACGCTGTTCGTGACTGAATTCTCGTCAGAAACACTCTTGCTGTGGTTTGGGTTGAAGAAAAACTACGCTTATCCCGGAATTCTCCAAGTTGCTAGGTCATTTGGTGGAAGAGCTGATTAGACTGGGTGGCTGAGGAAGTGATTCGTCATCTTGGGCTTGGAGTGGGAGATGCCTCTCCGCGTACTACCGGTGGAGTACTGTACATAGGGCTGGCGAAAGGAATTCGGTTCTACTCAATTACCCAGTATTTCTCCTTAGACTTTTTGTTAGTTCCCTCTCAAGTCCTCGATGAGTACTGATCTAAACTGAGGATGATGTCTCCTTACTCTTGTATATGATTATTGAAGAAAATTACGAAAAACAGAGAATCGTACTCAAATCGGAGAAATTAGAATTCTGGTACAATCCCATTTTAGTTTCTTCTTACTTCGGCTAAACATCACTAGCCAGAACGTAGAAATCGACGTCCATGTCACTTACGCGAAATTGACGAGTAGACGTAAACATGAGTTTACTCTGTATCCCATGACGCGTACCTGCAGAATCTTGCTGGCGTAAAATATAATCTAATTTGGTAAGGTTTTATTGTATAGAGAATTGGGATAATATACCAATAATTAGAAGAAATAAGAAGAAAAGAGAGATTTTTTTTTTTTGTTGAATTGTCAAAACGTACGGTATACAGGAGTATATAAAGAAGAACTGACAGCTACAATTAAGGTCTTACAACTATGATCCTAATTTTATGATTTCCGTATTTACAGAGAATTTCAATCAAATCTCTACAGTCAATTCTCAAATATTTCAACACTCCCCCTAAGTTAGATGCATGGATATCACACATGCCCAACTTTCCAATGAATTTTGAGAAATTTTGGCTTGACATTGCCTTGGTAAGAACATTTGCCAATTGATCCTCCGATATAATCTTTGGTAACTCTAGTATTTTTTCATCCAATTTCTCTTTGATGAAGAACCTATCAACTTCCACATGTTTGGTACGATCATGCTATACCGGATTGTGGGCATTATCACAAGCAACCTTGTTATCACAAAATAGTTGAATTGGTTGTATGGATTGATAACCCAAGTCTAATAAAAGACGTCTGATCCACAAAACTTCACATAATTCAAGTGCCATGCCTCTAAACTCAGCCTCCGCACTTGATCGAGCGACAACATTTTGTTTCTTGCTTCTTCAAGTAATAAGATTGCCTCCTACAAAAGTAAAATAACCAGAAGTGGATCTTCTATCATCTACAGCTCTAGCCCAATCTGCATTAGTGTATGCCTCCATGCTAAGATAATTTTCATTCTTTGTTAAAAAAATTCCTTTTTCTGGAGCAAACTTTAAGTACCTCAAAATGCGCATAACTGCCTTCAAGTGTTCTTCCTCAAGATTATGCATAAATTGGCTTACAACACTCAGAGCATAAGCAAGGTCAAGTCTTGTGTGTGCTAGGTACATCAATCTTCCCACAAGTCTTTGGTATCTCCCTTTATCAACTAGAACTTGATTTGGTTTAACAAATAACTTCGATCCCTCTTTAATCGGAGTATCAGATGGTTGCCAAGCTGACATACCCATTTCTTGTAATAGATCCAAAGTATGTTTCCTTTGAGACAAGAAAATTCCTTTAGTTGATCTTGAAACTTCAATTCCAAGGAAGAACTTCAAAGGGCCAAGATCCTTCATTTCAAATTCTTTCGATAAGTAGTCTTGAAGTGCTTTCCTTTCTTCAAGATCATTTCTGGTCACCACCATGTCATCAACATAAAAAATAAGTGCAATGATTTTGCCTTGTCGTTTCTTTATGAATAAAGTGTGATCTGCATTGCTTTGAGTGTAACCAAATGCCTTCATAGACTTCGTCAATCTTCCAAACTAGGCTCTTGGAGATTGTTTTAGCCCATACAATGATTTCTTTAATTTTCACACCTTTTTACTGTATGCTTTAGGTATCATGCATCCTAGAGGAAGATCCATATAAACTTCTTTTGATAATTCTCCATGTAGAAAAGCATTTTTTCACGTCAAATTGTTGCAATGGCCAATCCAAGTTTGCAGCCAGGATAACAAAACTCGAACTGTGTTGATTTTAGTCACTGGTGCAAAAGTTTCAGTATAGTCAATCCTATAAGTTTACGTGTATCCTTAGCCACCAACCTTACTTTAAGTCGCTCAATCGTACCATCAGCTTTGAATTTGACAGCATATACCCCTCGACATCCAACTGTTTTCTTTCCAGGTGGACAGTCAACAAGTACCCAAGTATTAGTTTAACCAAGGATTTCATTTCCTCGTTCATGGTTGCTTTCCACCTTGGATCACCTAAGGCTTCCTGCACACTATTAGGAATAGATATAGTGGATAATTGATTTACAAATGATTGGTTTGATCCTGACAATCGATGGTTAGACACATAATGGCTCATTGGATATTTAACCTTACTAGAAATTTCAGGTTTATATCTGGATTTAGGAATACCTATATTATGTCGTGATAGTAGTTGTCTTCTGGATGGTTCGAAGACATCCTCGGTTGATGATTGGTTTGGTACTTCTGTTGCTTGTACTATATCAATTGAATGTGGTGCATCCCTATCCAGCTCTTGAAGTTCAAATGAATCCACATTACCTTTCAAATCTTGATCTTCATCCACATCTTGGCTCACTTCTTTAGATGGGCAGAGAACTTCAGATATTATTCTAGGTATATGGACATTATACTCTAAAGTCAGAACTTCCTCTTTGCTCTCCCCCTGAAGATCTGAATCAAGAGAAAAATACATAAAGTCTTCATGAAAAACTACATCCATTGTAACAAACATCTTTTGAGTGGGAGGGTGATAGCGTCGGTACCCCTTTTGATGAGTAGCATATCCAAAAAAGACACATCATAAGGCCTAAGGTTCTAGTCTGCTACGATGCTGCTTATGAAGGTGTACATATGCTACACACACAAAAACATGACAAGTCAAATTTGGGACTATTGGTGCCATCCCCACTTTAGTAAGAGCTTGAGAAGGAATTTCAAATTCAATAGTACTAGATGGCACCCGATTGATCAAATATGCTACAATGGTAAGTGCTTCTCCTCAATAGGGCAATGACATATGGGATTCTATCAATAAGGCTCGAACAATTTCCAATAAATGACGATTTTTTCTCTCAGCAACCTCATTTTGTTGAGGTGTGTTAGGACAAGTAGTTTGATGAAGGATTCCTTGTATTCTCAAGTATTGTTGAAATTCATAACTCAAATATTCACCTCCATTATCACTACGTCACACCTTTACTTGTGCATTGTACTAAGTAGAAATCATTTTATGAAAGTTATGAAACAACGCACTTACTTCAGTTTTAGACTTCATCAAGCACACCTAAGTCAACCTAGTACAATCATCAATAAAAGTCACAAACTATCATGATCCACCTAAGCTGGCTACATTGGACGGACCCCAAACATCAGAATGTATAACCATAAAAAGGGTCACACGTTTATTCATGCTAGATGTAAATGATGCACGATGACTTTTTGCAAGTTCACATACTTCACATCGAAAACTAAAAACATCAAGTTTTGTAAACAAATTGGGAAATAATTTTTTAAGGTAGCTAAAAGAAGGATGACCTAAGCATTAGTGTCATAACCAAACATCATATCTCTTCCCCCTTTTTTCAGGATCGTCTACCATTAGTGCTTGCACCAATTTATTTGAGCTATGAGCCTCGAGATCTAGGTAATACAGTTTCTCCTGTTTAGTACCATAACCAATCGTCCGCCTCATTTTGATGTCCTTAAACACACATTTGGGCCAAAAAATCATAGTACATGATAAAGCATTAGTAATTTGAGAGACTGACAAAAGGTTATAATCCAATGTTGGAGCAACTAAAACAGAGTCTAAATTTAAATCATTGTTAAGAGATAAGGACACTTCCCCAATGACAGGTGTAGCAGAACCATTAGCAGTGGAAATAAATTTTTGTGAGGAGGATTTAAGGGTTAGTCCTTGTCTAGAATCAAATATCATAGGGTCTGTGGCACCGGAATCAATTATCCATGCATTATTATTAACAGGTACATAAGAATTTAAGGCCTTACCACCGTTACGTCCTGTAGTGACTAAAGCCGACGGTTCTCCAACAGCAACGTCTTCCTTCTTCTTTATTTCCATTGCTGGAGTAACAGAGGCTTTGTTTGATTGCCTTTTTCGTGGATCCTGATTATGATCCCACCATTCAGGGTACCTAACAAGTTCAAAACAACGGTCCAGGTTGATCACAATGGGTGCATTTGAAGGTAGATTTGTTACCCCCTATAGGAGTTTTGGACTTTATTTGTTTCAAAGAAGACCAGTTCGGATTCAATTTATTTCTACTCACCATAGCTGAAGCTTTAATTTTTTCCAGTTTTGTATTCATTTTTGCAAATTCGAACAGATTCTCGGCGGACCAATAAGTAACATTCTTCAAGTTTAGGAATTGATTCCTTCTTCAGTATCTCCCCACGAACTTGCTCGAACTCATCATCTAGCCCAGTGAGAAAAATATGCACCCTTAGTCGCTGGATTGATTTGTAATAAGATTCATCATCTTTCTCGATTTCCATAATCACCCTGTCACGATGATCCAACTCACTGAAAATTTCAACTAATTCTCCATAGAAAGTAGAGAGTGATCTACCATTTTGTTTGGTGGAGAAGGCTCTATGATTCAAGGAAAAAACTTGCAGTTCATTAGCTCCATTGTAAAAGGCTTTTAACAGAGCCTTCCAAATATCTCAAGCTGTGGGCAAGTGATAATATCACTTTATAATTTCAGGGGATATGGACATCAGCAACCATCTCTTCACTTTTTGATTGTCTATATACCATCTTTCATAGCCATCGTCCTTTTCTACTGGAGGATCTCCTCGGATAAGTGTAAGTTTTTCTTTTTCCGCAAGATGCATTTCTTTGATCTAAGACCACATATCATAATTTGTTTCATTGAGAATAATCTCAACATTGAAGGATGAATTTTCAGATTGAACAATGATAGGAAACGACTTAGTTCCAGAAGCTTTAAATTCTGATTTGCTCATGGTCCTAAGTCCAAGCCAATGGCTTGGATACCAAGAAGAAATAAGAAGAAAAGAGAGAATTTTCTTTTCGTTGAATTGTCGAAACGTATGGTATACAAGAGTATATAAAGAGGAAATGACTGCTATAATTAAGGTCCTACAATTATGATCCTAATTTTATGGTTTCCGTATTTACAGAAAATCTCATTCAAATCTCTACAGTTAAGCCTCAAATATTTCGACATAATTAAAATAGCAAAAGGCACATTTTTTATTCTAATTTTTTCATTAAAATATAGTTCATATCTTAATATTTTGGAAAATTTTAACGATTTCAAAATATTTAATTTAGATTATAAATTAACCAACCTCTTAACAAGATTATATCAATTCCAATTAACATAATGCAAATTTATTATTTTTTAACATTCATATAAAGCTCACTAAGCCACATGAAAGTCAGATAATTCAGCAAAATGCATATATTTTAATTGAATATAAATTAAATTTAAGCTAATTTTATTTAATAAATCCTAACTAAAACTAGTAAACATAATTTAACCAAAATAATATAATTTAATCTTAATTAATCTAATTTTAATAAAAATTGTAATTACTACAAAATTTTCAATTTAATGTTTCCATTTCATGTGATATGAAACCAATGAAATATTAGTTTGTAAAATTCCCTTTGTGAACTATAATCAAACGATCTTTTGAAATCGTTAGCCATTTCAACCAATTGAAAATTCGTTGGCCACCATCTTTATTATCATCTCTTCACTGTCTTCAGCATGGAGACAATACATTATGATAGGTAAGCTTTCGTTTGTTAATCTTCGTCTATCTGTCTCAAAACGTGATAAGCATTTTTGGGCGTGTTCCTTGCAACATATGATTTCTTAATTTGACGTGGTCTTTACGTTGTATCTTCATGATGATTTGTAAATTGCGAAGCACAAGATGCATCATGTTCCGTAAGCAACATTTATTAAAGTTTTAAAACTAAATAACACAGTGCATGATTTTCAGGCATAAGCAGACATCCCTGTAGAAGTATCATGCTTTCAAAGCTCGATAAATAAGATTCTTCTATGTGAAACCATGTGGATTTGTTTTTTTAAGGATTTGTTATAAAAGTATCCAATATGAAAACAAATCTCAAACCATAAAAAGAAAGTTCCTAATCACTTTGTTCTATTAGCTCATTATGGCAACAATATAGTGGTATGATGAAATGCATGATGACTTTGATGTCCTTTATCTATCTGTGCCAATCCTAACTTAATAGTGGAGTTACAACTAGTAAGGAATTAGAAGACTTCTTTGCTACAAGTAATGAAAAATAAGTTCTTATTGAAACAACTGTAGTAATACAAAAGTATTGTTAACCAATGCCTTAGAGAGAGAAGCTCTTGCTCCTTCCTCGAATACCTCCCTTTTTCCTCCCCCAATTCTTCTCCTTCATCTCCTAATACTAATCTTTCCTTGGATTCTAATCTTTTGATCCTAACTATCTTCTTTTTGACTTCTTTACTCGAAAGAATCCTAGTCTAGGATACACCTTTACCCTTTGGTTCAAGGGTACATTTGGTAATTCTCCTTCTTTGAACCCATTAACGTAGCTTTCAAATTACAATTTTTAGTTGAAACCTCTGGGTGGGACTTATCATGTGTTTTCCCCTCTATCATTTTTTGCCTCATTGAGTAATCCTCATTGCACTAACCTCCCCCCTTCCATCCTTCTTCATTTGATTCCTCACTTGTTCCACCCTTTTGTTAGTTCAGTTCTTGTTCCTAAGCTAGAGACTCACTCCTAATCATTGTCCCCTTTTTGATTTTCTCCTCGTGAAACCTCTACCAACTGCCCTCTTATAAACTCTAAAGCTTCCACTAAGACTTAAAGTAGCTTAGTTAAGCCTAGGCAGGAAAAAAAACATAACAAATTCTCTTTTTTTTTTCTTAAGGCAATTACTTCTTATGATGGAGTTGTCTCCTCCTTTAAACTTGTTAGGAAAGGAGGAGTCGGTCACGCAGGGGAAACAAAGTAACCATAACCAATAAACCTTTCCCTGTATGAACAACCATAACCAATACCAAAAGAAAAACAGCAGCCAACAAACTCACCAATGCAAGAAACTAAGCAGCAAGAAATAAAGAACACAGGCAATTTTGACGTGAAAAACCTCCCTCAATGTGAGAAAGGAAAAGCCACAGGACCTAGTCTAGGAAAGAAAAACTCCACAATTACCAATCAAGTTACAAAGAGTTTTTCACCTCTAGATAAAACTAGAGTCACCACTCAACTCAAAATATAACAATAATCATCAACAAGATGAAAGAATCAAAGAGTTGAGAACAATATCACCCTTAGAATCTGACAGTAACTTCGACTGAAGATCAAAGCACTTTGGAGACCTCCAAATCCAATCTCCACTGTTCAGAATGAAGAACAACGAGAGAGGAATCTCTGGTTAAAATTTTAGGTCGATCCGACAAGAAATCTCAATGCGATCAAAGGTTAGAAGAATACTGCAAAAAGTTGAAAATAAACAAAAAATCTCCTCTTTTTCTCTTTTCCCTCTCTTTTCTCTTTCGGCTAAACCTCTCTTCTCTAAACCTATTTAGGGTTAAAAACACCCTTTTATACTTAGGCTTTGGGCTCCACTTAGAAGTGACCCAAACTAGCAAAACCTTCTATATGTGGGTGCTAAAGCTTGGTCATCTTCCCTAGTTGGCCTTTTCTTGGACAAGAGACACTCATATACCCATGTTAATGTAGAGGTTGTCTGTAAATAGGGTAAAGTGGGACTGAAAAAAACTCTCCTTACTGAGGGTAATTACTTTATCTTTAAGTTTACTAAATATGAAAACGTTGCTACTATTTTAGAGCAAGGACTGTGAAACATTATAGGGAAGCCCTTTCTCCTACAAAAGTGGCACCCTGGTATGGTGCTTGATAGAAACAAATTTAAAGCAATCCTTGTATGGATTAACTTTCATAATCTGTCATTAGAGTATTGGACTTTATAAGGATTGAGTTTTCTAGTTGGCTCACTTGGTGAGCCACTGTGTATGGATTCTCATATAGCAAAGCTAAACTGTATTGGGTATGGAAAATTGTTCAATGAAATCAGAAGAGAGGTTAAGCTACCCCCTTCAGTAATCATCAAAAGACTATCTAAAAATGGTTCATCGATTCACCATGTAATATAACTCTCCTTCTTCGTGAAACCTACACAATCCAAAACATAGAGACCTACTGGAAAAACTGTCAAGATAGGCACTTGTAGTAAGCTAATAGGAATATAAAAGGAAACCCCTAAAGTTACATCCAGTCTATATGTTCCTGAGCAACCTGAAGTACCTCTAATTAATTCCCAGTTGCTCACCATTAAATGTGACCCTAAAATTTTCCCCCTAATGAACACTCTAGTTTTTGAAGCATTTGAGGTTAAAATTTAGGATGCCCCCATCTCTTTAATAGTTCCTATGTCAACTTAGGCCTCCACCAAAATGGCTGAGAAGCCTTCTACTATATCAACTAGCTCATCCAATGAGGATTCCACCTTGGTGAATACTTTTCCCAAGGTTAAATTGGGAAGGATTCCAAGTTGCAAGAAGAAAGGGGTGGGACCTTCTCCCACCAAATAAGTATGACTTTACTTATTTGGAATACTAAATGACTGATTAGACCTTAGAAGAACCAACCAGCAAAGGATGTCATTTTTGGAAAGCAAACCAATCCTAATTAGTGTTCTTAAAACTAAAATAAAGATTGGGAAGATAGAGGAGGAGCTCAAATTATTAGGTACTAGAGCTTTATATCTAATAACTCCCACCACTTTAATAAAAGAGTTGTGGTGGGTTTCAATCCTACATAAATATAAGTCATTAAACTTTTCAGTTATAATTTACTCGTTCATTTACATTGTCAAACGAAAAAACGAACATATGTCTAATTCCATTCATAATCTCTATTATATATGCTATTGTTAGACCCCATTTTCGAAGCCCAACTCCGGAATCATAAAACATGAGCGTATTATCCTGTAAGGTTATTTCCATGGAATCTCCTTAGTCAACACTAGTTCATCTTCATTCTCATAACATCCCAAAAGTTTCCTATTTGGTCAATGGATATATGTCAATCCATTCATATGTTTATATCATCAATCATCACCCTAACATATCCCTCATTTGTATTTTCTCTACATAAGTACATTGCAAGTTCCCTTCAGGCCTAAATGTATTATAGGAAAGTATCAATGAGCCCATAATTTATAAATGTACCTGTTTTGAGACAATAGGCATAACTTTCATTAGAGATGTCAGATTAAGGTCATTCTTAGACGGTTTCGAAGAGTACTTAGAGATCTACAATTTTATGAAGACATTGAAGAGATATTTTGCCATTTAGAGGGTCACAATCGCAAGTTTCCGAAAGTATAAAGTGTATGTCCGTCAAACGGACATACACCTCCACCTAACTGACATACACGACCTCTGGGGTGTTTTTCAGACCAGTAAAGGTCCGTTTAATGGACCTAATATCTGTTTAATGGACATGGACTGACTTGGGGACATTTTTAGACCTGAGAAGGTCCATTTAATAGACCTAAAGTCTGTCTAACAGATATAGGTGAAACATAAGCCCTTCCAAAGCATTCCTACTGGTTCCTACATCTATTCTAATATCACATTCACTCATAATCTTCCCAAATTCAACTCTTCTAGTGCAATATCATTTCATATCAATTCAAATACCAAGTTTATTTCATTAAACTTAAATCTCACCTCAAATGATTCATCACACAACTAATTCTCATCATTTACTATAGTTGTCCAGCATGTATATCCCATGCAGCATTACTAACTTATAATGATCATATCTCTCATTTCCAATATCTAAAAATTTCATACTTTATATCATTGGAAAGCTAGAAAGATAATCTACATCTTCTAAACAGATAACTTTGTCCAATTCAGCCTAGATCAATACAATTTTTACCCAGAAGTCAGAACCCAAATTCTTACCCCTATGAAAGCTTGAAAATGCAATGTACAAACTTTGAGAGCCATGAGAAAAAACGCAATTATGTTCCATTTTCATCAAAAGATAATATTTTTAAAAATCTTTAATGGGCATTTTGAGCCACAATACATCATTTAGCAAAATCCCAAAATACATAAGATACTTGAATAAATAATACTTGAAATGCAACTAAAGCCTTGTGTTTACAAAATCTAGCTTAAAATACAAAAATATACACAATTGGAGTGATACCTTGACTCTCTTTCACTCGATCTCTTGCTCATCACCTGGAGAGGGGAAGGAATGGGGGTTAGCTTAAAAGTTCATGGGTAATAAGTTTATAATTAGAATCAAGCAAAACCTTTGAAATACTCAGTGTCATAATCACTTTGCATCAAAATCCATAAAACACATAGTACCCAAGTTCTCACATTATCAAGCAATTCATGAGCAACATAAGTCATGCATCATCAAACTTGTTCAACACATTCTAAACACATAATCACATCAGAAATAGTTTGGGTAGGTCTGTAGACAGAAAGTACTAACACATTCCCACAAAATAGTCTTGTGTAGTAGTAAACAGAACGTACTATCACCATCTCACATAATGGTTTTGTGCAGTCATAAGTGTGAGGGAGTCTATGAAAGAGCCCTGTGCCACTAGTGGGTAGGCGAGAAAAAGCCTTTAATAAGTTAAAATGCACTCAACATAACAGAAGGGACCACCATAAACCTACATAATGTAGCACCCCCTTATCGTAGGGTACACACCGGGACGTCCGAAGGTCATTCCAGTACATATCCTATGATAAGGGCGAGCTATTTTCGATTACTACATTCACTTCATAAGGCATCATATGAAATCACGATTTTTTTTTACCAACTATTCCTCATTTTATTTCTCAAAAACGAAAGTCTACATTGAGTCTTTCAACCTTTACTACCTGTACATGAACAAACCTAGTACCAAAGTATTACATGAAAGAGGAAA
>JANSVA010000008.1:36831205-36847575 GCA_025504915.1 Erythroxylum reticulatum | reverse complement strand
TTTGCCATGAATTCATTATATATGATATATATAATGAAACAATATAGGATGGTTAATAAATTGCATCTAGACAAGATAATATTTATTAAAACTTAAAGACTATAAAGATTGAGTGGGAGAGGATGCTCACGTGAGAGTCCATGGTCTTTATATGATGGCCTATTTGTATGTGGTGAAGTGTTACTCCCCACCAAAGAACATGAATCCTAGATCTTTCATTGTTTGGGTCTCCTAAAAGATAAGTCAACTCATTCGTGACCTCCCACTAAGACATGGTTTGCAAGTACCTTTAATGGATGAATCAAATGGTTACACACTCGATATATTTTATCAATAACCTGCCCATTATAACTATGTTGATAAATGTATATACCAAATTATGGCGCTTCTTTAAAAGTTATCCATCAAGTTGCTTAGTAGCTTTTTCAGTGAGAGGGTCCCAGTTTTTCTTTTAATGGATAAAATGACCCACCATTACTTAGTCCGTCATAGATAAGAAAAATAACTGTCATATAAAGATTTAATTTTTGTTAAATCTATCATCATACATCCATGCATCATGATTTTATACAAAGTTCCAATATTGTTGACTAGTATGCTTATTCTTTAATAATTTATATTTTCAAATATAATCACCAAAATATGAATCCACTCATAATGCTCTTTTCTAATAATAAAAAAGAGAACGGAGAGAAATTTAATGAATGGAGACATAACATCGACATCATTCTTTAATATGAACGAATTTTATAGGTATTAACGGACAATGAGCCTACACCTCCAGTTGACAAGTCAACTTTTGAGCAAGTCTAACAATATGAGCGATGACAGAATGCTGATAAGACTACCAAGTGCTATATTCTGGCTTCTGTCAGTGCAATGTTGCAAAAGCAACTTGCAGCTATGAAAAATGCCAGTGCAATAGTCCATCACCTATATGAGATGTTTGATGTGAGGACCAGGTATGCAAGGGTGAAAGCTATCCAAACCTTTCACAATCTCAGACAAAAGCCTGGTGAACCGGTGTGGGATTATATGCTTAAGGTAATCTTAGCAGTTACTGAGGCTGAGATGCTTGGGGCGGACATGGATGATGAAATGCAGATGATTATGATCATTAATAGCTTAAACTCCTCTTTTCAGTAGATTAAGTTAGACTATGAGCTTAACACCAAGGATTACACCTTGAGTGACTTGATGAAAACCCTCTAGAGCATGAAGGAGATATTAAATATCAAGGATAATAGGCCCGAGCTAATGTAGCATCTTGTTTTAAGCCCAAGGGTAAGGGCAAGCAAAATAAGAAGAATCTAATGAAAAAGAAGGCCCAAATAGGGGTCAAGGCCCAACCCATGAAAAAGAAGGCCAAAGAGGACACCAAGGGAAAGTGTTTCCACTGTGGTGAGAAAAGTCATTGGAAAAGAAACTGTGCAGTCTACCTTGAGTCCCTCAAAAGCAAACAACATATGGGTTTCCTAAGTTTGTTAGGAACTAGAAATGTGGTAGATTCATCTAATTATTGGATATTAGATTCAAGAGTCACTGACCATGTTTGTAATTCTTCGCAGGGGTTTTAACAAAGGAGAAGACTAACCAAAAGCCAGTTTCAAGTCAAGATAGCATATGGATCCTACGTTTCGATAGAATCAATGGGAGTAGTTATCTTAGACTTTCCTAGTGGTCATAGGTTATATTTGGATGATGTATATTACATCCCAATGATTGTAAGGAACATGATTTATGTTTTTTTTTTAATAAATTCTGGTTATTCCTTATATTTTGAAAATGTTGTTTCAATATATGAGAATAAGGATTTTATTTGTAATGAGATAATTAAACAGGGATTGCTCTTTATAGAATCTATGACAAGCTCATTAAACACCGCAGAATTAATAAAACCAAGACAATCTAATGACTAGCATTAATTCAAAATATCTATGGCACTTAAGAATGGGTCATGTCAATCAGAAAAGACTTGACAAGTTAGTGAATGATGGGATCCTTGTGGGCTTGGATAATGATCCATAAGGAAAAATGACCAAGGCCTCATTTCCTTCTAAAGGAAACATATTTGAATCCACATTAGACCTGGTACACACTGATGTGTGTGGGCCCATGAATGTACAAGCTAGAGGAGGATATGAATACTTCATAACCTTTATAGATGATTACTCTAAACATGGTTATTTGTATTTGATGCATAAAAAGAATGAGTCCTTTAAAAGGTTCAAAGAATTCAAAACTAAATTTGAGAAGCAGCTAAGCCATTAAAACAACTTCAATCGGATCAAGGTAGTGAGCATTTATCTGAAGAGTTCCAACAATTTCTAATTAATAATGGAATTGTTTCCAACTTTACAGCTCCTCGAACACCTCAACAGAATAGTGTAGCTACTTCAAAATTGGTGCCTAAAATACCTAAGGAGTTATGAACTGGTCGAGTGCCTTCATTGCGGCACTTAAGGACTTGGGGCTACCCAACCCATGTTCTAAGGCCTGAATCCACAAAAATGGAACCAAGGTCAAAAGTATATTTGTTTGTAGGATATCCTATGAGTACACGAGGGTACTATGTTTATAGTCCTCAGGACAGGAAGGTATTTGTTTCGAAAAATGTGACCTTCTTTGATGAAAAATTTGTGAGAAATCACAAAGGAAGAAGTGAAGTAGTACTAAAGGAGTCAGCTATTTCATTCCAAACCAAGAGTTGATTTGGATATAGCAAAACAAGATGTCGAAATAGATTCAAAAGTTAAATCGGAAGAACAGCCTGAACATCAAGTAGTGCTTAGACGTAGTGGGAGAGTTGTGAGACAACCAAACAGGTATCTAGGTCTAGGAGAAGGCATAATTGCCATCTCAGACTAAGAAGAAATGGATCCTATTACTTATACACAGGCTATTATTGATGTTGATGC
The DNA here is from genome assembly GCA_025504915.1 of Erythroxylum reticulatum. NCBI lineage: Eukaryota > Viridiplantae > Streptophyta > Magnoliopsida > Malpighiales > Erythroxylaceae > Erythroxylum > Erythroxylum reticulatum. The sequence continues at coordinate 36,844,657 of JANSVA010000008.1, read as the reverse complement.
AAAAAATGGCTCAAGAAAATGGAATTGGAAATAGATTCCATATACACTAATGAAGTTTGGATCCTTGTAGATCTACCACCAGATGTAAAAGCCATAGGGTATAAATGGATCTTCAAAAGGAAAAAAGGATTAGATGGAAAGGTAGAGACTTTTAAAGCTGGATTGGTAGCTAAAGGCTATACTCAAAAAGAGGTTATAGACTATGAGGAGATTTTTTCTCCGGTTACCATCCTTTAGTTCATCATAATTCTTTTGGCCATAGCAACTTATTTCGATTATGAAATATGTCAAATGAATGTCAAGACTGCATTTCTTAATAGGGACCTTGAGAAGACCAGTTATATGGCTCAACCAGAAGGATTCGTCGAGCCAAGTAATAAACATAAGGTATGTAAATTGCAGAGGTCCATTTATGGACTTAAGCAAGCATCCAGGTCTTGGAACATTAGGTTTGATAAGTCTATCAAAACCTATAGGTTCATACAAAACCTAGATGAGCCTTGTGTTTATAAAAGGATACAACAAGGTAAGGTTATTTTCCTAATTTTGTATGTCGATGACATTTTGCTTATTGGGAATGATGTAGAAATGTTATCTATGATCAAAGGATGGCTGAACGAACAATTATTAATGAAGGATTTAGGAGAGGCTAACTATGTTCTAAGGATTAAGCTTATAAGGGATCGTAAGAACAAGTAAATAGCCTAGTCTTTATTAACCTACAATGAGAACATGCTCAATAAGTTTGTCATGCAGGATTCTAATAGGGGTTTCACACCTACTAGATATGGAATCAAATTTTCAAAGGAGCAAACACCTAAGACCTAAAAGGAGGTCAAACGTATGTATAACATGCTAGATGCGTCAGTGGTTGGAAGTTTAATGTATGTTATGTTTTGCACCAGACCGGATATCTGTTATGCAGTGAGACTGGTAAGTGGATTCTAGTTTAATATAGGAATGGGGCATTGGATTGTGGTTAAGTGCATACTAAAGTATCTTTGTAGAACGAAGAAATTAATGCTTGTTTACTCTAAAAGTAACCTTATTGCAACAGGATATACAAATTCCGATTTACAATCAAATGTTGATTCAAGGAAATTAACTTCTGGTTCTATATTCATTTTAAGAGGTAGAGTTGTAGTTTGGAGGAGTGTCAAGTAATCTTATGTCACTGATTCGACTATAAAGGCTTAGTATATTGTTGTTTGTGAAGAATCAAAAGAAGTTGTCTGGCTCCGCAAGTTCCTACATGATTTGGATGTAGTTCCTGAGGTAGAAAAGGTTATTACACTTTATTGTGATAACAATGGGGCAGTGGCTAATTCTAAAGAACCTCGAAACCATAAAGCTACCAAACATTGAGAGAAGGTATCATCTCATAAGGGAGATAATACAACGTGGTGAGGTAAATGTGGTAAAGATTCCCACAGAGCAAAACCTTGTTAATCTATTTACAAAGACGATGTCTCAAAAGAGTTTTGAGGGTCACCTAGAAGGGATGGAAATGAGGGATATATCAAACTTGCTTTAGGGAAAGTGGAAGATTATTGGGGTTATGTAAATATAGTGCTCTGGAAAGCAAGTGTAATTATATACAACTTAATCTTCTTCCAGTTATCTTTTTTTGTAATCAAAACATTTATTATTCAGATACTCACATAACATGGCATATCATATGGTCGTTTATTTCAGCTTTTCAAATCATTCAAAGAATTTCAGTCTTATATGAATGTTATATGAATGAGACTCACATTCGTTCTTATAGTTGTGACTGAGTGTCTATCATATACTTATACAAATACTAACCCATACGGCTCATTCAGAACATACTCACGGAGCATAGCTCTACGTTATACTGGCAACTCAAGTCTCTGAGCATGCATTTTATGAAATGCATTAAATACATACATGTCATATATCACAATCACATATGATACTCAAACAAAGCTCATAATCATCGGACCTAAGTCCGACATTCAACTTTCGTTGAGAATTTACATAGCATTCAGAAATCCATAGCAATTAAAACCAAAATCAAAGCACTTCTAGTACATTCCTAAATATTGGTCTCCTAGGACAATTCAAGTCTGGAATTTATAAATAAATTGCAAAAAATTTAATAATATTGACAGTTTAAACAAATCAAATCAAATTAATCCTAGGAAATCATCTAGGTTGACTCACAGTACGCTCCAAAATGCTATTTCCTGGATGGTCCGGCAATGTCCAACTGGCGTCCAACGAGTTCTTCTATATCATGCAAAACACATGTACAAATATCACACTTTTACACAAATATATAAGTATTCATTAATGCACTACTTATATGAAATATGCACAGTGCATGTTTAATGACAATTCCATAGTACTTTATTGAGATCCTTATAATCAAATCATCTAGATATCAAAGCCCTCAGTAACACCATGGGTACTTATAATTTGGACCAATAAAAAGCAATTTCATAACTTCATTGACCGCTTTACATTTTTCTTTCAATATACATACGAGTCAACTTTGCATACTAAATCTGATAAGGTAAATGGCCAAATTAGGCAACACCTCCTTCTATAAAGTTATTCTCCAATGTCTTAAGTTTCTATTGACACCAAAATGACTCAATTTGTTTCATTAATTTAGAATAAAAGCTACAAACATTTTCGGGCTGTTCATATTCAAAAACAGTATAATATACACTACTTCCATCCAGAAATTAAATATCTTAGAGACTAAATCACAATTCGACTTATTCATATGATTTGTACCCCTATGTCTCTAGTTTACTCCAAATAAATAATAATCTCATTTGGAATCCTATAGATCCAGATATAATTAAAACAGCAAAGTACAATCAGTAAAGCAACACTAGTTTATATCATTTCTCAAATTCTCTCACTTTCATTCAATCAATCTTTTTCAAATCAATTCAGAATGCTACCAATTTTTTTAAGAGGTAGAAAAATGTCTTAATAATCCAATGGTTTAAGAATCAAGTCATTTGGAGGTCTAGAGAAGAAGTTATGATCAAAAGAAGCAAGATTATTCAGTAGAAGCAAAAATCCTAAATGCACGATCGTACACAAGCACGAGGGTGCAAATTCACTATACCCAAAGTCACCATCGTGATTTTGCACGACGGTACTTTTTGCCTAAGGTCTCAAAAGTCACCATCGTGCTTTTGCACGAAAAGCACGACGGTGCCTTTTCCACTTAACTCAAAAATCACCATTGCGCATCCACTTCTTCTTCTTCACCGACATTTCAACTTTCAAACCCCATAACTTTTGATTCAGAACTCCAAATTTTGCAAACTTTATATCAATGGAAAGATAAAAGAAAGATATACAACTTTCATGAAGACAAATTTGTCAAATATTCCTAGATAAATACAGAAAATTCATGGAAGTTCAGATAAAAAATTTCCACTCTCACTGTTCATTCTCAGAATTTTCAGACAACACCCACTTTTCAAAAACGAACACCTCAATTTTTAATCTACGCCACTTCACTAAACTCACTCACCACAATTTACACTACCTCTAAAATATAAAAGTTTAAATAAAAAATCATCAAAATCTAAAAATTCATATTCAACATATTCATGCTCTGTCAACTTTCTGCATTTCTAACTTTCATTCTATATCTCCATGTTTCCTCTCAACCTTCATTTTTACACTCATTCCCATCTCAAACCATCATTTTACAATTATTCTTCAACTCAAAAACTATTTTCTTGACCATCTCTAAAGAATTCACCTATTCACATATATACACATATATATCCATGCACAGTGAGTAGAAAACATAGCATATCACCTTTTCATACTTTCATTTCCTACACTTATCTTACACACCATTTCATTACTATTTCAAACTCCAAAACTCATTTCTACAATATCTGATCACTAATAATCATCAAAACTAAAATAATACTATAACCAAAATTTTCATTCCATCAATACTGTGTTCATGAATATATACACGTAGATGTCATGATTATGCAACTGACAGAAATCCACCAATTTTATTTCATAAATTTACAACTCTAAAGGATTTATTCACTACTTACCTATTGAAAAAATCAAAGGGCTTCAACTATCCCAAAGCCCTAACTCCATGCAAGAATACATAATCTACTATGAACACTAACCAACTTCTGGTTTTTCTTAAGGCAGAAGAAACACTTAACAGTGGAGTAAGTGGTGAAGGATATGGAAAAGCGAAGTTAACTCTAGGAAGGAGTTTGATAAAAAAAACTCTGCGTATGAGAAGAAATTCGGAAAAGGTGGCGATGAAGAAAGAACTTGGGAAAAATCACTTAGTCTTTTAACTCTCAGATATCAAAACTCACCTCTGATAAATTATAAAATCAACTTTACACTTGTCACTTTTCCTGCAGTCTAACTCTAACTAAGTTCCTTCTTGACTAATTCCTTCATCTCCCATCTTTACAATCTAATTATCTCCAATATTCCTTTAACTCCTTTTTTCCTATTTTTCATAAAAATTCATAATTTCCAAAAATCAACAAAATTTATCAAAATTCAAAATTATCATAATCACACTAATCAATAATATTTCCATCATAAAAAATTCAAATTTTCAAAAATTTTCAAAAATCCCAACTCAATCTAATTATACACGGAAAATGTCAATGAATGCATGTATAATCATATGAATGTATAAAAATGTGCATGTCCCAATTAACTCATGCATGATGTGTATTTTTCCTAATTTCTCATAAATTTTCCACAAATTACAATTCTAACTCTAACATGGGTAACGAAATGTTACAACCAATCTTATGCTCTGATCCTTTGTATGCCTATAGAGGTCCAATGACTTGAAATAAAGCAAGGAAGTTGAATGAAGCGCTTGCGGGCTTATTGTGTTCCATAGGGCCGAATCTACAACCTAGATTATAAGGACTTAGAATTCTAATGCCAATAGCTTGATCACTTGCATTAAACCTAAAATTGTTTGGTTTGGATGTTTTAATGTTGTTTAGAACAGATGGTGAATTACAATAGGACTTAGCATTTAATATGATTTGGGCCTTATGGTCACTAGTGCATATGAGGCTTAATGTAACTGGTTTCTTTAATTTTTTCAATATGTAATGGGCTAATCTCTATAAAACAAAGCTCAATATTGTTTATTTTATTTTATTGCTTAATAGCTTATCTTTAGGCTAACCATTATGAGTCAGCTTTTAGGTTTAGTAGGGAGACCAACAAGCCCTTCAGGTTTTTCTTTTTATGGTCCATGAAGGTATGTGGCTATAAAAGAAACACACGAATACATTTTTTAACACATATTTGATGATCATATGAGAAAATTGGTTATGACTGAGAACTAGGGCTTATCAAGAATCTAAATTATTGTGGTGTCAAATTCAATCAACTTAGCACATTTCTAAGCCAACTGTGTGTGTGTGTGTGACATCATTTTGCCCTGCTTAATCTTCAAGGTTCACGTAACTGTTTACGTTTGAGTGGTAGAAGTGAGTTAAGCTCAGAATTGGGCGTAAAAGATCCAGGGAAGACAATTTGATAATTGGATATCAAGTTGTATATTCATATCGTCATGATTTGAAGCCCCATTTTAAAGTAATGACATTGCAAGTTTCATATATATCACCAACTGTTTAAGCCCCAACGCTTTTAGCACATCACATAGGAAAGCAACTCCAAGAAACATATATTTTCATAAGATAAGTAACTTATTGATGAGCAATGAAATATAAAGAATACACATGTTGTATGACAATAAAAGGTATTACTAAATTCAAGTCGTCATTCAAGGGAATTACTACACTCAACCTTTGGTTTCTTTTTGTATAGGCAAGTGAAGGAAAATTTTCTTTTGCAAAGAAAAATAAAGGAATTTAAAATGAAAATCAGTCACTAGTTTTGCAACAAAACAAAAAGAAAACGAAATTGGTTTCTAAGGAACGAAAGTCGCATTCAAATTAACAAATGAAGACATCTTTTAGTATTAAAGAAGCTAATTGTAATTTCGTAATATGATACGTGTCTTCAACGACCGTCCAATACAACTGACATCAATGTGGACTCTGATTTTTTAGGCTGATTTCAGAATGAGCATTGGCGCTATCATCAGGCATGACCAAACGCAATTTATGACAAGTTTCTCCGTAGCTATACCTGGTACTCATTTGGAGGAAGTGCATGTGAAAATTTTTGCGATACTTTTTTTGTTATATAATGAAAGAACTAACCGAAATTACTATCTTTTAAATACGAGTTACATAAATTTTTGAATTGATGCAACAGTTTGCAAACTTACGTTAATTTGACACTTTGCATTAAATAAGCCATATATCAAACTTACGTTAATTTGACACTTTGCATTAAATAAGTCATCTATAACATACTCGATCGAATCAAACAAATGATTTTTTGGTCCCGTGTCCCTCTATTTCCTCTTCTTTCTACAATTTTTTTTTCTGAATTTTAATTAAGAACAAATAATTATATTCTTCATTGAAAATAATTTCTATTTCTGAAACCATTATCTAAATTTATTACTCTGAATCAATTTGGGTTACCTGACGGCTCAAAAGTCAAAACAATGGTTCCTTTTTGTTAAAAAAAATGAAGAACTAAACGCGGTTGTTAAATATCATATTCTCATGTGTATTTGCGAACTTCCCTGATTTGAGTTGCAAAGCGTCGCCGTTTCCAGCAGCTGTCTGTCTCCCGTTATTCTCTTCGATGCGTCTCTACTTGTAGCAGCCTTCGTCCGTTTATGCCGCCGGTCACTCTCTAGAATCAGACTGTAAGAATGAAATTCCTCAACAACGATTTTGTTTCAGTTCACTCAGTTCGAGTTGTTTTTATCTCAATCCACTCTAAGCCTTGATATCATTGGTTGTTGCTGCTGTATGCTCAGTTGTAGTACTTCTAAACTGATGTTGGTTTATTCGTTGCTGCATTTAACTTCAATTTCTGGGTTGCTGCCATATACCCACTTTATAAGACTTTGTTTTTGTACTCAAATTCATCAACAAGGTCTGAATTTTCTGCTACTACATAGAATGCTTTTATTTGTTTCTGGATTGTTATAGATGAATACGTCTGTGCCTAATAGTATTATATTCTAGAGTTCGAATGGAATACCATTAACACATTAACCATTCTTATCATATCTTAAAGCTCCAACCTTTTAGGTTGAGGGAATAGCCTAATGGTTGACACTCTTTCCTCAAGAACAAGTGATTTTTGGTTCAAATCTTCTCCTAGGTGGCATGATGTTTGAAAAATGAAAAACTTACTCCTCATTACGTAAAACGGAAATTACTTTTGAATGTCCGAAAAAAGAGAAAAGGAAAATAAAAGCTCCAATCTTCTTCTTCTTGATCCTTTTTAAAACTTGCAATAGGTAGCATGCAATTGCTTTCCCACTAATATATATCTGCCTGTGACGTTGCAGGCCTTTTCGTGTGACTGTGGACTTCTTGGTAGTACTCAAAACCAACTCTCTCACTGTGAAATGCTGGAAGAAAGTAAATTTGACGTCACATTCAATTTATGGGCACTTAGAATCCCCCGTGAGCTCTGCAAAGTTGCCACTGGCATTCTGAATGGGTACTGTTATTCTGTTGATGATCTATTATAGTTGGCTACTGTGTTAGTTATGTGATTTTGGGCACATATATTTGGACTTGCAGTTACTTGCTCAATAAGGCTCGTGTGAAACATATTACTGAAGATCCGACAAGTGAGAATAATCGTTATCTGATATTGTCTGAAAGAATTCAAAATGCTGGTAAGAAATATCTGCAAATACAAGGCTCCTAAATTGAACGTGCATGGTCTGTGGGTTAGTTGTTTTAGTCACCTCCGTCTAAAGTATATTGTTTGGCTCATGACATTATGCATCGGAAGTTGTGATGCTGCTTTCCAACAAGTTGCTCACCTTTCTTTCTGCAATTTTTCCTATGTCTGATTGAAGTCTCTTAATGGGCAACAGATTTAACTGATATACCAGAGGAAAAGGTGTATGAGTTGAAGAGGCTTTGCAAAATTGAAGTAGTTCCTTATTCATTGACTCTTGGATATTCTTACTGGGGTGCAGGTCTGTTGCAATCTATTCCTATCAATTCTAAAATATAGTACAGAAATTGTTTCAGTTATGTTGAGCTGAATTTAGAGTAAGCTTCCCTGATACAAATCTGCCCTTCGACAAAAGTTGATGCTTAAATGCAATTATTGACCAGTTTGCATATCAAATAGTGCAGATATATGCTGTAGTCCTTTCCCGTTCCATTTTTATTTTCTGAAATCTGATTTTGTTTGATATTGGCCCTGTATACTAGTATAAGTCCTGTCTTGACTAGGCACATGCCAAATTTACATTACTTCAAGAGCGATGCCCTGATCAACATGTTACTTGTCTTATGGTTTCACTTGTCATATGCTAGCATATTGAAGTTATAACTAAATTCTTTACTGCAGTATGACTAACATCATTTCATACGCATCGTGAAGAAATCATACAACGAACACTAATATGTTGAGTGAAGCTTAGGATTGGATTATATGCCTTCTCACATGAAAGCTTGTTGGACTGAGAGTATGGAGAAAGCACATACCTGCTGTACCTTATGCTGAAATTGGATTGATGTTTCTTTTAGTTTAGTTCAATGTAGCACTATCTGAGTGTAAGATATCTGAGTCGTAAAAGTTATGATATCATGTCAAAAGAATCATTGAACCTGAAAGCTTAAACACTCCTCAGTAACATATCAAGCCACTTCATTCTTGATACTGAGCATGAATATTTATATAAGTCTGTAAATTGACAAATAGCTAAACTCTGTCATGGGTTGCAATCATTGTAGATCACATATTGAAGCAGATTCTTCCTCCTGGGGTTGAGGTACCTTCATCTTTTGAAACAATAGTTAAGTATTCAATTTATGTTATTTTCTTTTCCATCTTTCATCGGCCTGCTCTCAAATCCATTAATGTTATTAAAAGACAATGTTAAAGTTCTTTTTCTCTAATTAGCTGCCATATGATTTATCATTCACTTGTAAGATAACTATTAAACATGATAATTGCTAACTTTGAGAAGAGAAACCTAGTAGTGATTAAGATATGTTTTCTCTTTTCATATGCATGCAGGTCATATCGCCCATCTGAATATACATGATGAATTACTTCCATACAAGGATGTTATTGCCAAGGTCATTTATGATGTAAGTTTCCATTTCCTTTGGCTTAGTCCATATTTTGCTTTTGACAACCTGTTAAGAAAACTACCAATTATTTGTGTGGTATAAAAAGCTGTATACATCCTGCTTGTTCAACTATTTGCACAAGGGATTACTTCACTGATTCTTGAGCATACTTTTGTAAGTCCCTTTCTTTTTCCTAAAAATTAGTGTTTTGTTTTGTTCCGCAATAACATCCTGCTATCATGTTTTATGGTTTTTGGTACATTATTCAGAAACATCTTGTGCAGCACCTAACTTATTTTCAAGTTCTTGCGCTTATGTGATACTGTTTAAACTTTGAAATGTTCTTACTTCTGTAATCTTCTGATTCTAAATTGTTTGAATTATTTGGTCTACTGTCATTTTTAGACATCTGTTTGAACTCTTTTACTGAGATAGAGCAGAATGGACTGTTAAACTGTTAACTTATGATGGCAGAAAAATTACCCCAGGATCAAAACTGTCGTCAATAAAGTTGGAACCATTACCAATGAGTTCCGAGTACCAAAGTTTGAAGTTTTGGCTGGAGAAAACAGTATGGTCACAGAAGTAAAGCAATATGGGGCAACATTTAAGCTTGATTACAGTTTGGTTTATTGGAACTCTAGATTGGAGCATGAACACATAAGGTTGGTTTCTCAATTCCGACCGGGGGATACCATTTGTGATATGTTTGCTGGTATTGGCCCTTTTGCTATTCCAGCTGCACAGAAAGGGTGCATTGTTTATGCAAATGACTTGAATCCAGATAGTGTTCATTATCTGGAGATCAATGCAAAACTCAACAAGGTTGAAAATCATGTTCATGCATATAATATGGATGCAAGAAATTTTATTTCCCACTTGATGGCTGTTCCACGGACTAGAAATAACATAGCATCTGGCGATGAGGAATCTCAGATGGACAATGCATGGATAGCAAGTAAGATTTGTTGATTGATCTTCCTTTCTTCAGGTTCTTCATTCAGTTTAATGTTGAATCCTTTCCTTCCCAGTTGCGGTGCAGGAAGTCCCAGATGGTATTTCAGAGGATATGAAGAATTCACAGGGTCTGTGTGATAAGGCAGATACATCAGTTGCTGCAGTTAAAAAAACTTCATATTCTTGTGGGGAAGGTATTAGTAGCTCCAAATTCAGAAATTTCATCATTCTGAAAGTCTAAAATGCCAGAGTACTGTAGTTAGATGCTCATACAGAGATTTTATTACATGTTCAGCCAGACTAACTGATCTTCTTTTCTCAAGCAGAGAACGGAAATACAAATGATACCAGTCCTTCCTTCACTTGTAGGATAAAAGGACTTGCGAATAAAAGAAGGAAATCCTCAGAGTTATCCAATGCAAATCCTTGGGAGCAAGTTGATCATTTCATTATGAATCTTCCTGCCTCTGCTTTGCAATTTCTTGGTACATACAATTTTAGACTATTTTCTTCTGATTGTAACTAATCTATTGGGATTCATGTTCAAATGTGACTGCAAACATTTGTTCATCACTGGTGTGTATGTATGTGGGCTCCATTTGCTTGTATATTTATGTTTTCCCAGAAATTACTTCTTTTCCTCTTTATCTTTTTTTTCCAAGAATTTTGATTTTTTTAATTTCTTTTCACCGCCAGCTGCTATAGGGATATGCCAAATGTTTTGTTTTATATACAGACATGTGGCATTAATCATTTGATTTCTCCATTCTTTTCTCCACGTATATGTTTCTTATCATGTACTTTTTTTGTGCGTACATCTGCAAAATGCTATTAATCTTTGCTGTTGGCAATTGTTTCATGGGACAGGTTATTTACTAATTTCATTTCTGCGTATGGTCACATTTTTGCCTTGAAGATATTAAACTTCTTTTTGGTTGTTTCTGTGTATCATTAGACAGCACATTTGTTTGTAGTTCACCATCTTGCTTGATGCTGTTTCACTGTTTGAGCTAAAAGGTTGAGTTCATCATTTCTCTCAGGTGCTTTTAGGAGCCTTATCGGGAGAAGAGATTGGAAGAGTTCTCTTCCGTGGATTCACTGTTATTGCTTCATAAGAGCAAACGAAAGCAAGGAATCGATAATTTCAGTAAGATCAATCTGTGACCATTCTCTTGCTTTTTGGTTAAGCAGATTATTTAGCTTGTCATGTGGTGGATATATGTGTCTATTGGACGCCCTAGAGTGAATTCTTTTGACTTATTCAACATATGTTTACTTTGACTCTCCAACCTTATTTATATTGGGAGGGGAATTGATAAAAAAAGTTGTAGACACATCATTAACACCAAAACTGGTTATTTTGTGTTAGCGTAGAATCTACTTCTCCTGTCTTATTTGGGTTGAGTATTTCTTTGAGAAACAATAGTGTTTGAAACATTTTTAAACTGTTTCTGGTTAATTGTATCATGGTTGCTTCTATTTTCTAATCTCATAAATGATATTCGGATTAAACTTTTTTTGCAGGAGGCGGAGTCTGCCTTAAATGCCCCTATAAAAGACCCAATATTTCACCGGGTTAGAGATGTTGCTCCAAACAAGGTTTATGTTTCTCTTATTATGGTTACCCTCTAGTTGTCAATACTTTCTTCCTTCCAGGACACATTTTCATACTGTAAATAAGTATACTCATGGACATGGAAACCTTTTTCATTCAACTTATTCATCTTTGTTCTTTGGTGTTTACTTTATCATACAGGCAATGTTTTGCTTGAGCTTTAGACTACCAGAACTGTATTTCAGAGAAGATTCGGTCAACATTTATCTTCAAACTGTTGTTGGAGACATGAAGTAGGTCATTACTCTCTTTTAAGAGCCATTTTCTTTTGTAGATTTTAAGGCACCAAAGCTTGTAGGAAGTAGACTTCGTCTGCTGTGATGAGAGAACATAAGTTTTGCTAGCAGGACAGCTTTAACTTGAAGCATTAACAAATTTAGGATTTTGCCAGATTTCATTTTAATGTTTAAATGTTGCCACATCCAAGTTGATGGAATTGTCAGTCTCATGTAAAGTACCAGTATGAATCCTGTTACAGTTGATCCCTCCATGAATTGCCAATTTCCCAAACCAGGATGCTATCTGTTCCCATGACTTTTATAGGAGGTGAACTCTCGTAGATACATGCACTATTAATTTGTTATAGAATTTCCAAATGGGTGTCGATCTTGACAGAGAAAATTAGCTTTCTTACGGTTTCATTGTTTTATTTCACCCAATAATGAGTTTGGTGGGAGCATGAACTTGACAGTGAAGTTGAATCAAACTGAGGGGTGTTGGACTTCTTGTTGTAATAAGAAGATACATAATTTGTTTACTTACGTCGTATTTACAGTAAAACTTCTATAAATTAATATTGTTGGGATCATGATATTTATTGTTTTATAGAGATATTAATTAACTGATAAATTAATATTTATTAATTTAAACAGACTTTTGTAATTGATTGAATTTAATAAATCTAAGCTTTGAATGAATCTAAAAAATAGATTCATTGTGTATAATATTAATCAAAACTAATAAAAAATGTTCATTGTTTCTTAATAATTAAGTATTATTCATTGTATTTTTACTAAAAACATTTAATGTATGTACGTATGATAGAAATAGAAAATACTTTATAAATAAGATAGAAAATTTCTTGAAACTACACCCAACAATAGCTCTTCATTTAAAAGGTGTTACGAAATCAACAATGATGGATCAAATACGCAAAGAATTATGTGAGTACAAGAGAGATCATTGGACATGCACTTAAAAAGATTTGCAGTTGTGGCATAAAGAAAAAGTTTCATTTGAAAGTTAGTCAAGGTACAATTTCAAACACACTCAAATGATTGGCTGAGTATCTTTCGGCCAACCTAAAAAAAGGAAAGGATATCAAGCGGCATAAACCAGCAAAATTTTCAGATATAAAGAAGGTTGTTTATGAGTGGTTTCGCCAGTATCAAGATTGTGTGAATATGATCAGAGAGCTAATTTTGGAGAAGGCAAGAGATACAATGAAACTTTTATACCTTCAACAAGATTCTGAACACAAATTTTCTTAAGGTTGGCTTGAGAAATTCAAGCTACGACAAGGTATCAAGTCATTTCGTCGTTTCGAAGAGAGTGGTTCGATTGATATACAAGACATGGAGAAGCAATTGGAGTTTATAAGGAAAAAATAGATAAGTTCCCTATGAAAGATGTTTTTAATATGGATGAAACTGGTTTGTTTTACAGGTTACA
>JANSVA010000008.1:36799746-36813820 GCA_025504915.1 Erythroxylum reticulatum | reverse complement strand
TTAGGATGCTTTATAAGTGAATTATGATACCATGCCATATGAACAGAATGTAATGATCGAATGTAGCTCGCCCTTATTGTAGTATATGTACTGGAATGACCTTCGAGCGTCCTGGTGTGTACCCTGCAGTAAGGGGGCGCTACACTTGCTATAAACGACTCAACTCAAACTGATGTTGCTCCTTCCCCAAATGATCCTAAAACAATTTGACTCCTTATAATTAAAATATATCAGCTCAATTTGTAATTCCTCCAAATCTATCCTTATCTGATACTGGTATCCTTCATATGGAGAATACTGCTTAGGATTTCCTTTAACCTCTAACCATATCAACTTCCATACTGGTGGAGCCTCCTACCTTAGTTATGACTGGCTCCTTAAAAGATGATTAAACCTTGTTGACAATCCTCTCAAGTCCAGATAAAGGAGGAAGTCTATTTGTAAGAAGAGAGTGAGTGTTCCCTCTCGTCCCTCTTAATCATGTATATATTGGTATGGAATATAAAAAGACAGATCATTCCTTAGAAAAAAGCAATCATTTAGAGATGTCATTTTAGAGAAGAAGCCTCTCTTAATAGCTTTCTAGGAACTAAAATAAAAGCTAGGAAGTTAAAGGAGGAGCTCAAATTCTTAGGCTCTAGTTGGAGCTTCATTTCAAACCACACTCAGCCACTCAATGGTAGAGTTGTGGTTGGTTATAATCCAGCCGTTTTGAAGATAACTAAACTCTTCAGTTCAGATCAATTCATTCATTTTCATTTTCAAATATATATGTGCCCAATTCATTTTATTATCTCTGTTATATATGCTATTAATTTGAGTTGTCAAAGAAACTCACACTAAAATGATTTGAGGAGGCTATACCTTGTAACCCAATTCCCTTTGCCACTAATTGGGGATCTAAACTGCATCCTCAACTTATATGAGGTTAAAAAAAGAGCGTTAATAATAAACACCCTAGTGATGAACTAAGATCAGTTATTAATCAGTCTGGGGTCACTAACCTTAACTACATTGACCAGTTCAAATAGTCCAACAAACAGAGGATTGGCTTCTTAAGGAAGAAGTTAGATAGGGCATTGATGAACAATGATTGACTAACCAAATTTCTCATTAATTTTACGAAATTTGGTCTCCTAATGTGTTTTAATCATTATACCATTGAAGTCAAGGGTATATATTTGCAACCTAATAAAAGTTGCCTTTAGATTTTGCAAGTTATTAGTGTAGGCTGATGGATTACAGGAAGCAGTAAGAAGAGGAATACTTACATCAATACTTAGTTATGAAGCCTCTCAACTTGTCTTTAAGATGAAAGCTATAAAAGAAGAAATCAAAGCTCTTAAGAGGAGTGCCCACCCAAATACTGAAGCTCAAGTCAAAACTAGTAAAATTTCTTTCAAGCATTGCCAAATGGAGCTATACAATAACCCTAATGATAAGAGGCTAATAAGGCAAGAAATATTAGTTCTACATACCTACACCCAAACACTTCTCTTCAGTATTTCGCAAAAATCTAGGGTGAATTGGCTCAGGGATAAAGATAAATGAACAAGTTTCTTTTTCAACATATTGCTTGCTTATAAAAACATCAATAAGATTAGTTTCCTAATGGATGATGAAGGAAACCTTTACAGTGATCTAAATAAATTAAAAGAGATTACTCATAGGTATTATAGTTATATGCTAGGAGCTAGATCTACTTATAACTCTTTTATCTGATCTTTAAGAACCTTTATTAATTGTAGACTAAAACCACAAACAAGGAACCCCCTGGTCTAACCTATCACACTTGATGATATCAAAAAAGTGATCATTGATTTCAAACCAAATAAGGCCCTAGATCTTGGACATTTTTAAAGTATTATTTTTTAAAAAACCTAGAATTTGACAAGGAAGTTATATGTGGAATGTGTCTTGGAATTCTTTAAGGGTAGTAGGCTTCTAAGATAATGGAACAGAACTTATCTAACCTTAAGTAGGCCTTTTATCCATTTGTTAAATCATATGAAAGAGCCTTTACAAGTGGCAAAAGCATAGGTGACAATCTACTCTTGGCTCAGGAGCTCGTTAAAGAATACAATAACAAATCCATAATCAGGAGTTGGTCTTTTAAAATTGACCTTTTTAAGGCCTTTGATAAGATTGACTGGAAATTCTTGATAAACTGCCTACGTGTATTTCAATTCTTTACTTAATTCATCTCTTAGATTGAAGCCTGTATCATCACCACCTCCTATTGTGCTTTAATTAATGGAGAACCTACCCCTATCTTGCATAGTGCAAGGGGCATAAGGCCGGGGGATCCTTTGTCCCCCTACTTATTCACCCTTGCAATTAAGTTACTCATCAAAGTTATTGGTTGCAACATCTCCAATATGAGTAGGTTTAGGTTTCATCATAAATCCAAAAAGCTCAAAATTCATACCTTAGCTTATGCTAATGACTTTTAATTACTTTTTGGGGATGATCTTGAATACTTGCTCTTAATAAGCTCTCAAGATGTTTTTTCATCTATCAAGTCTACAAGTCAACCTGGAGAAGAGTAAGTAGATAGTATATGCAACAATTGTAACAAATTTCTACATCCATATTTAAGAATTACCTTTTACTCACCTTGGAATTCTTATATTTCCATAGAGAACCCATGTTTTGTTGAATGTTCTCATATGTTTAATCAAAAGGAAAGTTAATGTTTGGAAAAAGAAATTCATGTCCCTAGTAGGTAGAATACATTTGGTTAAACCTGTACTCTTGAATCTCCAAACCCACTGGGGAGCTCACCTGATCTTCTTTAAGAGATTAATTAAAGAGTTAGAAAGATTAGTTAAAGGATATTTATGGATTGATGATATGAATAACTCGTATAGAGATAAAGTTTGTAAGGTAGAAGTCTACTCTTCCAAACTAGAGGGAGGGCTGGAACTAATATCCTTTGAAGTTGAAAAACCAAATGTTGATGGCTAAGTGGATTTTGAGACCAATTAAAGATAAAGAGGTATGGTGAGTCAAATGAGTGCATTCCCAATATCTGTAAAAAATAATTTCTGGAACCTAAAGGAAAGCAATAAGTTGTTGGGCCCCGAATTTTTATTTATTTATCTTATTAAGCATGATTTGAATGAATTTTATGGTCTTGCTAGATAAATCATTTTATTTGGAGCTTTATTATTATGTCAAAGTTAGGAGGATTTATTGCATGGATTGATGGAATTAAAGTATTAATGTTATAAGAATGTATCAAGGGAAAAATTGGCAAGTCACTTCAGGTTAAAAGATATAAGGCTTTTTTTTGGAGGGAAAAAGGGGCATTGTATGATTATTAAGAGTATAAGTTAGAAGAAGAAAAAATTTGTTGTCTTGTTTGAGAAGAGAGAAGCACGAGAATAGAAGAAGAGATTAGAGAAAAGTTAGGGATTGTGAAGATCTTGAAGGGTTTGAAGATTTTGAATCTTCAACAAGTAAGTTATGCTTTAAATTTCATGGGTATGGTTAAATGAAACTCAGATGAAGTTGATTATGTGTAGGAATTTGTTGATGAATGATAGAGGCAAACGTTTTCTTTTAGGGTTAATGATCAAAGATAGATCTTGATGTATTTGTCAATGATATTGGGTTGAAATGAAGTTGAGAATGAATTAGAAGAGATGGTTTAGGGTTAAGATGGGTTATATGTGAAAGGTAGGAAGTAAAAAGATGAAAAATGTCGCAAAACATGTTCTCAGAGTAGGTTTCTGGACAAGTTTGCCGTGGCAAACTCAACTTTCCAACACAAAACATGCTTTAGTATTTTAAGCATAACTTTTTGTGTAGTTATCCAAATGGATTGATATTTGATTTGGGGTAAACTATAGACATAGAGATACAAATTGTATCATGAAATGGAGTTCTAATTCATTCTATAAGGATTTGAATTTTTGAATGGAGGTTGAATAAAGAATGTTGTTTTAGCATAAGAATAGCCCGACAATGTTTGGAGTATAACTTTTAAAGTACTGAACCAGATTGAATGATTTTAGTGTCATTAGAAGCTTAAGAAAATGGGAAACATTTTTCTAGAAGAAAGTATTATTAAATTTCTCCACTTACTTGATCAAAATAATCATGGAAAATTGAACCAGAGGTTTGGATTTATGGAAAGGGTTTTGGTTCATGAAGCTTGGGAAATGCATAGGTTTAAGCACTCTAAAATCATTTTAGTGAATGTATTTTCTTAAGGTTCTCAAATTAGAATTCCTATTGAATTTGATTTTGTTATTTTTAAAGGAAATCAAGAAGGTGATCAAGAGAGACAAGAGGAGTAAGACAAGAGGCATCCTTGAGCAAGTTTTCAAGCAAGGAAATTTAGGTGGGTTTTATGTTTATAATTGGATAATGAGCCATTATGATTTCTTTTTAGTCAAGAGAATAAAATGATTTCTCATTGCTTTATAATTGTGGCATTTGTTGCTTTTGAATGATTTGAGAAATTGTATATACTTGGTATATGAATTTGGTTGATGAATTGCCAAATGATGATAGAAATGCATATGAAATGTTTTATGTTCATGAAAAAAACATGTTTTCAAAATGTGCTATTTGGGCAACATGTTTACGAGTTATGAAATACATGTTATGTGGGTTTAGTTTTGTCCTTTAAGTATGTCACGTGCACTTTGACTAAAAGCTTCTCCCGTTTGCTAGCTAGTAGCGTGGAGCTCCTTCATGGACTCCTATAAGTTTATGACTATGCAAAATCATTTTGTGGGATTGCGATAGTTTGTTCTGTTCACGGCTACACAGGACTCTTATAGGAAATGTGTAGTACTTTATGTTTTCGTACTTACCCAAACCATTATGATGTGTTTATGTGTTCATGATGTGTTGACAAGATTGATGCATATATGATTTGTTCTATTGAGAATTTGATAATTATGCTTTTTATGCTTTAATAAGAATTTTAATGACAAATGAACATTTTGAATGGTTTTGCTTGTTATTTGTTATAAACCTATTACCCACGAGCTTTCAAGCTCACCCTCCCATTCCTTCCGCTCTTCAGGTGATGAGCAAGAGATCGAGTGATTGAGTCAAGAGTCAAGAGTCAAGGCATCACTCCAGTCTGCATATTTTGTTTTTGAAGCTAGATTATGTAAAACAAGGCTTTAGTCATATTTTGAGCGATTCCAGTTTATGTAAACTTTGTATTTTTGGTTTATGATGTAATGTGGCTTGAAATGCCCATTAAATCTTTGTAAAACTTTCATCTTATGATGTTAATGAAAAATGAGTATCTTGCTTATGATTTCTCAAAGTTTGGAGGTTGCATTTTTCAAGTTTTTCATAGGGGTAAAAAGTGTGTTTTTACTTCAGGGGAAAATAGTCTTGATATAAGCAGAATTAGACAAAGTTAGCTTCATATAAGTTGTAGCTTATTCTCTTAGCTTTTCAACAGTATATAGTTTGTAAGATTTAGACCTCAGATGAAAAAGTTATGGTTGTTACACAATAATAGGTGTTGGTAGTCTACAAAACTCTCCTTAACATATTTTCTATCTAATTTTCAGAGTTCGCTGCAACGAACCCAAAAAGTATGCCATGGTGAACTTTTCCAAAAGGGAGTTTCACAGCGGCAAACACAAGAGTTGTCCGCGGTGAACTTTTCCCGAAAGGTTTTGTTCTTCACCTTCAAAGTTCCCCGCGGTGAAGCCAAGAAACTGGCCGCAACGAACACTTTTTCATAAGGGGTTTTTAATTTGTGATTTTAACCCCTTTTAGAGGCAACATCTCCCTTTGGGTATTCATGGAAGTTGTAAATAGAGAAGTCCTCTTCGAAACCATCCTATAATGACCTTAATCTGGCACCTCTAGAGAAAGTTATACCTTTTGTACCAAAACATGTTTGAAAAGTAAGAATTGCATATTGCACTGAACATATTTTGATATCTTAATCTGTAGAGCTCCGAATGAATTGATTATTGATTCAAAATAAGCTATAGGAATTATGATACAATTGTTATGAAGAAGAAAATTTGAAATTCTGATCTTAAGATTTCCAAAATCTATTTTGAAGTTTAAGGAAGGAGTTTGATTTTGGTGAGTGACTGGTGTGAGCACGCCATCCTTATGGGATGAATGTCCAGATGTCACTTAGGACGTCGGGCATGTGTCTTGTAGGGGGGTTGTCCAATATAAGCACTCTCATCCCTTCAATGAGATGTTTAGGCTAAGAAATACACCTTATCCATATATTATCATGCACATTGGAAATGGAATGGGCACTTGACTTTAGGTGGACAATTGGTGTCAACTTAGTCCCCTCTAGTTGAGATTAGAGCTGAATTCATTGAGAACAAGGCTCCCTTTGAACTCTAGGGTGGCTACGCTAGTGTATCTTTCTTACAGAGAGGCATGTCATCTATAAGGGAAGCTCTTCCCACTTACAAACCCAATCTTGGATCCTTAGACTATCCCATATGGACTTTGGACAAGTCCAATGTCTTTACTAACAAGTCTTTCCTGGGTTCCTTTAGGCGTCATCTTCCTACTATGCCTTCTCTTGGTTAACTATCAAAGGACATTTTATGAACCAAGGAAAAATTTATGAATAACTCAAATAAGCTTTGTCCCCTATTCTAAGAGGTACTTGAATCAATTCCATAGCTGTTCTTTCATTGCTTAGACTCTTAATCCATCTAGTATAAGATCCAATAGGCCCTTAATTTGTTTTATAATGCTAAAGAATTGTATTAGATTATACAATGGGTAAGTAATTGGATGATTCAACTATCTAATGACTCTATTAGACTCCAAACAATCTTTGAATATTATGTTTATGCCATATGGAGGGAAAAGAACAATAGGGATCATAAAAAACCTTAAATTGACAAGAAATTGATGGTTAATTAATTTTTTATTTGAATAAGGGAAATTCTCCTTACTAATAATTATCACTCAAAGGTTAGTTCTATAGACAGAAGGCACTGGAATTTAGAGTAAATGTTTTTATCTTGAAGCATCAACTCTGCTGGAGAATGTAGCCCAATCCACCGAATGGTCTATGGATATGTAGCTATATTATTATTGTTTTCCTATGTGAACCTAGGTGTAGTAGCTATTTTTGTGCTTCTTAACTAATAGCTTTGTATGGCTTTCATGCCAACCTTTTCTTTTAATATAATTTCATTCAATTGCCCAAAAACTAGTAAAGTCTCTCTTAAGCATTGCCAAATGGAGCTATACAATAACCCTAGTGATAAGAGGCTAATAAGGCAAGAAAGATTAGCTCTACATACCTACACCGAAGCACTCCTCTTCCATAATTCAATACTTAAGAAAAAATCTAGAGTGAATTGGCTCAGGGATAAAGATAAATGCACAAGTTTCTTTTTCAACATATTGCTTGCTCATAAAAACATCAATAAGATTATTGCCCTAATGGATGATGAAGGAAACCTTTACAGTGATCAAAATAAATTAAAAGAGATTACTTGTAGCTATTATAGTTATATGCTAGTAGCTAGATCTACTTATAACTCTTTCATTTGATCTTTAAGAACCTTTATTAATTGTAGACTAAAACCCCAAACAAGGAACCTCCTGGTCTAACCTATCACACTTGATGATATCAAAAAAAGTGGTCTTTGATTTAAAACCAAATAAGGCCCTAGGTCTTGACATTTTTAAAGTATTATTTTTAAAAAAACCTAGAATTTGACAAGGAACTCAGATGTGGAATGTGTCTTGGAACTTTTCAAGTGTAGCAGGTTTCTAAGATAATTGAACAGGACTTATCTAACCTTAAGTAGGCCTTTTATCCATTTGTTAATTCATATGAAGGAGCCTTTACAAGTGGCAGAAGGGTAGGTGACAATTTACTCTTGCCTCAGGAGCTCGTTAAAGAATACAATAAAAAATCCATAATCAGGAGTTGGTCTTTTAAAATTGACCTTTTTAAGGCCTTTGATAAGATTGATTGGCAATTCTTGATAAACTACCTACATGTATTTCAATTCTTTACTCAATTCATCTCTTAGATTGAAGCCTGTATCATTACCACCTCCTATTTTTCTTTAATTAATGGAGAACCTATCCCTATCTTGCATAATGTAAGGGGTATAAGGTAGGGGGATCCTTTATCCCCCTACTTATTCACCCCTGCAATTAAGTTACTCATCAAAGTTATTGGTTGCAACATCTCTAATATGATAGGTTTAGGTTTCATCATAAATCCAAAATGCTAAAAATTCATACCTTAGCTTATGCTAATGACTTTTTATTACTTTTGAGGGATGATCCTGAATACTTACTCTTCATGAGCTCTCAAGATTTTTTTTCGTATGTCAAGTCTATAAGTCAACCTAGAGAAGAGTAGGTTGATAGTAAATGCAACAATTGTAACAAATTTCTACATGCAGATTTAAGAATTACCTTTTAATTAGCTTGGAATTCTTATATTTCCCTAGAAAACCCATGTTTGTTTAATGTTCTCATATGTTTAATCAAAAGGAAAGTTATTGATGTTTGTAAAAAAAAATTCATATCCCTAGTAGGTAGAATATAGTTGGTTAAATCTGTAATCATGAATCTCCAAACCCACTGGGGAGCTCACTTGATCTTCTTTAAGAGATTAATTAAAGAGTTAGAAAGATTAGTCAAAAGATATTTATGGATTGATGATATGAATAACTAGTATAGAGCTAAAGTTTGTAAGGAAAAAGTCTACTCTTCCAAACTAGAGGGAGGGATGGAACTAATATCCTTTTAAGTTGAAAAACCAAATGCTAATGGCTAAGTGGATTTTGAGACCAATTAAAGACAAAGAGACCTAGTGGGTCAAATGAGTGCATTCTCAATATCTGTCAAGAAATAATTTCTAGCACCTAAAGGTAAGCAATAAGCACTCTCATCCCCTCAATGAGATGTTTAGACTAAGAAATACACTTTATCCATATATTATCGTGCACATTGGAAATTGAATGGGCACTTGACTCTAGCTGGACAATTGGTGTCAACTTAGTTGCCTCCAGTTGAGATTAGAGATGAATTCACTGAGAACAAGGCTACGCTAGTGTATCCTATTTACAAAGAGGCATGTCATTTATAAGGGAAAATCTTCCCACTTACAAACCCAATCTTGGATCCTTAGACTATCCCATATGGACTTTGGACAAGTCCAATGTCTTTAATAACAAGTCTTACGCGGGTTCCTCTAGGCATCATCTTCCTACTATGCCTTCTCCTGGTTAACTATCAAAGGACATTTTGTGAACCAAGGACAAACTTGTAAATAACTCAAATCAGTTTTTTCCCATATTCCAAGAGGTACTTGGATCAATTCCATAGCTATTCTTTCATTGCTTAGACTCCTAATCCATCTAGTATAAGATCCAATAGGCCCTTAATTTGTTTTGTAATGCTAAAGAATTGTACTAGATTATGCAATGGGTAAGTAATTGGATGATTCAACTACCTATTGACTCTATTATACTCCAAACAAACTTTAAATATTGTGTTTATGCCATATGGAGGGAAAAGAACAATAGGGATCATAAAATACCTTAAATTGATAAGAAACTGATGGTTAATTAAATTCTTATCTGAATAAGGGAAATTATCCTTACTGATAATTATCACTCAAAGGTTAGTTCCATAGTCAGAAGGCACTGGAGTTTAGAATAAATGTTGTTATCTTGAAGCATCAACTCTGCTGGAGAATGTAGCCCAATCCACTGAATGGTCTATGAAAATGTAGCTATATTATTCTTGTTTTCATACTTGAACCTAGGCGTAGTAGCTAGTTTTGTGCTTCTTAACTAATAGCTTTGTATGGCTTTCATGCCAACCTTTTCTTTTAATAAAATTTCATTCAATTGCCCAAAAATGTAATTTTTTATTTTAAGCATTCTGATTTAGATAACTCATTTTAAATTATGTATAATTTAAGTGATAATTATGACCTCTCATTTAAAATAAACTCAATCTTTTAATAGTTGAAAATCTAGAGAAATACTTACGAGAATTTGTACAAATGGATGCTTGAAAAACTTTTCCTTTCTTGAAGTCTATTAAGGATTTAAATTTTAAGATGTTTAAGAGATGAATGGATTTAATGTAGGCTAAAGATACATTTTAGTTTATAATATTTGCATCAAATTTCATATCAGTCCCTAACGTTTGTCAATATACAAAAAAGATTAACATTTAAAGAATTATATAATATGACTTTCTTAATTTTACATTTTATTTATAAATAAAATATTCCAAAATATCTAGCGAACATAACTTTTTTACTGTTGAACATAACTTCCATTTCTCCATTCCTTTTGGGCTTCTCTTATTCAAGTTCCTAGTCATTAGTTCTTATTGCTTCATTCTGTTATCTTTCTAGGTACTTCATTGTCATTAAAGATTCACCCACACACTAACCCCATTAGTGATTCTCCAATCATGATAAAAATGACATCATCGCTGTAAGTGTGTAGTAAGTAATGTTTCAAGTGTATGAATAATGTCGAAGTGAACTGTGAAAATCAACACACTCTATGTTGGCCCCTAGATATTTTTTTTAATGAATAAGCATGATTAAATTAATTTTAGGGTTTTGCTAGATTAAATTGTGTTGGAGTTAATTAGCATGCTAATGTGAGGAAGATATTATGTTATAGGTTAAGGGAAATAAAGTGTTAGAATGATAAGATTTCATGAGGGGCATTGTTGGAACGTCAATTAAGTTATAAAGTCTTAAAACATTGAAGTAAGGGCAAAAAGGGAAGAAGGAATTGCAGGCTTGTGTTTTAGAAGACAAAAACATTGGTGAAGAACAAGAGAGGAGAGAGAAGACAAAAAGTAAGAAAGAAGGGAAAGAGAGTGTTGGTGGTAGAGAGAAAAAGGAGAGATGAGCTAGGTTTTAATTTTACTAAGCCTTCAAGAGGGATTTTGAGAGTTGTTAAGGAGGGAAAAAGAAAGAAGAAGATTAGAGCTTTCATTAGAGTCAAGAAATTCATTAATTAGTGAAGACTTAAGGTAAGCTTATGTTAAATCTTTTGGAGTCTTAAGAAAGTTCTGGTTCTAAGCGTGTAGAAAATGCATGGGTTTAATTATTCTAGGATCAATTAATGCATGGGTTTCTTTGAATATTCCGATTAGAGTTCTTTTGAATGAGGTTTTGTTAATATTAAAAGGAGGCAAGAGGAGCAAGAGGAGAGAAATCCTTGAACAAGCCTTCAAGCAAAGAAATTCAAGGTGGGTTACTTTTTATAGTTGAATAATAAGCCATCAACGTTTCTTTCAAGAAAATGGAAATAAATGTCTTTAGCTACTTCAAAAATTTACATTTATTAAGCTTTGAATGTTTTGAGAATGTGCTATGTTTTTCATATACAGGTTATTTCACATATGAAAATGATTTTTGAAAAGATATCAAGCTTAAGAAACCAAGTTTTCAAAATATGCCTTTTTGGGCAATATGCTTTATATGTTATGTGAGTTTGTGGTGGTCTCCTAAGTTTTACATGATTTGAAACTATTTTGCATAAACTAAAGATTTTTAATGATTTTAAATTGAAGGAGTGGAAAATGCCACCTCGAAAGAGACTTCGAGGAGCTGTGACTCGATCTAACTCTCAGCAAGGGAGCACGGATGAATCCTATGTCCCGCAAGATGCTGGGACACAGCCTGGTCCAAATTCTAAGGCACCTAGTGTGCAACATGAAGTGCCAATGCCTCCTCCTCCTATGCCTACTATGGACCTGCAATTCTTTCAAGCCTTTTCTCAGACTTTCATATATGTCATGGGCCAAGGGTCGCAAGTGCTAGTGCCGGCTTCAATAGATAGAAGTGGACAGTATGATAAGCTCCGCAAGTATGGAGCTGTGGATTTTAGTGGGACTATAAACCCAAAAGAAGTTGAAGCCTGGTTGAAGAGGATTGAGAGGGTTTTAATTCAGATGAAGTGCTCTTATGAGGAGAAGCTGGATTATGCAGTTAGCTTGCTGCAAGTGGATGCACTTCATTGGTAGGAATCAGCGCCCCAGATTTAGGATATACCTCTGGTGTTGTCATGAAGAGACTTTTTGGAAGCTTTCAAATGGAAGTACTTCTTGAGGGTCTATATCCAAGAGAAGGCTAGGGATTTCCTAAACCTCATACAGAGGGACATGAGTGTGAGTGAGTATGAGTTGAAGTTCACCCAGCTGTCACGGTATGCAGCCAACATTGTTGCGAATGAGGAGGACAAGTGCCGCAAGTTTAAGGGAGGTCTTCATCTAGGATCAAAGAAAAAGTCTTGATCTATAATTTCTATGACTATCAGCAGTTAGTAGATGCTGCAATTCAGGCTGAGAAGCTAGAGAATATCAAGTATGGGGTAAGTAGGAAGAGGAAGAACCGAGAGCGATTTTCCACAAAGGGGTAAGTGCTCCAATAACTGAAAGGGGTATGAAGAGCTCCTATACAGAGAGTGAGGCAGGGAGTAGTGCCTCTACTAAGAACAAACAGGCAAGGGCAGTGTCAGTGCAAGCCTCAACAGTAGGAGGAAATAGCAAGGTGGAGAGGAGCAGGAACTTGAACCCCCAATGTGAGCATTGTGGAAAGCTTCACAAAGGAGAGTGCTTTAAGTTACTCGGAGCATGATTTCTATGTGGAGAGCAGGGACACATGATCAGGGACTATCCCTAAGCAACAAGGCAAGAGGGGTCGAAACTGCAAGCCCCAAGAAGATTAAAATAGGGGGAAATGGGCCAGTCACCGAGGTGGGTAGTTCTGTAATGGCGAGGAAGGCTATTCCTCCAGGAAGGCTAAGGGGTCAGGCACAGGCAAGAGTGTTTGTCATGATAAGGGAGGAAGCAGCAGCCGTACCAGAGGTGGTCACAGGTATGGCCTAGTTATTTGATTCAGCAGCTTATTTACTAATTGATTTTGGTTCCACGCATTTTTTTGTTTCTACAAGTATGATTCTACATGGTGTGAATTCAGTGCCTTTGAATAATCCTTTGCTTGTTAGTACACCTCTGGGGAGGAATGTAGTAATCAGTCAAGTATATAAAAGCTTTGAGCTCTTCATCGATGGTGCTAGACTGGTAGTGGATTTACTACCTCTAGACCTAATAGGCTTAGATGTTGTACCTGGAATGGATGTTATGGGAAAATAATGTGCAAAGTTAGATTGTGGCCTCAAAGAGGTAGAGTTGGATCTTGGTAATGATGAGAAGGTGATCTTCAGAGGGGACCAAACGACACCATCTCTCAAGATTGTTTCAACTTTGTTAGCAGACAGGATGATGAGTAAGGGTTATGAAGCCTTCTTAGCGTATGTTGTGGACACTGATGTGAATAAAGGGAAGTTAGAGGATTTTCTAGTTATGAGGACATTTCCAGACATATTTCTAGAAGATTTACTTGGTTTGCCACCGGTGAGGGAAATTGAGTTTTCCATCAACTTGATTCCCGGAACTGCACCCATTTCAATACCACCGTATAGAATGGCTCCAGCTGAGCTGAAGGAGCTCGAGGAGTAGTTGGAAGAATTATTAAAGAAGGGATACATAAGGCCAAGCTCGTCACTATAAGGAGTACCAGTTTTGTTTGTTAAGAAGGATGGAACGTGGCGCATATGCATTGACTATCAGAGACTCAACAAGGTAACTATTAAAAACAAGTATCCATTGCCCTGAATTGATGATCTATTTGACCAGCTGCAGGGAGCAAGGGTCTTCTCCAAGATTGATCTCAGGTCAGGCTATCATCAGCTCAAAGTTAAGGAATTTCATGTAAACAAGACAGCCTTCAGAACACGGTATGGGCATTATGAATTTTTAGTTATGCCTTTTGGACTAACCAATGCTCCAGCTGCTTTTATGGATCTTATGAATAGGGTCTTCTAGGAATATCTAGATCAGTTTGTTATAATGTTTATCGATGACATTTTGATGTATTCTAAGAGTGAAGGGGAATATGAGGAGCATCTCAGGATTGTATTGCAGACACTGAGGGAGAAGGAGCTTTATGCTAAGTTCAGTAAGTGTGAGTTTTGGCTTCATGAGGTAGTATTCCTTGGACATGTGATTTCGAAGGATGGGGTACATGTTGATCCGA
>JANSVA010000008.1:36785313-36798255 GCA_025504915.1 Erythroxylum reticulatum | reverse complement strand
AGAGAGAAAAAGGAGAGTTAAGCTAGGTTTTAATTTTACTAAGCCTTCAAGAGGGATTTTGAGAGTTATTAAGGAGGAAAAAAGAAAGAGGAAGATTAGAGCTTTCATTAGAGTCAAGAAATTCATTAATTGGTGAAGACTCAAGGTAAGCTTATCTTAAATCTTTTGGAGTCTTAGGAAGGTTTTGGTTTTAAGAGTGTAGAAAATGCATGGGTTTAAGTATTCTAGGATCAATTAATGCATGGGTTTCTTTGAATATTCCGATTGGAGTTCTTTTGAATGAGGTTTTGTTAATACTAAAGGGAGGCAAGAGAAGCAAGAGGAAAGAAATCCTTGAACAAGCCTTCAAGTGAAGAAATTCAAAGTGGGTTACTTTTTATAGTTGAATAATAAGCAATCAACGTTTCTTTCAAGAAAATGGAAATAAATGTCTTCAGCTACTTCAAAAATTTACATTTACTAATCTTTGAACGTTTTGAGAATGTGCTGCATGTTTTGCATATAAAGGTTGTTTGACATATGAAAAAGATTTTTGAAAAGATATCAAGCTTAAGAAACCAAGTTTCCGAAATATGCCTTTTTAGGCAATATGCTTTATATGTTATGTGGGTTTGCTGTGGTCTCCTAAGCTAAGTCAAGTGTACTCTGACAAAAGGCTTCTCTCACCTGCCCGCTAGTGGCCTGGAGCTCCTTTAAGGACTCCTATAAGTTCACAGCTATGTAAGACCATTATGTGGAATTACGTAGTACGTTCTATTTTGGATCCACCCGAATCATTTTGATATGCTTATGTGCTCATGACAAATTGCCAAAACTGATGCGTACATAATTTGCAATAACGTAAATTTTCTGCATTGGAAAGGAATTCTTAAATGGTTTTTCTTATTACCAATTATAAATTGCTACCCATATGTTTAAGCTCACCCCTCATTTTCCTCCCCCACATCTAAGAGATGAGCAAGATATCGAGTAGACAAGGGTCAAGGCATCACTACAATTTTTGTATATTCTGTACTTGAAGCAAATTTTGTAAAGAGAGGCTTTAGTTGCATTTTGAGCAAATCATGAATTATGTACCTTCTCTATTTTGAAACTTTAAGACATTAATGTATTTGAGGCTTGAAATACCCGCTAAAGCTTTGTAAGACTCTTATCTTTTGATGCAAATGGAATACAATTGCATTTTTGATCATGACTCTCTTTTAAGTTTGTACATTGCATTTTTAAGTTTTCATGAGGGAAAAGTTGTATTCGGACTTTAAAGGAAGATCTAAATTAATCCAGGATGATATAGGAAAATGTGCCTTCTGGAAAGTTGTAGGACTCTCTCTTTTAACTTTCCAACGGTATATAGTATAGAATTTTCGGATTCTGGGTCGTAAGTTGTGGTCCTTAGAAGGGGAGATGCTTAGGAGTATACAGAGGTATCGTCTGTAAGGACGTATCGTCTATTGTAATGACATCATTCTTCTTAATAGATGCATCGTCTGTAAAGACGTATCATCTATGATGACGTCATATCGTATGTAATGACGTCATTCATCTTAAGGGTTGTATCATCTGTAAAGACGTTTCGTCTTAATAGACGTATCATCTGTAAGACGAAGCATCTGTAATGACGTCATATCGTCTGTAACAATGTCATTCGTCTTAAGAGTTGTATCATCTATAAAGACTCTTCGTCTTAAGAGACGTATCGTTTGTAATGATGTCATATCGTTTGTGATGACATCATTCATCTTAGGTTGACTTTTGCTTCATCTTAAGTTGACCATTCTACTTTGTCTGTCTTTTGTTTCATCTGTCGTTTTGCTTTGTCTGTCTTTTAGCTTCGTCCGCCTCTGCCATTCGTCTGTCCTTTTTGCTTCGTCTGCCTTTACCATTCGTCTAATGCTATCGTCTGCTCCTTTTTTTTGACCCTTCAGGCAATAGAATCCGCCTTCGAGGCCCTCATAGAAATTGTAGACATCAAAGTTGTCTTTCAAACCATCCTAAGATGGTATTAATCCGTTACCCCAACTGACAGTTTTGCTGATTACCTCAATATAGGTGCTTTAAGATTGAGGTTTTTCCAAATAAATCAGTCTTGAAATAAAATAAGAGCGTTGTTTTGATGTTTGTCCTACTGGGGGATCTCCACCCTTGT
This sequence comes from Erythroxylum reticulatum, assembly GCA_025504915.1. Lineage (NCBI taxonomy): Eukaryota > Viridiplantae > Streptophyta > Magnoliopsida > Malpighiales > Erythroxylaceae > Erythroxylum > Erythroxylum reticulatum. The sequence goes on along the minus strand of JANSVA010000008.1, from coordinate 36,796,109 downwards.
GGTGTACACGTTCAGATATCACTTAGGATGTCAGACACGTGAAACATGAGGGCGGGTTCTGAACACTCTACCTCCAGTGAATGTGGTGAAAATGATGCAGATGATCTCACCATTTGATTTTGCAGGTATATGGCTATAACATTGAATCCGTTTTGAAAATATCAAAATACGACGGAACCTATCTATAAAGCACTCCAACAACTTTAAGGAATAGCCATAGTGCCCTTAACAATACTGGAATTATATTGGCTCTAAGGTCACCTCCAGTGAATGTGGTGAAAATGATGCAGATGATCTCACCATTTGATTTTGTAGGTATGTGGCTATAGGCATTGAATCCTTTTTGAAAATATCAAAATACAATGGAACCTAGCTACAAAGCACTCCAACAACTTTAAGGAATAGCCATAATGCCCTTAACAATACTGGAATTATATTGGCTCTAAGGTCAAAGCCAGAGTCCCTTTTAATGTTGACATCTGTGACTCACCTAAAACAAACTTAGTTTCTTTTGTTGATGAATTTTTTTCCAAAATCAAGAACGTACATTGAGATAATCTAGTTTCTCTATTCCAAATATACACCTTTACTTATAAACCTGTCCAAACCCCACATCTCAATGAGACTTCTATTGGGATGTTATTGTTTTTATTGAGTTTAAATGTCAATGATTACTTCCTCGTGGCAAACAATCCTACCAAAAATGGTGATATACTTTATAATGTTGCATATATGGACAGCCTCATTAGGCTTTGGTCAAGATCATGCATCCAATGACTCTTATCATCGACGGAGTGGTCGGTTGGATTTGTTTTGAGTGGAAAAGGAGCATTAGTAAGAGAAAATGCGTAAAGCATTGCTCCAGGTAACTCTAAAAGGCATGAGGGGGTTATCTGAGTTTGATGAAAAGCCAAAATATGAGTTGGATTTATCAAGCTTGTAAAAGAATAAGGATCTAGTTGATAAGAATGAGAGTAATGATAAGAATGAGACCAACATTGCAAATAGAAGGCCCATCCAAACCAAACACCAACCCAAGAAGTTAGATGACTACGTGCCCATTTAATGAATTGTTTTTGTTAAACAGAGTTGTTTGAGGGTATTGTTGGAAACTTTACTTTATAATTATGTTATGAAATTGTAGCTTGTGAAGGATTCGGTAGATAATGAATTACAGTACACTTTTCCTCTCTGCCTTCTCTCTCTACTACTTCTTCTTCTTCTCCTCATCATTGTCCCTTTAATATCTTTCTTCATCACATCTTAAGTAGGTTAGCCCTCTTGAAGTGGCTCTTCATTTCATTTTAGTGCTTTCATTGAGAGCAGATTCCTCCTGACAATCCAAATGGCAGAAGGCACGAGGCAAGCTAGAATGGAGGAGGCGATTGCTCAACTTACAATATTGCATGAGATCCAATCTACTCTCATCACAAACCAGAACACCAATATTGAAGCCATCATCGCATCCTTAAGAGATCTTGCTCTTGGATTACAGGCCTTAAATTCCAAGGTTAAGCAACAATTACATAGGCCCCTACCACAGATTCAATAGCAACCAGTTTGTTCACTGTTCTAACAACACATCATCCAATAACAACCTTTCAAACACCAATATCCTGTTCCACCACCAATCAAAACAATGAGGCTAGATGTTCCCAGATTCAACGACAACAACCCTTTAGCTTGGATATCACACATCCAAAGATACTTTAACTATTTTAACACTTCAATTGCTCAACAATTGTTAATTGCTTCATTTCATCTAGATAGTCCAGCTCTAGAATGGTTTGATTGGATGAACAATAATAATCTGATCGTTAATTGGGATGGTTTTTACTGGCTATTAAGAAGAGATTTGGACCTTCAGAATACGATGATTATTTTGGGAAGTTAAGCAAATTGGTTCAAACTTCGACCCTCAGTGATTATCAAACCCAATTTGAACAATTAGTTAACAAAACTCCTAATCTACTCGAACAGGTGTTAGTGAGCTGCTTCGTTTCAGGATTATGATCTGACATTCACAAGAAGGTACAAGTTGCCAAACCCTAGTCCGTGATGCAAGCTATGGCATTAGCTCGATTGTACTTGGATAAAATTTCTGATCATCATTTTCAGTCTCGTCAAAATTCAGAAAAACTGTGGGCCAAGCCCTATACACAACCAAAAATAGACAACAATCGTCCTTTGCTGCCCACCCCTCCCTCATCCAAATTACTTTCCCCTATAAATACCTCAAATACCTTCCCCATCAAGAAACTCTCCACCTTAGAGATGATGGCTCGTCATGAGAAAGGTTAATGTTATAATTGTGACAAAAAATTCCATGTAGGTCATCGCTGTAAAGGCCGATTGTTTCTATTGATGATGGATGATGATATTGATGTTGATTCAATAGATATTGGCAATTTTTCAGATCCTCAAACCAAGAACTCACTGCTAGATACTCCAGAGATCAGTCTTCATACTATGGCAGGGCAATTTTGTCCACGTACACTAAAGTTACAGGGGAACATTATAGGTGTTCTAGTTTAAACACTTATAGATGGGGGTAGTACCTATAATTTTATTCAAGAGAGAGTGCCTGCTTTTCTAAAGCTACCGATAGTCACTCTACCTCACTTTAATGTCATCGTGGGAAATGACAAATCGTTCGTTTGCGAAGGTTATTGCCTGCAAGTGAAACTCAAATTAGGAGATGAAACTTTCTTGATTGATTTCTATGTCATCAGTTTGTAGGTAGCAAATATTGTACTTGGACTACAATGGTTAGCCGGTCTTGGGCGCATCACAATAGACTACCAAAATCTTACTATGGAATTTCAATATAAGGGGAAATTGATCATATTGACAGGAAACTCTCATCACTAGTTGGATGAGATCCATTTGCATCATCTTCGACGTATAGCAACCATAGGCGGAATTTTAGAATGCTTCCAGCTATATTCTTTTACTTCTACCCCAATGGATTCGACAAAGGAATATTCTAACTCAAGTATTTTGAATTCCTTGCTAGAATTATTTGAGGATGTGTTTATGGAAACCAAATCCTTACCCCCTAACCATGCCATTGACCACCACATACACCTCCTTCCTAACACAAAACTTGTTAACGTCAAACCTTACCATTACCCTCATCACCACAAAATTGAAATAGAACGTTTGGTTTCTGAAATGTTGAGTTCTAGTATAATAAGGCATAGTCACAGCCCTTTCTCCTCCCCTGTGTTATTGTTTCGAAAAAAAGATGACACTTAGTGATTTTGCATCAATTATAGGGCTCTCAACCAAGTCACCGTTAAAGACAAATTTCCCAATCCTACAGTCGATGAATTACTAGACGAATTATATGGTGCAACGGTGTTTTTCAAACTTGTCTTAAGAACTAGATACATCAAATTCGTATCCATAGCCATGACATCCATAAAACTACCTTTTGAACACTTGAAGGTCATTCCGAGTTTCTTGTAATGCATTTTGGTCTAACCAATGCTCCTTCTACCTTCCAAGCTATCATGAGCATCATTTTCAAGCCTTTCCTCCGCAAGTTTATCATTTTCTTCTTCGATGACATTCTAATTTATAGCAAAACATTTGAGGATCACTTTAGTCACCTTCAAATCATTCTAGAATGCTTATGTTCACACTCCTTATTTGCCAAGCAATCTAAATGTTGTTTGCCTACGCTAAAATTGACTATCTAGGCCATGTTATATCAACTTCTAGTGTTAATCCTGATCCAAAAAAAAATTCTTCCATTCAAAATTGGAAAGTGCCACACAATCTCAAATCCCTTTATGGTTTCCTAGGTCTTATAGGATACTACCACAAATTCGTATGCAATTGTGCCTCTATTGCTCATGCCCTGACCAATTTGCTAAAGAAAGACAAATTCCAATGGTCTCAGGATTCCCAAAATGCTTTTGAAGCCCTTAAAAAAGCTTTAATCACTGCCCCAATCTTATCTCTGCCAAATATTTTAAAGCCCTTCCAAATCCATATGGATGCATCTGGTTTAGGTATAGGGGCTGTTCTTATACAGTAAAATCACCCAATTGCATACTTTAGTAAAAAACTATCACCAAACATTGCTAAGTCTTTATGTAAGGGAATTATATGCTTGACTTAAGCTATTAGTAAATGGAGGTGGTATCTTTTGGGACACCATTTCATGATATTAACTGACCACCACAGCTTGATTTACCTTCTCACAAAACCCATACACACTCATGATTAACACAAATTCCTTGTCAAACTTATAGGCTACGACTTTGACATTTAATATCAGACTGGGAAATCTAATGTTATTGATGACGCACTCTCTAGACAATTTCATCCTCCACCAAATACTCAATCCCAACCAGAACTCCAAGCTCTCTCCTTTCTAGTTTTCCATCTCATTGCCGATATTAAAAAAGAGGTCCTCTCTAATCCTTACTACAATCAACTCTTGTAAAAACAACAAGAAAGCAACACCCTAACACCAACTTTTTCATTAAAAAATGGCATGATTTATAAACAGAACTGCATTTGCTTAAACCACACATCTTCTTTGATTCCTAAAATCCTTTTTGAATTCCATAACACTCCAATAGTGGGACATATTGGTATTCATAATACATTGAGTATATTATCTTCTAATTTCTATTGGGATAAAATGCGTAGCTATGTTAAGCAATATATATCCAACTATCACACTTGCTAGCAAGCTAAATATAGCATTGTTAACCTTCAAGGTAGTTTCTAACCATTACCAATTCCAAAACAAATTTGGGAGGACATCTTGATGGATTTCATCAATAGGTTGCCACCTTGTAATGGATTTTTAGTTATCTTGGTTATGATTGATAGATTATCCAAATATGGACATTTTGGAGTGTTGAAAATAGTATTTACAGCTTCGGTAGTGGCATCACTCTTCATAGAAATGGTGTTTAAACACCATTCTTTTCCCATAACGATTTTCTCTTATAGGGATCCAATTTTTCTAAGCCATTTTTGGAAGGCCTTGTTTCAGTATAATGGTACAACTCTTGCTACTTCCAGTGCATATCATCCTAAAAAAGATGGCCAAACGAAGGTCCATAATTGATGTTTAAAACAATATTTGAGGAGTTTTGTGATGGACAAACCTTCACAGTGGACTAAGTATCTAATATGGGTGGAATTATCTTATAATACATCCTTGCATTCTTCCGTTGGAATGTCTCCATTTTAGGCTGTATATGACAAATCACCACCGAATATACCTTCCTACATCCTAAGATCCTCTTCCAATGAAGCTGCTGATTCATTTCTCTTAGATCGGGACTAGGTCCTTGCTTCATTAAAGACCAAGATGCAATAAGCTCAACTAAGAATGAAAATTCAGGCAAATAAAATGTGCACTGAAGTCCATTTTGAACCAGGTCAATGGTGCTACATAAAGCTACAACCTTACAAGCGAAAATCCCTTGCTAGTACTTCCTACTCCAAACTCAATAAGAAGTTCTATGGTCCTTTTCAAATCATCAAACGGGTAGGCTTAGTTTCTTATAAACTCTTGCTACCTGAAGGATACCCGATTCACCCAATATTCCATATATCAGTCTTAAAATTATGCCCCAACCCTACAACAACTCTAACTCTTGCTTTACCTTCCTCTGTTGTGGATAATTAGCCTTTAATCCTTTCGTTAGCTATTCTGAACTCTCATAACGTCAATATTGACAATAGCTGGACTCCTTAAATTCTAATTCAATGGATAGGTTTGCTGTTGGAGGAAGCATCTTGAATAGCTTCAGAAAGATGTACCCGACCTTTAACCTTGAGGACATGGTTGCTCTTGATGGGGTGGGTAATGATAAGAATGAGAGTAATGATAAGAATGAGACCAATATTGCATAGAAGGTCCATCCGAATCAAACACCAACCCAAGAAGTTAGATGACTATGTGCCCAGTTAATGAATTGTTTTTGTTAGACAAAGTTGTTTAAGGGTATTGTTGGAAACTTTACTTTGTAATTATGTTATGAAGTTGTAACTTGTGAATGACTCAGTATATAATGAATTACAGTACACTTTTCCTTTCAACGTTCTCTCTCTACTTCTTCTTCTTCTTATTATCCTTGTCATTATCCCTTTAATATCTTTCTTCATCACATCTTAAGGAGGTTAGCCCCTTGAAGTGGCTCTTCATATCACTAGTTGTAGCGCAAGGAGTGAAGTGCACACTCAAGAGGTGGAATTAAAGTAAATAACTTCAGATATTTGAATTGTTGACTAAGTATGTAGTTTTTCGGATTATGCAAGCATCTTGTAATCCTTTTCAATTGATCGAGAAAATATTTTATATGCCTTCAAGATAAGTTGAATTAGGGAGGATTCTTATGCTTAATTTTAATGATAATAAAACATTATAATTAGAATTCCCAAAGAAGAAGTCCTTTAAACCTATCAAATTTTATAGTTTAGAACATTCAATATCTTAAAATTTTGTTTTCACTAAATAAAATTTGAAATTGTAAATTTTCACCTCCAAGACTCTAAGTGATATATGCATTTGAGGAGATACAAACGTTTGAGTCAACGCATGAAGCCACTATTACATAAGATCCGGGCATAAACATAACTTTGAACACATTGTTTCTTTCTTTTAATTAAACGACCATAAACATATATATATCTTTCTTATTCTCCATCAATATTAATGATGAGAGGTGAGGGTTTTGTGTAAAAAAAAACAAATATCACTAATCAATAGTTGTTGATGCAATTGTTATGGTTAATTTATTTTTCATGTTATCTTACACAAAATAGGAATGGATAGATTAAATTTTCTATTACTTTTGAATGGTGAAGTGTTAAATGAGTTTCTTACTTCTTTTTGATAGTCAAGTAACATCTTATACCAACATATTTAGTAGTGTGCTTTGTAATTTGATATTTAATAATGTTAACTAGCGAATTAGCTAATTATTACTATAGTGTTAATTAGGATCTTTGACTCATTATTATTATTTTATTGATTTATGTTTTCTTATCATTAAAGTGAATGATTAATTTTTTCATCACCTTAAACTTAAACATAAGATATGAGGATTTATCAATATCAACAAGAAAGAGATAAAGTAATGAGTGGTGAATAATAATTTTGTTAATGTGAAACAAAGAGATTATAGATAGTTGACCCTAATTTTATCATTGATTCCAATATAAGGTAAATTGTAGGAGTTCAATTTTCATAAGTATATTTGTAGATTATCATTAAAATATATGGTCGTAGGAATGAATTTGTTAATTCTTTTTCTTTTAGGTATGATGAAGATATGATGGAGATGATGAAACTTATAACTATTTTCTTGAAAATTAATAACAAGAAGTTAAAGGAAGAAATATAGATATTGAGTTATGAAATTGGTATTTTGGAGGCAAAATCAGGTAAAATTTGTCAAAAAGCTAAAATTGAAAGAGAACAAGGTAAAAGTGAAAAGAGATGTCACAGTTGAAGGAAATGTTAAAGCTTACCATTGGTGAGAGAGAAAAGTTATGAAAATTAACGATTTACTGCAAATTGAAATGTATGATCAATACTATAGTATTGTTTGCATTGCTTATAGAGAAGCTTTATAAGAAGTTTATGTTGTGTAAATGAGTTTAACAAATTTTGTCACGAAATTTTTGGAAGGTAATTGATAATATATTAATTGTGCTATTTTTATGATTAACATTATTGTTTATGAGCATTAATATGTTGCAATATCAATTTAATGTCCATGGTCTATTATAATCATACTTATGTATAACATATTGCATATCTGTATGAAGATATTGTAATTTGATACACACACACATATTTATTTCCTCAATTAATTTCATATGTATTTTGTACATTTCTACATCATATTGTATAGCAATTGTATCTCCATATTGATAGGATTTATGCACATCCATATATGGAATAACTTATTGCAAACATTTATTCCCATATTGTAATAATGTAAGTAATCAGTTGTATGGACAAAAAATAAGTAGTATCATTAGATCTTAAAAAATAATGATAAAATGTATTATGATCTTAAAAAATAAAGGTAAAATGCCTATGTCATTAACTTATAAATTATGAAAGTCTTCTTTCATAATTTTTTTTCTTGTTAGAGATGATGAAGTGTCACAAAATCCTCCATTGTTTATTTGTGAATTTGTCTCTTATATGATTAGTTGTGAATTTGATCTAAAGGTCAATATTCAAATCAAATATCCTTATACATGTCAATCATAAGCCAAATTCAAGTTATATAATGTGTTTATTGCTACAAATATGTGTGACAAAATTACTGAGTAAATGAAATCAAACTATACAACAATTATTTGATATTTCATTATACCTATATTTTATAGGCCTTGAAATCCTCCCTCTTCTTCTTTCTTTCCATCTACTTCTACCTTATTCATTAGAAATAACATATGAATTTGGTTCAATTTGGTTTTTATTCCTTTACCTTTGCCTTATAAGTTCCTCTGCTTTCCCCTCTACTTATAGGTTTCTAACTTTAACTTTCTCCTACTTACTAATGTTTAGAGATTGATTTTTGTATTTATTGGCTTTAATTGATTTTTCCCCCTAGTTATAGGCTTTATTGATTTTTTATAGAGCCTCAACCTATTCCTTATTAAATTTTCAGTTTCTTATTAATGTGGCATTGAAAACTATGAAATTTAATAGATACATTATTAAAGTTAAATGACATACCTCTTATTTATACCTCTTTTGGTTATGTCCTTAAAGGCCACACTTTGTACATCTCATGATTTGGTATACCTAAATTTCTTTCTTATATTTGGTTGTTCAAAACTTTTCTTCTATGTATTTCTTAAGGAGACTAGACATGCTCCTTGTAGTAAGAGTATCTATAATTTCACAAGATGGTCAAAATCTTTCATGATCTAAGGTATGGAAGGAGTGCTTATATTCGTACAAATTTCTTTCCTCATTATATTACTTATTAATGTAATCATTCATATTTAGTAAGCTATACCAAATAATAGCAACACCATATGATCAAGGATTAATCATGGAAATCCAAGAAAAGGAGGATGTTTAAGATAAATTAGATGCATTACCATAATTAATTACTTCCCTACATGCTATTAAAAATGGAATATGCTTAATACATGAAGAACAATACCTAGATAATGTATAGTAGCCTAGTCCACTTGTTTTGAGTTAAATGGAGCCTAATTCACATAATTAAGATGTATTTTACAGCTTCAGTTCATTTCTACAATTATTCAGCATGTTTTACTATAATTGGGATGTATCTTAACTAAAAGGCCTAAACTATGCTAATATTATTTTATAGTTGTTTTCTAATTTCCTATATGGGTTATTACTTGTCAACGGTTAATTTCTAATCTGATTAGGATTCCTTAAATTTTTTATTTGATTAGGATTCCTTATGACGTTTAAAGATATGAATTAAAATAGGATTCTAAGAGTTTTAGTTAAATTAGTATTAGTAGTTAGTAATTTAATCCTTGTTACACTTAGTAAGGATTGTTCTTTTAGGATTCCATTTATCTCTTCCTTTTAGGATTCTAGTTGTTAGGGAGTGTACGCCTATAAAAGTCTGTCTTATTGAAGTAATTTAAATACCATCAATATAGAAATCAAATTGAGAGTTTTCTTCACCTTATGAGACTTTCCTCTTTGTTATTTAATAAGAACTTAATATAATCTTATCAAGGTAGCTTATAAAGATTAAAATCCTTATAGATTTGGCTCTGAATGGTGGGCTGGTTGCATTCAAGTTTCCTTGCTTTATTTTAAGATGTTCTTATAGTTTTAAATCCTTGTGATTTAATTTTTAAGTGATTTGAAGTAAATCACACGTTAACATAGAATTCACGTACAATATATGAGATACACAAGAAGGGGGGATGAATTGTGTATTCTTTCCGTGAATACAAAAACTTTAATATATCTTGTTAAGAACTTTTCCAACTATTAAAAGAATACCACAAAAGTTATAAAAAAATAGTTACATAGTTAAATCGCAAATAACTTCTATATACATGTCTAAAAACAAAATAAAGTGAAAATTTAGAAGATAGACGCTGCAATTTTTATACCGGTTCACCCCAAACCATGGGCTACATCCAGTCCTTAGAGTTCGTTTGAGATTTCACTATACTTCAACAATTTTACAAGTATTCTTTCTCCCCTTCCAGAGCCTCTTCAGTTCTCTTACACAAAGTATTCTTTTTGCTATCTTAGCCTCTCCAGGCTCTTAGCCTTTTCTTTCTCTCATTAGAAAGATATTATGAGCTTTTTGTTAAAGTAAAGTTTGCTCTCTTGTATCGCACTTTTGAATACAGAATTTTTCTTTGTAAGTAAACACTTGAAAGCTAAAAAAGATTGTTCAGTCTTCGACTAGGACTAGTATTTATAGCCTAAGTCTCCAATTGCTTCTTGATTTTTGATAACTGCTTCTTGCTTCTTATAAAACCCGTTATTTAGTTGAGTTCTATAACTAACTCTAACTCCGACGTATTAGAGTATCTTCATCTTTGTATCGTTTGTGTTTTCCTCTTCTTCTATATTTTTCACTTCTTCTGTGTTTTCCACTTCTTTTATGTTTTCACTTCTTCTGTGTTTTCACTTCTTCTGTGTTTTCTGCTTTTTCTGTGTTTTCACTTCTTCTGTGTTTTTTGCTTCTTCTGTGTTTTCCGCTTCTTCTATGTTTTCACTTCTTCTGTGTTTTTCTACACACTTAACACACTTATCAAAATAGTTCATTTATTTCTAATATTATTAT
>JANSVA010000008.1:36772715-36785213 GCA_025504915.1 Erythroxylum reticulatum | reverse complement strand
CCTGATGAAACCCAATCACTCTCATCCAATACCAAATTACTATTCTACCCTTCCCGTTGAGGATGAGATGTTACAAGCATATTTAGCCCTAAGTAACTTAGGTCATTAATTTCACAAGCTAATAAATCTTCGTAACCTAAAAGGCTACGTTTAAGGCTAAATCTATTCTGTTATGCCCTAGCCATTGACGCATTCACACAATCCACATCATGCAACCTAAGCAAACTATCATGCAATATGTAAAATTCAAACTCAAGGTAAAACACATAACCCTCCCCGTACCTGAACAACACATTGTCCTCAATATGAGAAGGATACAAACAAGCACAAAAGGAGGACTGAAACAATGTACAGTAGGCAAAAGAACAAAATACTAGCAAAAATGAAAAGAAAAGGGTTAAAACAAGAAACCATCATGGTGACTGAGGTGGTAATATGTCAGAGGTAGATAACAAATGCACTTGACGCCCAAGATTGTTACCTTATCTTATAATTACTTTAAAAAGAGTAAGAGAGTTAGCACTTCAAAACATTCCAAATCATTAAGAACTTATTTTTTGAAATTTAAAACAAATCTAACCACAAAATTTAGATAATCTGAAAATTCAAAGGAAATAACATGAAATTAACAATCCATAAGTTGCCTCCTATGTAGCACTTCTTTTAATATTGGTAGCTTGATGCTTTATCCTTGGAAACTCATCTGGGATTAATTATGAGCGTCTTGCTTCTACCTTTTTCATTCAACATCAGTTTTGTAGCCTGTAAGTAAGCTACAAATTGCAAAATAATCAGAAGGAAAATATTGATAACATTATGAAAACAAATTATGGTTAATAATGTTCTTTTTTTGAGTGAAACTTTTAACAAAACAAGGAATAACAAAATTCCCTGAATCTTCCATCAAATCCAACAATTTGTCCTATAAAAAGGTGGGTTGCTCTCTTTCTTCCTTAGTCACCTTCGTCTCTTCTGCTTCTTCCGCTTCACGAATAAGACTTTCCTAGCTTCTTCAAACTTGATGTCTGTTCTCATCTGTTCTTCGTCTTTTTGTTCTTCAGAAGATTTGAACACATCAAGTATCCTGAATAAGCTACTGTCTTTTAGGTTCTTTAATACATAATTCATGCAAGGTATATCAAGAACTGGTGAATAAAAGGGAGGTTGGCATTCTTTTCTTTATACGCTTTGTTTGTCTCTTGGTCTTCAATAAGGTAGGGTTTAGTTTGGTTTTCCACTGGTCCTCTTAGCTCTCCCATATTCTTAAGTGCGATAACCTTATATTGCTCTTTTAATGTATTTCCATATTACTTAGAGAGGCTTCCACACTTCTCTTACAAAATTCACAGGAAAGCTGTAACTCTCAAATCTCTAGGATATAAATAGACGAGGCATAATTTTTCGTTACTTGCTCAATTTGCTCTTCTAGTCTCTTCGGGCCCTCTTCTATATCTTTGAGCTTATCCAGGATCTTGTCCAATTTAGAATCCCATGAGCTGGACTCATCTTGTTGAAATCCTAATAGGTCATGATGTCCTAAGTGAGTCCTTACATTGCTGGACCAATAGGAATTTGGGTGGTTTTGCCATCCCGGAGTGTATATGTTCCAATAAGGATTGTTACTTCCCTAACTATGTTGTGCCTTATTGTACTTCGCAAAAGTTCCTTGCTCCCTATAATATTTATCCTCCATCATTGTCCTTTCCATTTCTTCTTAGCATCTGCTTTTTATATGTCTCATTCTCACTTTAAGATGTCTTTTGTGTCTCTACTTTATGCCCCAACTTCCTTCTCTATTTTTCTAAAAATAAAATATAGTGAAAAAACCTTAGACTAAATAACTAATTGCCTCCCTAAAAACAGTGTCAAAAGCTTAATTGTGGTTTTTCGATGTGTGTAAGTTTTAAATAATTAACCTCAATAATCCACAAGGGCATGGGTCATTCACGTAGTACCTAAGGTGTTGTTCCCACGAGGAGGGATAATCTAATCCTAAAATCTAAGGCTAACCAATTCGCAGAAATTCAAATGTAACAAAACTAAAACAAGAATGCAATTTAATCAATCAAATAAATTCAAGAATCAATTACTAAAATATTAACAATTTAGTAATTACAACGCATCCTCAGTAATCAACCTAAAGGACTACCAATTGAGAGAAAGAGAATTTTACCTAGCTTTAACGCTAACCTAATCAATTATGAAATACTGGATTATTGGTTCTAGACGATCCTAGGGTCGATTACTCTCTCTAAACCATTAAACCTAATTTATAAACCCTAATCAGATTATAGAAGATGAAATTTCTTAATTAACAACCTATTTGAAACCCTAATTAGATCTGAAGTTGTCTAATAAACTATCAGAAACTATCGCAAGATCTCTCTTTGCACAATTTACCGATTTGATTTAATTCTCGTTCTATTAAATCACCTAACTCTTGTTAGCCCAATTTAATTATTTTTTACTTGATTCACCCTCTCAGTTTATCACTGAATTATGCAATTGCAAAAATTAAATCACAATAAATGGAGTAAAATGTAAACAATCAAATTTCATTAAATCAAAGATAAAACCTCAAAGGTGAGTTTAGAAGCAACATCAACATCCAAAATTCCTATCATCAACTATTATTCCAATTCTATAAAATAATAAAATTGAAAATAACAGTACAAAATTGACAGACGATGGGAGGTAGTGATGTTAGGAAACTCCTGATCTAGGAAGGACGTCAAGTCTTCCTACTTCTACTCTTCTTTGTTCCTTCTTCTCTTTCTCTATCTCTTGATGATTCTCTTTAGGGTTTCTTTGAAAGTGGATAATGCAAAAATCTTCTTCTTTCTTGTTGGACACCTTGCCCTCGTGAGTCACGGGCCTGACGTTTTAAGTGACATCTGAACGCGTATCTTATAAGGGTGGCGTGCCCACACCAGGATAAACCTCAAAACAACTCACTTCTCCTATTTTTGAACAGATTTTAGGAAACTTCAAACTGGAATTTCAATTTGACTTGTTTAGAAAATTTGTGGTCCCATGTCTCTAGTTTATTTAGAGACAAGAATCATCTCATTGGGAGATCCCATAACAAAGTTATGGCTGAAAGAATCAAACAGGGTTTTGACGTTAATCATAATGCACCTATCTTGGTGAAATTAGCATAACTATCATTAAGAATATCAGATTAAGATCATATTAGGATTTTTTGAAAGAAGACTTAGATATCTAGAACTGTAATGAAGATCTCAAAGATAGATTCTATCATCTGAAGGGTCAAAAATGGAGCAGACAATAGGATCAGACGAAACCAAATGAAAAAGCAGACAGAGTAAAAAAGCAGACAAATTGGGAAAATTGTCATAACTTTCCCTAAAGATATTAGATTAAGGTGTTCGTTAGATGGTTTGAAAGAGTACTTCAAGATATACAACTTTCATAAAGACTACAAATTCTATCGTCTGAATGGTCAAACATGGAGCAGACTACAGGATTAGACGAAACCAAACAAAAAAACAGATGAATTGGGAAAATTGCCATAACTTTCCCTACATATATTAGATTAAGGTTTTCTTTAGATATATCTACAACTTTCATGAAGAACTTGAAAACAAATTCTATCCTCTGAAGGGTCAAAAATGGAGCAGACGATAGGATCAGATGAAACCAAATGAAAAAGCAGACAAAGTGAAAAAGCAGACGAATTGGGAAAATTGCCATAACATTCCATAAAGATATTGTCTTAAGGTGTTATTTAGATAGTTTGAAAGATTACTTCAAGATCTACAACTTTCATGCAGACCTTGAAGACAAATTTTATTGTCTAAAGGGTCAAAAATGGAGCAGACAATAGGATCAGACGAAATCAAATGAAAAAGCAGAAGAATTGGGAAAATTGCCATAACTTTCCATACAGATATTGGATTAAGGTTTTCTTTAGATAGTTTGAAAGAGGACTTCAAGATATACAACTTTCATGAGAATTTGAAGACAAATTCTATCGTCTGAATGGTCAAAAATGAAGCAGATGATAGTACATAGAAGGAGAAGTTTTGGTCAACAACAGAAGAAGCAGAAAGTCAACTATAGAAGATATGATGTCATCACAAACGATATGGTGTCATCACAGATGATATGACATCATCACAGATGATACATCTTTACAGACGATATGACGTCATCACAGATGATACTATCTATATTCCTGAGTATCTCCCCTTATAAGGACTATAACTTTCGACTCCGATGTCCAAAAATTTCATACTATATACCGTTGGAAAGCTAGAAAAATGATCTACAACTTTCTAGAAGGAAAATGTGCCTAAATTGGATTAGATTAATCCAAGTTTTCCCCTGAAGTCAAAACACAAAAGTTTCCCTTATGAAAACTTAAAAAAAATGTAACAACTTGAGAGAGAGTCATGAGCAAAAATGAATCATATTCCATTTGCATAAAAAGATAAGAGTTTTACAAAGCTTTAGTGGACATTTCAAGCTACAAATACATTAATATCTCAAAATCCCAAAATACAAAAGATACATGAACCATGATTTGCTCAAAATGCAGCTAAAGCCTTGCTTTACAAGATTTGCTTCAAATATAAAATAAATAAATATTGGAGTGATGCCTTAACCCTTGATTACTCGACATCTTGCTCATCACCTGGATATAGGGTAGGAGAATAGGGGGTGAGCTTAAAGCCTGTGGGTAACAATTTTATAATCGGTAACAAGTAAAATCATTTATAAAATCACTTCCATTGCAAAATTTACATTTATGCAAACTATGTATGCATCACTCTTTTCAACTAATCATGAGCACATAAGCATATCAAAATGGTTCGGGTGGATCCAAAATAGAACATACTACACATTTCCACATAATGGTCTTGTGTAGCCGTGAACTTATGGAAGTTCATGAAGGAGCTCCAGGCCACTAGCGGGTAGGCAGGAGAAGCATTTTGTCAAAGTGCACTTGACTTAACTTAGGGGACCACCACAAACTCACATAACATGTTTTTCAAGACTTGTAAAACATATTGCCTTAAAGGCAAATTTCGAAAACTTGATTTCTTAAGCCTGATATCCTTTCAAAAATCATTTTCATATATCAAACAAAATTCATATGCAAGATATGCAGTACATTTTCAAAACATTCAAAGAGTAATAAATGTACATTTTTTTGAAGTAGTTGGAATCATTTATTTCCATTTCTTGAAAGAGACATTAATGGCTCATTACTTAATTATAAAAAAGTAACCCATGTTGAATTCCTTGCTTCATAAAATGGCTTAAGGGTGTCTTTCCTCTTGCTCCTTTTTGCCTCTCTCTATCCCCTTCTTGATTTCCTTTATAAATGACAAAATTCCCATTCAACAGGAAATTCAATTTAAGAACCCATAAAGCACATTCACTAAAATTGACTCTAGATTGCTTATGCCCATGCATTTCCTAAACTTCATGAACCAAAACCCTTTCATAAATCCAAAGTATAAAAATCAACCTTACCTTGAATCTTCACCAATTTATGAGATTATTAGCTCTAAAGAAAGCTCTTCCCTTCCTCTTTCTTTTTTCCTTCTTGAGTAACCTCAAACTCTCTCTTTAAGACTACGAAAAAATGAAACCTAGCTCAAAACTTCATTCTTTTCTCAACTTCATCGAAACCCCTCTTTCTCACTTTTTCATTTTCATATATCACTTCTTCTTTCACCTATTCCACGTTTTTCTTCTTCTCAAGAACAAAACAATACCCTTTCTTTCCCATTTTACCCTTAATAAATGAGAAAAGTCCACTTTGCCTTTCCTTTAATGCCTTAGTGCTTTTAACCTTAGTTAAACTACCCAAAATACCCTTTTATGCATTTATTTACCACCTTTACTTCAAATAACCCATGAAATAAATTCCACTCACATATACATAATAAATTAAAAAAAATTTAACTCCCAAAAAATTCACTTATCCAAACCTCATAATTATCTAAATCATGCTTAACTAAAAAAAATTTAGGGGCCAACATTTCTATTCTTGTTGTTTTATTTATGTTCTTTTGTGTTTAGGGTTGAACTAGGTTTTTTGGGGGTATGAAAGGTCCAAAAAATCCCTCAAAACGTGAATTTTAGGAGTAGTTGTGTGTTTACCTGACCCAGGCCACGATCGTGGCCTACATCTAAGCCTTCTGTTACTATTGTGCATTATCAAGTCATGATCGTAGGCTGTTGTTTTGGCCCAAATGTCTTCCAAAACTCCTTTGTTCTTCGATATTGACCCTGAAACACTAACAAATACATTAAGGTACCTCAAAAACATAATATTTAAGCTCAAAAGCTTGTATTAACCCATAAAGCACTAAAAACACAAATAATTAACTAGCTAACATAATTTAAACCTAGACACATACTAAATGATCAAATTAATGGCTAAACACATATCAAACTATGCCTTAAAACATGATGTAATTTATACTTATCATCTAATTTTAAATCATTTGCACCAGACTTATCTTGTTGAAATCCCGATGGGCCTTGAGTTTTTATTTGAGTCCCTGAATTATTAGAAAAAAATAAATTTGGGTGGTTTTGCCATCCAATATTGTACGTGTTTAAATTAGGATTGTTACTTCCCTAACCATATTGTGCACCCATGAAGTTGAATTACAACATGTTGTTATTTTCCACTGCAGTCAGTTGTTGTTTTCCAGTAAGAAGCAATCAGTTGTGATACGGCTCTATTGTCCACATAGCTTGCATCCGTGCTGAATTGCTTTAAGTGGAGAGAAAGAGGTGTTTGTTCAGCTTTTTAATTGTTGGGTTAGGTTGACGATCTTAACTTGCAATGATGTCACTGAATCCATAGAAATCATTCCTTTTAGATCCAGGAAGGTTGACTGTTATCTACTTCATTTCGATGTCCAAAGATAGTTGATAGTTGTCATCTCTTCTAACAAATTGTGTGTCACTTGCACTGGTGGTCATATAAGTCCTTAATGATTTGCATTGAATCCTTGCATCATGAAGTTTATGAGTATCCTTTGCTCTCTGTGATGTATTTCCTCCACCATTGTTCTTTCTATCTCTTCTTGGTGTCTCGCTCTTCGGATTTCTCTTTCTTGTCATGTGATGTCAAGAGCTGGAGTTTTATCAATCTTGCTTGAACTATGAGTAATTCTTGTGTTCATGCAATCCCAAGGAAATAAGAATGGAAAAAAATTCCTTATATCAAAGGAATTCAAATAGTTCCAAAGGTAAATTCCTAACAATGGCACTAAAAATTTGTTGAGCAAGTTTTATATATAATAAAACCCTTAATACACCATAAGTATACAGACCGTATCTTGTAGCATATATGGTTATCATTTCCATGAGGATTATGCAAAGATTAACAATTTGAACCTAACTTTGTCTAAGATTTTCAAATTGCGATTTGAATAGAAATAAATAACATTAATTGAATCAAATAATAAAACAAGGAAAATAAATCAAAGAACAAGTAAGAGACCAATTAAATTTAGGCTTATGATAAAGATTGAATACTTAGGACTTATTCTTTCCTTATTTTGTTTCCTTTACAATTGATGATCCAATTATGTGTTTGATCCTAAATTTTCTAAGGTGTTGATTACTCTATCTCAAGATCTAATCAATTAACCCTAATTGAATTCGAAAATTCTAAATTTGCAACCTCTCGAGTCACAAAACTTTAACCTAACATTTTCAATTAGATCTAAAGGTATCTATTTAATAATTAATTTCTAAAAAAATTCTCTTTAAATGATTATTAATTTGATAATTGTGGTTCTATTAAACAACAAACTCTCATTGCACAATCTAACTCTAATTACTTTTGACTAACTCTCTTGATTTGTTGTCAATTATAATCATGAACAATTATTACAAACATCTAAGTATGTATTGAAATAAAAAACAATTAAAGCCACGAAATAAATCTAGAATGAATCCTAATCTAAAATTTAGAACTTCATGAACGTCTTTGACATCTTGGAATTCAAATTACTCATCAAGAATTAAAAAAAATAACTAAAGGAAAAGAAGAAAAACTTTATTGAAGACATGGTCTGGAAAGCTAGAATTCTAGGATGTTCTTCTTGATCTCCTATGCTTGATTCATTGGATCGAAAACAAAAGCATGCAAAATTTAGCTAAAATGGTAGATTTGAAAACTTTTTCGAAATCCAAATGTAGCAGAAATAACATAACCAAATCAACATGTTTCAGCCATACGTAATACGGTATAAGGAAAATAATTTACATAAGAACAAGGTGGTAGAATATACCGACTCCTTGCTACAACTTTGACTCCTTGCTTTTGTATCCTCTCTGAATCCTTAGTATAGCTTTAACTCTTTTGTATCCTTTCCTTTGTCAATGTATCCTCTCCTTGTTACTGTATCCTCGACCAATCCGATCTACCACTTGTTCTTCTTGGACAACTTGGTTAACAAGATCCTTTGGTGGAAAAGGAGAAGAAATATTTTAAGGAGATTTTTCTTAGAAGTAAAGAAGCCAAAAATAAAACTCTTCTCATTCAAGTTTCGGCTATGCATGCATGAGAGGAGAGAGTGAGTAAAAAATGCAAGAACACTTCTTATTCCCCTTGTCAATTTTGGTTATCATGAAAGAAAGAAGTGATGTGCATCCAATGCATCACTGCATTTTTTAATCAATCATAAAGAAGCCAATAAATGGGACTCTTCTTATTTGTTTAAGATGGTTATATGAAAAGATCAATAACCTAAATGAATCCTTCTCATTTTCGGTTATGGATGAAAGAAGGAAGAGAGAGTACATCAAATGCACCTCTTCCTTTCTTTAGTTAAATGAATGCTAAAAGGTTACATTACATGCCATCATTAAAAGACAACCATTAAACCATTTAGCGATAAGATCATTACTCTATTTAATGATTATAAAAGCATGATAAAAACCATCTTTAATTTAGCAATTCGATGCTAAATGTGCAGCTGCACATTTAGGTTAAAAAAAATCAAAATATGTCGTCCTTTCATTAATAACATTGTTTCAATTTAATTAATCTAATTAATCAAATCAAATCAAAGTCAAGCCCAATATTAAATGTTCATTTGGGCTTCTAATTAAAGTAAGCCCAACATTCAGTCATGGGTTTTATAAACTCTATTTATATTTCTTACTTTACTTGATGACCTTCCTAGAAGCCAAATGGGAAATCTAATTGGACTTATATAAGTCAAGCTCTAATAAGCCCGGGATTAATTTAATCTCATTAAACTTAATTCCATCTTATTAACCAAATGTCATTCCAATAAAGACAATTGGTTGAAATCTTGAATTACTAAATATTATGAGAATACATGTTTCAAATAAGATGTTCAATTGCAAACATTATTATGAAACATATTATAGCCATCCACAAAATAAAGGGTAAAATTACCGTTTTCTCCTTATGTTAGTTTTTCCTTCTAGATCTCTTATTTTACTCTATATGGTGATTAACACACAAGATCTTATCTTGGTGTTAAGACTTAATGGGTAGCTAGTCCATCAAACTACTAGCGTCAGTTTAATAACCAAACTCCGTAAAATATCTAGAAGTGATGATATTACTATAAGCTCTTTATTTGAGTTAATGTTCCCTAATACATGTTTGAATTAATAATTCTAACATGCATACACTAGATTGATACTCTATAAAAATCCATTCCAATCATTTCAAGAATTATAATGAAACACATATGAGTTCACCACTCATCAAGATTGTGGTTTGTAATAAAAGAATGTTAAAGTGTATGTTTTAAGATTAAAGTAACTACCCACTTTATTCTTTAAAAACATACTTAACTCCAGATTCATTTAATAGTGCCATTATCGATAGTCAACTACTATCATGATATGAAACTCATCATTACCTTGAAGTAAACTCTTTTACTTACACGGAGATAAATCGCAACACTACAGTCTAAACCATAATCAAGCGACCAACTTGATGATTCAACTGTGAATCATCTAATTTAGATTATAATAATATACATGTTTCCCATACATCTCCATGTATATGTATATTACTTACAAAGGAATCTTAGTACCTTATGACTAGATATATAATGCTCATACACATAAAACCAAACTTTTTTTATTTTATTAATAATAAATATTTTCATTACAAAAGTAACAGGAAGAAAATTAAGTTATATATAGATACACTTGCTTTCCAAGGTACTATATTTACATCACTCTAACATTCTCCCACTTGCCCTAAAACAAGTTTGAGATATCCCTCATTCTCATCCCTTCTATGTGACCTTCAAAACTCTTTTGAGATAGTGTCTTCGTAAATGGATCAGTAAGGTTTTGCTCTGTAGGAATTTTACCACATTCACCTCACCATGTTGTACTATCTCCCTTATGAGATGCTACCTTTTTTTAATGTATTTGGCAGCTCTATGGTTCCGAGATTTTTTAGAATTAGCCACTTCCCCACTATTATTACAATAAAGTGTAATGGCCTTTTTACCTAAGGAACTACCTTCAAATCATTCAGGAACTTGTAAATCTAGACTGCTTCTTTTATTGCTTCATAAGCAGCAACATACTCAGCCTCTATAGTCGAATCAACAACATAAGATTGCTTGATACTCCTTCAGACTATGGCTCTAACTCCTAAAACAAATATAGAACCAGAAGTTGATTTCCTTGAATCAACATCTGATTGGAAAATGGAATCTGTATATACCGTCGGAATAAGATTACTTCCAGAGTAAATAAGCATTAAGTTCTTCATCCTATGAAGATACTTTAGTATACACTTAATTGCAGTCCAATGCTCCATTCCTGGATTGGACTGGAATCTACTTACCAATCCCAGTACGTAACAGATATCCGGTCTAGTGTAAATCATAGCATACATTAAAGTTCTAACTGTCGAAGCATATGGGATGTTATGCACATGTTCGACTCCCCTTGGCTCTTATGTGCTTGCTCCAAAGTTTGATTCCATGTCTAGTAGGTGTGAAACCCCTATTGGAATCTTGCATAGAAAACTTATTGAGCATGTTCTCAATGTAGGATATTTAAGACAAGGCTATTAATTTGTTCTTACGATCCCTTATAAGTTTGGTCCCTAGAACATAATTAGCCTCTCCTAAATCCTTTATTGAGAGTTGTTCGTTTAACCATCCCTTAACCGTAGATAACATTCCTACATCATTCCCAATGAGCAGAATGTCATCGACATACAGGATTAGGAAAGTAACTTTGCCTTCTTGTATCCTTTTATAGACACAAGGCTCATCAAGGTTTTGTATAAATCCATAGGTTTTGATAAACTTATCAAACCTAATGTTCCCAGACCTAGATGTTTGCTTAAATCCATAAATGGAAGTCTGTAATTTGCATACTTTATGCTCGTTACCTAACTCAATGAATCTTTCTAGTTGGGCCATAAAAATGGTCTCTTTAAGATCCCCATTAAGAAATGTAGTCTTGACATCCATTTTCCATATTTCATAATCAAAGTAGGCTGCTATAGCCAAAAGAATTCTGATGTAGTTAAGCATGGCAACTGGAGAAAAAGTCTCCTCATAGCCTATACCTTATTTTTGAGTATAGCCCTTATCTAACAATCTAGCTTTAAAAGTCTCTACCTTTCCATTGGACCCTTTTTTCCTTTCGTAAATCCATTTACACCTTATGACTTTTACATCTGGTGGTAAATCTATAAGGATCCAAACTTCATTGGTCTACATGGAATCTATTTTCGATTCTATCGCCTTGAGTCATTTTCTGCATCAACATCATTGATAGCCTGTGTATAAGTAATGGGATTCGTTTCTTCTTAGTCTGAGATGGAAATTATACCTTCTCCTAGACCTAGATACTACAACCCTCCCACTACATCTAGGCACTGCTTGATGTTCAGGCTGCTCCTCTGATTCATCTCTTGAATCCATTTCGACATCTTGTTCTACTATATCCAAATCAACTCTTACTTTAGATGAAATAGTTAATTCCTTTAGCATTACTTTACTCCTTCCTTTGTGATTTCTCACAAATTCCTCCTCCAAGAAGGTCACATTTGTCGACACAAATACCTTCCTGTCCTAAGGACTATAAAAATAGTACCCTTGTGTACTCTTAAGATATCCTACAAATAAACATACTTCTAACCTTAGTTCCATGTTTGTGGATTTAAGCCTTAGAACATGGGCTGGGCAGCCCTAAGTCCTTATGTGCTGCAATGAAGGCACTCAGTTAGTACATAACTCTCTAGGTGTTTTAGGCACTGATTTGGATGAAGCAAAGTTAAGAAGATAAGTTGCCATTTCTATGACATATCCCTAGAATGATTCTGGAAGGCTAGTGTAGGACATCATTAATCTTACCATCTCCAATAGAGTCCTGTTCCTCCTCTCTGTTACACCATTCTATTAAGGTGTTTGAGGAGATGACAAGTTGGAAACAATTCCATTGTCAATTAGAAATTGTTGGAACTCTCCAGATAAGTACTCA
>JANSVA010000008.1:36761154-36772615 GCA_025504915.1 Erythroxylum reticulatum | reverse complement strand
TGTGTGTTGATTGTGACATGTATACTGCTTCATTGTGGCATATGCATTCCATGCATGAATGCATGAACAGATAATGATAGTTGTGACCGGACCAGCCACCGAGAGCTAGAAGCTCAATGTATTTGGGCCTCGAGCCCACAGTGATTCAGAGCCTCAGACTCAACGAATAATACGCTCATATTGGGACAGTTTAGGCGCTCGGTCACAATACCGTAATAAATTGGAAGGGTGTCACATAAGCATTTCATATGCATTTGATTTAATCTCTTTGATTGAGTGAAGGGCGAAAATGCTTTATACTTATGTGATAACAATCATGGGTTACTTTTGAATATGAATTTATGAAATAACTGTAATATGCTTGAGTGTTATATGAATTGAGTGAACCATCGATGATGGTTACCTCACTGAGTTCACAAACTCACCCAAAAATTGCAATTTATTTTTTAGGACCGAGAGTAGACTCCTAGCTCCAGAAGGACTTTTCATGCCATGTAGATCGTGTTGGGAAGAGAGGTCATGGCTCACAGGTCGGTCAGCTGGAACTTTTGGGGGATGACCTAGTTAGGCATATTGTATTTGGTTTCTTTCGGAGTGATGTACAAACAGTAAACAATGAACGATATGTAAATTTATGGTTTCTATGAAATGAAATGAGGAAACAATTATGGTTTCAAAAGGTAGTGATTTTTATATTGATGTTTTATTGTGATGCCATGTGAAGTGAAATAGTGATCGTTCGTAGCTTGCCCTTATCTTAGGATATGTACCGAAATGACCTATGGTCGTCCCGGTGTGTACCCTGTGGTAAGGGGGCGCTACAAAACGGATCTTTTACGAGTCTGGAAAATGCTCCAGACCCTATGTATGTTTGTTAGGTAGAGGTGTATGTTCGTTTAACGGACATACACCATACACTTTTGGAAATTTGCAATTTTGGCCCCTTGTAGATGACAAAATCTCTCTTCTAGTCTTCATAAAAGTTGTAGATCTCGAAGTCTTCTTTAAAACCATCTTAAAATGACCTTAATCTGATATCTCTAGTGAAAGTTATGCGAATTGTCCTAAGATAGGTATAATATGATTGGGGACATAATCATGTTTGATTCTTTTGTCCATAACGTCATCATCTAATCTCCAAATGAAGTGATTCTTGAACCAATAGATTCCTAGCACATTTTTCTATCTCTTTACAAAAATTGGAATCTAATGAGGTTGATTTGGAAAATATTAATGGAGAGAAATTGAGGGAATCGATTGGAAGAGCATGAATTGGTTGTTTTACTAAATATGCTTTGGTATTTTAATTATATCTTGATCTATAGAGCTCCGCTTGAGATGATTATTGTTTTAAAATAAACTAGAGACATGGAGCTACAATTATTCTAAAGAAATGAAGTAGTAATTCGGGCATCTGACTGGTGTGGGCTCACCCCTTGTGATTTGAGATGTCATGAGAATTAGATGAACCGATGATAGCTAAAGAGATTTCATTAAAATAGCCCTACAGGAAAATATGCTCACATCTTATGATATTCCGAATTATTGGGCTTCAGAAACGGGGTCCAACATAGAAAACTAAATCACTAATGAACATGCAAAAGAGAAACTAGAAAACAAAGAATTCATAATTCTAAAACTCCCTTTTTCTTCTAATAAATCTTCTGGCAAGTTGGATCTAATATATCTTTCTATCGAATCTCTTGATGTTAACTTCATGTTTTCCTTATCTCTTGATCAAAATCGTTACCTTTGAATTTTGCTTACTACCTACAACTAGTTAAAAATTTGACTTTCCTTTGTTTGCCTCTACTCATGTCCTTTTATAGGTTTTTGGGATACAAGATCACTTACACGGGTGTGTAGGAGACTGTGTATAATCAGAAACACCTAAATTTACAATTTCATACAGTACAAAGACTTAAACGGGCGATATACATAACCATGCATAAAAAGATACAATGGCATGTAACTCCACATAACCATAACTCAAATTCTTCAATTTTCACACATTTACAAAGACTTACACCATCCCTAGACAAAGTTGTGTAGGTCCTCAATTGCTTCAAATCTTTATTTTATACTATCTGAATTCTTCTCATTTTGTTCCACGAAAGAAATTATATCCTATAAATGCACTTGGAGAGAACTAAGTACTAAAAATACAACAAAACTATGAAATAGCAAGCAAAATACATCAAATTTAGGTGAATAATTATAATCAAATTAACATTTATCACTTACTCATACATCTCACTTATAAGCATGCATCAATTCTTATTTACCAATTTGAAAGGTAAGACATCACTAAATATCCACTCATGGAAATTGTTGACACATTGTAAAAAGATAAATAGGTTTAATTTTTATTTTAAAACACTTTTTTTTATATTTTTACGTAACAATTACCTAGTCTTTTGACATAAAGGCAAACACCTTGTCATGAATGTCCCTTGGTTACTCAACTAGATTACATTCTTTCAAGCTTTGTTGGAGTCTCATTCTAGCCTTTTAATATGAAGGCAAACATTTTATCATGAATGTCACTTGGTTAATTAGTAACCAGAATTTTTTAGATAGGGCCAATGAAATAAGAAATTTATTTAGCACATTTTTTTAAATTTTAAACTATAACCTACATCATTCCTTCCTAGCCAATCCATTTCCACAAAAAAGCTACTAATGAATGCCTACCAAGTTAAATTCATTCAATTATAAATGCATCCAAACAAGTGTCATAAATCGAAAGAATAGGTATAGTATCTTAATTAATACACAAATTCATCTTAAAAAAACTTGAAACATAACCTTCATAAGCTATTTTTTTCATAATTTAAGTGATCATGTTCATAGTTAAGCTCATTTCTTTCAATTCCATGTCATTGAAAAATAATGTAACATCACATAATAATTAGAAAATGCAAGCATAATTAAAAACCAACACAATGCAAATGTAAAGTCACACATAATTACATATATGTCCCCAGTTTAAACAACACATTGTCTTTAATATGGAAACAACAAACAACTAAAAAACAAACATAAATAATGTAATAAAAGAAAATAAAACCAATGTAGATAAGGGTAAGAAAACATATGGGGATTGTGGTGCTGATGGTGATGGAGAAGGAACTTGGACAATTTACACCTCAGTATACTTAAAAAATTTCTTCCTTTGGTAGCACTGTTGTTGCACTACATGTTTTAGTGATGCTTCCAAGGTATTCATTCTTCCCTCTAGCTTCTTATTATTTTCTTCAACCTTACTGAGCACCTCTTTCCTAGCCTTCTTCTCAATCTTTAAATTCTTAACTCAATGTTTCCTCAAGATGCTACTGTTGTGGGTTGAATTCGACGTTGCATGTCCTCTCCTATTCTTAACAAGAAATTAAGAGCTTGGATTGTGGAGTTTCATACTATAGGACTCTATGATTTTTGCCTCCTTAAGTATGCATTGTTTAAAAACTCAAGAGGAACATAAAAGTCCATTAGCATTAATATCATGATTTTGAGCCAATGTAGTTACCAAGAATCCCATATCTAAATAGTGATTAAAGTAACTATTATGTGAAAGAAGTGTGTAGAAGTGCTGACTTTAATTTTATTATATATACACCAAAGGAAAAAAAATTTCTTTTTAGAAAACTTACTGCTTTGACTCTTTGAAAAAATGGTGTGGCATAAGAATTTATATAGCAATGAGTGTTTTAGTGTCTTAATTAGATTATTTGGTGCATTTTAATGTCTAAACACTTCTCGTGCCGTTAATTCCTTTAAATATTTGCTTTCTTGAAAATATTTGTGGGATTCTACCATTTTGGTTTTGGAGAATCCAAAAGTATCCTCTATAACATTATTGTCTAAGTTGCATGGTTCCCTTTTTAATCTAAACAAAAAATTGTTTAACTTGTTTAACTAATAACTAAGGGTAATTATAGGGTATGTTCGTCATATAGAACATAATCACAGTGAATGAACTTTTCCTAATTGATTGGAGTACTTAAAGATTCCAATTTTTCTTTCAACCCTAATTATTTCAAATTTTTTAAAAAATAACAAGCTATTACAACAATTTTAAAGCTATTTTTTTGGAATTTCTCAGCTCTTTCTTATGGGAAGATTGGGAATGGGACTCCAAAATCCGCTGCCAAATCACATGCACTACTTTTAGCAACCACCACTTTTCCTTTGTGGTCAAACCTTTATATGAGTTACGTTACTTTAGGAGCCATCTTTTATGTGAAAACCTACAAAGTAACACTAAAAGTGTAGAAAAATGTAGGAAATTGTAGTAGAAATCTGCTCTCCAACACCCAGTAAAATCGAGTTCTAGTGAAGGAATCATTAGATGTAGAAGCTAGTTCAAAAATGGAGGAAAAGTTGAAGAAAATGTGGAGTTTGCTTGAAAATCAAGTAAAATAAAATGAAAAAGCGGTAGGGTGCCAACTAGAGAGAGAAGAGGTGAGGGGAAGAAGAGAGAAGAAAGAGCTAAATAAATAAGACAGGGCTTATGGGTTAAAAAATCAAGTTTGCACAATGATGCACATGGTACAATCATACAACCTATGCTAGTGACATCACTGTCATGATCATGTAAAAATGCACAAATGTAACAAAAGGTGAGTTGCTCCAATTTACATGATTGTGCACCCCTTAAGGACATTTCACTAATAATTTGACACACTTTATGTTATGAACATTCATTAATCAAACTCACTCAAAAATCATAAAAATATTGTAAAAAATGCAAAAAAAATCATAAAAGCTTATCTAAAACATAACATTCTAATTTTAAGGTCATTAGCTTGACTATTTCAACTTAGAAAGGAAAGAAACTACTTATATTTATGTGAATATACTCCTACAAAATATAATTTACATCTATAGCCATTAACCTTAAATTTTTGCTTTTTATCATTCTCCAATTCTAAAGCTCCATGCTTAAGCACTTACGTTACTTTAAAAGGACCACTCCAACATAACTTCAGCTTTCCCTAAAAAGACTTTAATCTTGAGTTGAATAGCAAAACTACAACTCTTATCTTGAATTCCTTCTTCTTAATATGAAAATCATAACATCTTTTTACTTTTTCCTTAATACAACTTGGAATTCTCATAGCATCAAATCTCAACTCTTATAATTCATTCAATTCTAGGAGTCTCTTCTCACTAACTATCTTTAAATAAAAATTAATGCCTCCTAATATGCCCTATAATCTAACTCCAAGGGCAAGTGATAGTTTTTTCCATAAACAAGTTAGAATAGTGTTGTATTAATAGGTGTTTTAAAGGCAGTTCTATATGCCTATAATTCATCATTAAGTTTTAATGCCCAGTCCTTCCTCGAATGATTAACTATCTTCTTTGAGATTATCTTTAGCTCCTGATTAACAACCTCCATTTGGCTACTTGTTTGTGGATGATAGGATGTGGCCACTCAATGGTAGACTCTATACCTCTTAAGAAGTGTTCCAAAATATTTATCACAAAAATGGGCTCCTCCATCACTTATGATCGCTTTTGGAACTTCAAATATACTAAATATATTTTTTAATGAATGTTTGCACCACTTTACTATCATTAGTTGTAGTTGCCATTGTTTTAGCCTATGTCAAGCCATATTATACTGCCACTAGTATATATATTTTCTTTA
The DNA here is from genome assembly GCA_025504915.1 of Erythroxylum reticulatum. NCBI lineage: Eukaryota > Viridiplantae > Streptophyta > Magnoliopsida > Malpighiales > Erythroxylaceae > Erythroxylum > Erythroxylum reticulatum. Next base: position 36,766,962 of record JANSVA010000008.1, on the reverse strand, counting down.
TGGAAGATGGGAAAGGTCTTATCAAATCTAATCCCCATATATCAATGACTTTATCTTATAAGATGTTAAAAAGTGGTCTCTCTTTGAAATAATTCCACTTTTGGGCACCTATCACATTGCAACATGTACCTATAAGCATCCTTGAACAAGTTAGGTTTATAAAATCCACATTATATTCGAGTTATCATCTTGTTTACTCTATAATGTACCGTATAAGTAGAATTATGACAATATGTTAGTATTTCTAACATCTCCTCTTATAGAACACATTTCCTAATTTTCCTATCAGTATAAATTTTATACAATGTTAGTTCATCCCATAAATAGTGAGTGCACTCATACAAAAACTTCTTTTTTTGTTGATAAGACAAATCAAGGGGAAGGATACAACTTGCAACATAATTTACTATATTAGTACACCATGGAACAAGTAGGTAGTTTATCATCATCAAAGATTTATCGAGGAATTACACATTGATTTCTTTGGCTTGTTGCACATGCCCTCCTTTAAGATATGATAGATGATTAGTCACCAAATTTGTCTCTAATCTTCATGTAAAATTATTTTAGAAGTAACAAACATTTGATAAGTCTCAACCTTGTATCCTCTTGGTGAAAAGGTATCTCAACATCACCTGATCTATGGAAATTATCACCTTATACCCTAAATGATAAGACTAAAACTTGTTACACACGAATACCACCGCTAGCAACTCTTTTTTAGTAGTTGTGTATTTCAATTGGTCTCCTAAAAAAATCTTGCTTGCAAATTAAATAACTTGTAACCTTTTTTCTTTCTATTACCCTAACACACCTTTTATTGGTTGATCACTAGCATTGCACAAAACCTTAAATGTTAGAGATCAATCTAGCAATGTCAATATAGGTGCTAAAACGAGTGCTCCCTTTAACCTATTAAAGCATTCCAACATTTATCCTCAAAAATTCACAATATATCCTTAACTAACGAATTAGTTAGAGGTTTAACTATAAGAGAGAATCCTTAATAAATAAATAGTATAATCCTGTGTTGGATCGAAAATAAAAGCATGCAAGATTTGGCTAAAATGGTCGATTTCAAAACATTTTCGAAATCAATACACAGTGGAAATAACATAACCAAATCAACATTTGTCAACCATACATGATACGATATATGGAAAATAATTTACATAAGAACAAAGTAGTAGAAATATATCGACTTTGTGCTATAACTTTGACTCCTTGCTTTTGTATCCTCTTCGAATCCTTTTCTTTCTCAATGTATCCTCTCCTTGTTGTTGTATCCTCAACCAATCCGATCTACCATTTTTTCTTCTTGGACAACTTGGTTAACAAGATCCTTTGCTGGGAAAGGAGAAGAAAACTTGAAGAGATTTTTCCTTAGAAGAAAGAAGTCAAAGATAAGAAACCTCTTATGCAAATTTCGGCTATGCTTGCATGAGAGGAGAGAGTGGGTCAAAAATGCAAGAACATTTCTTACTCTCCTTGTCAATTTTAGTTTTCATGAAAGAAAGAAGTGATGTGCATCCAATGCATCACTTCATTATTTAATCAACCATAAAGAAGCCAATAAACAAGACTCTTCTCATTTATTTAAGATGGCTATATGAAAAGACCAATAACCTAAATAGAACCTTCTTATTTTTAGTTATGGATAAAAGAAGGAAAAGAGAGTACGTCAAATGCACCTCTTCCTTTTCTTTAATCAAATGAATGATAAAAGGTTACATTAGCCATCATTAAAAGACAACCATTAAACCATTTAATGATAAGTTCATTAATCCATTTAATGATGATAAATCATGATAAAAACCATCTTTAACTTAGCAATTCAATGATAAATGTACAGATATACATTTAGGTATAAAAACCGAAATATGCCCTCCTTCTTTCTTTAACAACTTTATTTCAATTTAATTAAACTAATTAATAAAACCAAACCAAATTCAAGCCTAATAATAAATGTTCATTTGGGCTTCTAATTAAAGTAAGCCAAACATTCAATCATGGACTTTAAAACCACTATTTATATTTCTTACTTTGCTTCATAACCTTCCTAGAAGCCAAATGGGGAATCTAATTGGACCTATATAAGTCAAGCTCTAATAAGCTCGGAATTAATTTAATCTCATTAGAATTAATTCCAGCTTATTAACTAAATGTCATTCCACTAAAGACAATTGATTGAACTCTTGAATTACTAAATATTATGAGAATACATGTTTCAAAAAAGATATCCAATTGCAACCTTTATTATGAATCATATTATATCCATTCACACAATAAATGGTAAAATTACCGTTTTGCCTTTATCAATTCCTTCTAGAGCTCCCATTTTACTCTATATGTTGATTAACAAACAAGATCTCATCTTGGTGTTAAGACTTGATGGGTAGTTAATCCTTCAAACTATTGGCACCTGTTTAATCACCAAACTCTGTAAAACATCTAGAAGTGATGATATCACTATAAACTCTTTATTTGAGCTAATATTCCCTGATACATGTTTCAATTAATAATTCCAACATGCAGAAACTGGATTAATACTCTGTAAAAATCCATTTCGATCATATCAAGAATTTTAATGAAACACATATGAGTTCACCACTCATCAAGATTATGGTTCGTAATAAAAGAATGCTAAGGTGTATGATTTAAGATTAAAGTAACGACCTACTTTATTATTTAAAAACATACTTGAATCTAGATTCATTTAATAGTGCCATTATAGATAGTCAACTAGTATCATGATATGAAACTCATCATTCCCTTAAAGTAAACTCTTTTATTTGCATGGAGATAAATCGCAACACTACAGTCTAAACCATAATCAAGCAACCAACTTAGTTATTCAACTGTGAATCAACTAATTTAGATTCTAATAATATACATGTTTCCTAAACATCTCCAAGTATATGTATATTACTTACAAAAGAATCTTGGTACCTTATGACTAGATATAGAATGCTTATACAAATAAAACCAAACTCTTTTGTTTTATTAATAATTAAATATTTCCATTATGAAAGTAACTGGAAGAAAATTAAGTTATATGTAACTACACTTGCTTTCTAGGGCACTATATTTACATAACTCCAACAATCTCTGATTTTCCCTAAAGCATTTTTGACATGCCCCTCCTTTCCATCCCTGTTATATGACCCTTAAGACTCTTTTGAGACAGCATCTTCGTAAATGGATCAACAAGGTTTTGCTCTGTGGGAATCTTTACCACAGTCACCTCACCACATTATATTATCTCCTTTATGAGATGATACTTTCTCTCAATGTGTTTGGCAGCTTTAAGGTTCCAAGGTTCTTTAGAATTAACCACTACCCCACTATTATCACAATAAAGTGTAAAGGACTTTTCTGCCTTAGGAACTACCTCCAAATCAATTAGGAACTTGTAAAGCCATATTTCTTCTTTTTGTTACTTTACAAGCAGTAATATACTCAGCCTCCATAGTGGAATCAGCAACACAAGATTGATTGATATTCCTCCAGACTATGGCTTCACCTTTTAAAACAAATATAGAACTAGAAGTTGATTTCCTTGAATCAACACCTGATTGGAAATCGAAATCTGTATATCCTGTCTAATAAGGCTACTTCTAGAGTAAACAACCATTAAATTCTTCATCCAATGAAGATATTTAAGTATACACTTAACTACAGTTCAATGCTCCGTTACTAGATTAGACTGAAATCTGCTTACCAGTCCCACTACATAACAGATATCCGATCTAGTGTAAAGCATAGCATACGTTAAACTTTTAACGGTCGAAGCATATGGAATGTTAAGCATGCTTTCGACCTCCTCTAGTGTCTTAGGTGCTTACTCCTTTGAAAGTTTGATTCTATGTCTAGTAAGTGTGAAACCTCTCTTAGAATCTTGCATGGAAAACTTATTGAGCATGTTCTCAATGTAGGTTATTTGAGACAAGGCTATCAGTTTGTTCTTATGATCCCTTATAAAATTGACCCCTAGATCATAGCTAGCCTCTCCTAAATCCTTCGCTAATAACTATTCGTTTAGTCATCCTTTAACCGTAGACAACATTCCTACATCATTCCCAAAGAGTAGAATGTCATCCATATACATGATTAGGAAAGTAACCTTGCCTTCTTGTATCCTTTTATAGACACAAGGCTCATTTAGGTTTTATATGAATCCATAGGTTTTGATAGACTTATTAAACCTAATGTTCCAAGACCTAGATGCTTGCATAAGTCTATAAATGAACCTCTGCAACTTACATACCTTATGCTCATTACTTGGCTCAATGAATCCTTCTGGTTGGGCCATATAAATGGTCTCCTCAAGATCCCTATTAAGAAATGCAGTTTTGATATCCATTTTCCATATTTCATAATCAAAATAAGTTGTTATGACCAAAATAATTATGATGGGCTTGAGCATGGAAAATGGAGAAAAAGTCTTTTCATAGTCTATACCCTCTTTTTGAGTATAGCCCTTAGTTACCAATCTAACTTTAAAAGTCTCTACCTTTCCATCAGATCCTCTTTTCCTTTTGCAGATCCATTGACACCTTATGGCTTTTACATATGGTGGTAGATCTATAAGGATCTAGACTTCATTGATGTATATGGAATCTATTTCCGATTCCATTGCCTTGAGCCATTTTTTAGCATCAACGTCAATAATAGCCTGTGCATAAGTAATAGGATCCGTTTCTTCATGGTCTAAGATGGAAATTATGCCTTCTCCTAGACCTAGATACCTGTCTGGTTGTCTCCAAACCTCCCACTACGTCTAGACACTACTTGATGTTCAGACTGCTATTCTGATTCAACTCTTGAATCAATTTCGGCATCTTGCTCTACTATATCCAAATCAACTCTTAGTTTGGATGAAATAGCTAACTCCTTTAGTACTACTTCACTTCTTCCTTCATGATTTCTCACAAATTCTTCCTCCAAGAAGGTCACATTTGTCGACACAAATACCTTCCTATCTTGAGGACTATAAAAATAGTACCTCATGTACCCGTAGGATATCCTTCAAACAAGCATACTTCTAACCTTAGTTCCATCTTTGTAGATTCAAGCCTTAGAACATGGGCTGGGTAGCCCCAAGTCCTTAAGTGCTGTAATAAAGGCACTCAGGTAGTCCATAACTCCCTAGGTTTTTTAGGCACCGATTAGGATGGAGCAAAGTTAAGAAGATAAGTTGCTAATTGTATGGCACATCCCTAGAACGGTTTTGGAAGGCTAGGGTAGGACATCATTGATCTTACAATATAGCACCCCCTACTGTAGGGTACATACCGGGACACCTAAAGGTTATTCCAATTCATATCCTATGATAAGGGCGATCCATGTTTGATCATTACATTCTATTCATATGGCATCATATTAATCTTCACTTAAAAAGCATCATAAGAAAACCACCATATTTTAAAACCAGCTTTTTCCTCATTTCATTTCATAAGAACTTGATTTTCTACATTGTGACTTTCAACAATTTCCATATGTACATCATCAAAACTTAATACAATAGAACTATATGAATGAGGAAATATGTACAATCTAACTAATTTTTCCAAAAATCCCAGCTGACCGACCTTTGAGTCATAACTTATCTTACAAATCACAATTTACACGACTGGTAGACCCTCTCAGTAGCTAGAGTCGTCTTTCGACCTTAAAAAGACAATGTTGCAATTTCGGTGAATTTTGCAAGCTCAATGAGGTAACCATCATTGATGGTTCACTCAATTCATGTAACACATCATTTCACATAACATATAATCACATTGTTGCATATTTGATCACGTTTCA
>JANSVA010000008.1:36741346-36759330 GCA_025504915.1 Erythroxylum reticulatum | reverse complement strand
ATCACCAAATCTCCTTAAAACATCTAGAAGTGATGATAACACTATAAACTCTTTATTTGAGTGAATGTTCCCTGATAAATGTTTCAATTAATAATTCCAACATGCAAAAACTAGATTGATACTCTGTAAAAATCCATTTTAATCATATCAAAAATTAAAATGAAACACATATGAGTTCACCACTCATCAAGATTGTGGTTCGTAATAAAAGAATGCCAAGGTGTATATTTTAAGATTAAAGTAACGACCCACTTTATTCTTTAAAAATATACTTAATTCTAAATTCATTTAATAGTGCCATTATTGATAGTCAACTACTATCATGATATGAAACTCATTATTCTCTTGAAGTAAACTATTTTACCTATATGGAGATAAATCGCAACACCACAGTCTAAACTATAATCAAGCGACCAACTCGATTATTCAACTATGAATAAACTAATTTAGATTATAATAGTATACATGTTTCCTATACATCTCCATGTATATGTATATTACTTACAAAAGAACCTTGATACCTTATGACTAGATATATAATGCTCATACAAATAAAACCAAGTTCATTACAAAAGTAACTAGAAGAAAATTAAGTTATATGTAAATACACTTGCTTTCTAGGGCACTATTTTTACACAACTCCAACAATCTCCCACTTGTCCTAAAGCAAGTTTGACATATACCTCATTCCCATCCCTGTTATGTGACCATCAAAACTCTTTTGAGTCAGTGTCTTCGTAAATGGATCAGCAAGGTTTTGCCTTGTGGAATCTTCATCATTTTCACCTCACCACATTTATTATCTCCCCTATGAGATGATACTTTCTCTCAATATGTTTGGAAGCTTTGGTTTTGAGGTTCTTTGGCATTAGCCATTACCCCACTATTATCATAATAAAGTGTAATGGCTTTTTTTGCCTCAGGAACTACCTCCAAATTATTTAGGAAATTGCGAGAAGCTTTACAAGGAGCAACAAACCCAGCCTCCATAGTCGAATCAGCAACATAAGGCTACTTAATACTCCTCCAGATTGTGTCTCCACCTCCTAAAACAAATATAGAACCAGAAGTTGATTTCCTTGAATCAACATCTGATTGGAAAATGGAATCTATATATCATGTTAGAATAAAAGTAAACAAGGATTAAGTTCTTCGTCCTACGAAGATACTTTAGTATGCACTTAACAGTAGTCTAATGTTCCATTCCTAGTTGGAATGGAATCTACATACCAGTCCCATGGTGTAACAAACATCCGGTCTAATTAAAGCATAGCATACATTAAACTTCAAACTACCAAAGCATATAGAACAGCTAACTCCTTTAGTGCTACTTCACTTCTTTCTTTGTGATTTCTCGCAAATTATTCCTATAAGAAGGTTACATTTGTTGACACAAATACCTTCCTGCCTTGAAGATTGTAAAAATAGTACGCTAGTGTACCCATAGGATATCCTACAAATAAACATACTTCTAACCTTGATTCCATCTTTATAGATTCAAGCCTTAGAATATGGGGTTGGTCAACCCCAAGTCCTTAAGTGCCGCAATGAAGGCACTCATCAATCCATAACTCCATAGGTGTTTTAGGCACAGATTTTGATAGAGCAAAGTTAAGAAGATAAGTTGTCATTTGTATGACATATACCCAGAACGATTCTGGAAGGCCAACGTAGGACATCATTGATCTCACCATCTCTAATAGTGTCTTATTCCTCCTCTCTGCTACACCATTCTATTGAAGTGTTTGAGGGTCTAACTAGTTGGAAAAAATTCCATTGTCAATTAGAAATTGTTGGAACTATCCAGATAAGTACTCACCATCTCAATCCGATCGAAGTTATTTTAATAGCTTGCCTAGTTGCTTCTCAACTTTACTTTGAATTTTTTGAAAATTTCAAAGGAATCACTCTTTTTATGCATCAAATACAAATAGTCGTGTGTAGAGTAATCATCTATAAAGGTTATGAAATATTCATAACCTCCTTTAGATTGTACATTCATGGGCCCATACACATCAATATGTACTAGGTTTAACGTTGATTCAGATCTGCTTCCTTTGGAACAAAATAAGTCTTTGGTCATTTTTTCTTCAATACAAGATTCACAGGTGGTTAATGGATCATTATCCAAGCCCGGAAGGATCCCATCCTTCACTAACCTGTCAAGTCTTTTTTAATTGATATGACCCATTCTTAAATGCCATAGATATTTTGAATTAATGCTAGATTCATTAGATTTATCTTGGTTTTATTAATTATGCGGTGTTTAATGAGCCTATTATAGATTCTATAAAGAACAATCCCTTTTTAATTATCGCATTACAAATAAAATCCTTATTCTCATATATTGAAACAATATTTTCAAAAAATAAGGAATAAACAAATTTTATTAGTCAAACAATAGAACTCATGTTCCTTACAATCATTTGGATGTAATATACATCCTCCAAATATAACCTATGACGACTAGGAAAGTCCAAGATAATTACTCCTACTGAATTCTGTTGAAACATAGGATCCATCTGCTATCTTGACTTGAAATTGGCCTTTATGTAGTTATTTCCTTTGCTAGAACCCTTGCAAAGAATTGAAAATATGGTCAGTGGCTCTTGAATCTAATATTGAAGAATTAGAATTTGCCATATTTCTATTTCCTAACAAACTTAGGAAATCCATGCCTTGTTTGCTTTTGTGGGACTCAAGGTAGACTGCATAGTTTCTTTTCCTGTGACCACCCTGCTCACCACACTAGAAATATTTTCCCTTAGTGTCCACTTTGGCCTTCTTTTTTATAAGTTAGACCTTGACCCCTGTTTGAGACTTCTTTTTCATTGGACCCTTCCTCTTTTGCTTATCCTTACCTTTGGCCTTAGAAGAAGATACTACATTAGCTTCTAGGATATGAGCCTTGATATTTAATATCACTTCTGTAGTCTGGAGGGTATTTATCAACTCAATCAAGGTGTAATCCTTGTTGTTGAGCTCATAGTCCAACTTAAATTCATGAAAAGATAAGTTTAAGCTATTAATGATCATAATCATCTGCATGTCTACATCCATGTCTGCCCTAAGCATCTTAGTCTCAATAACCCCAGAGATGACCTTCATCATGTAATCTCACACCGGTTCACCAAGTTTTTGTCTAAAATTATGAAAGGTTTGGATAGCTTTAACTCTTACAAACTTGGTCCTTACACCAAACATCTCATGTAGGTGATGGACCATTGCACTAGCAGTTTTTATGCATGCAGTTTGCTTTTGCAACATTCCACTGACAGAAGCTAGAATATAACACTTAGTAGTCTTATCAGCATTCTACCATTGCCAATATTGTTGGACTTACTCATAAGTTGAAATGCCACCTGGAGGTGTAGGCTCATTGTTCGTTAAGACCCATGAAATTTGTTCATATTGAAGAACAATGTCATGGTTACATCTTCACTCACTAAAATTCTTTCCATTTTCCAATTTGTTATTAGTTAAGAGCAAAATGAGTGGATTCATATTGTGGTTGATTATGTTTGAAAAAATAAATTATTAAATCATGAGCATACTAGCCAATAATATTGGAACTTTGTATAAAATCATGATGCATATATGTATGATGATAGATTCAACAAAAATTAAAAAATTTAAAACTTTATACAACAGTTATTTTTATTGTCTATAATGGACTAAGTGACAGTGAGCCATCTTATCCATTAAAAGAAAAACTGGGACCGTTCCACTAAAAAAACTACCAAGCATCATCATGCCTAACTTTTTGAGAAGCACTACGATTTGTTCCATACTTTTACCAACAATGCTATGGTAGGTAGGTTTTTGATAAAATATGTTAAGTATGTAACCATTTGATTCATCCACTAAAGGTAATTGCAAACCATGCCTCAGTAGGAGGTCATATTTGCTACTAATGAGTCGACTTATCCTTAAGGAGACTGAAACCATGCAAAATGTAAGATTTATGCCCTCCGGTGGAGAGTAACGCTTCACAACATGCAAGTGGGCCATCATATGGAGTCCGTGGACTCTCACATGAGCGTCCTCTCCCACTCAATCTTTTTGGGCTTTAAGTTTTATTAAATACCATCTTTTTTAGATGTAATTTATTATCCATCATATATTGTTTCATTATATATCTCATACATAATGAATGCATGGCAAAAGCCTAGGGTTGGCAATTTTCTAAATGGCATACAATCATATAATATCACACACTATTTGCATCCATTTATCCATTCATCTCATGAACTAATATGTAACATCCAATGTTCGAGGCTAGACCTTATAATTGTGAACTGTACGTACTGTGAGAAATTAGAAGTTCATGGTATGCATCATTGTATATTCACAAACATGTGAATATTAATTGTTGTCTTATTAAAATAATTGTTCATGCATTCATTGACATCTTTCAGGTATAATTGACTGATTAAAGACAATAAAATGTGAATTTGAATTATTTACATTAAAGATATATTTAAAGACTAGTAATATTATTTCAAAATTTTTCGTGATTTTTTGGACTAGGAAAAATATTGAAATATGGATCAATTATAGTGTGGCATATGGACTGATTAAGGATTAACAAATGGCTCACATGCATGGTGACATGTGGCAGTATAGAATAGTGACAATGTAAAACCATGCAAGAGGATACGTTGACACATGTTTTAGACGTTGTTTCCCTACTGCTAAGCTCTCTCTCAGTATTCTTCACCGAGAATAATATTGTTATCAAATCTACTTCTGGTTTTAACAAACACCGAGCACCAAGTTGCTATTCTTATTTCATTTATTCTCTCTCTCTATTGGCAAAATTGCTGAATCAAGTAACTTTGATGATTTTTACGGTGTAAATATATAACTATATAACTATATATATATATATATATATATATGCATGTGAAGTTTACGCAGTGTAGTCTCAATGAATGCATAGACTGAATGACTTAAATGAGGAATTGAGGTTGTGAATGTATGAAGATAGTAGTAAGTGTATCTAAACTTGAATTTGACTTTACTGAGTGTTGTGAAATTGTGAATATATTGCTAAAAGAATGAAAAACACAGTAGAGAGAGAAAGGATGAACACAATAGGGAGAGAGCTTGTGTGAGGTTTCAGTTAGCTTACATATGATTTGTTTTGAGTTTGTGCTAGGTATAGAAAGACTGAATTTATGATTTATGAATGAAGACTATATGATCTTGGAATGGATAGAAATGTTTTCTAGTAATTTGGTATGAACCATTCACGATGTGCATTAAAATCTCACACTTGTGACAAAAATTTCTGGGTTATAAATGAAGGTTAAAAGTTACGAACCTGAGATGAGGGAAAGAAATAAACTATTTTTTGGATGTTTGAAGTTGCAATTGCAACTCAAGGTTTGATCTTGCAATCGTGCGTAAGCACAATCACAACATCGCGGGTGTTTAGGTTTGTATGATCGCGACTTTCAATTATTTTTCTTAAAGTCATTTTTCTGAACATCCTTTGGTATTTTTGTTATAACTTCTTCACTCGATATCCAAATGACATGAGACTTAAACCAATGGATTTCTAACAAAATTTTATAACGATCTATAATTTTTTTATCTTTTTTAATTTATTTAAAGTATATTGATTGAATGGAAATGAGGGAATCTGTTGGAGTAGTATTAAATGGAATGTTTTACTGAACATACTTTGTTATTTTTATTATATCTTGATCTGTAGAGTTCCAAATGATGTGATTCTTGATTCAAATGAAACTAGAGACATATGTATACAAATCTTAAAGTTAAAGTAAGAGTTTTGTTATATTTTAAGAACATATTGACATATTTAGAGTAACTTCTTGTATATAGGTTCAAATTGAATGGTCTTAGTGTCATTAGAAACCTAAGACATAGAGGAACAATTTTTTAGAAGGAAGTGTTGATTAAATCCTTCATCTTATGAATCTTATTGATCATATACAGTTGACTACAATGGAAGGTTTTCAGAAAAAAGATGAAATAGAGAGTGAATGATTGAATTTTGTCATAATTGGAATACAAATGATATGTACAACAATGTATGACAAAAATATACCCAATAATTTGTCATTGAATATACACGATACATGAAACATTGATACATGTGTTTATTTTGTACATAAGCACTCTAGTAATATGAAATTGCTTTTATTGCATATAGTCGAGCGACTAGAGCAACTGCTTCTAAATATTGTCGGAACATCTAGGCAATAGCGTTATTGGAGCGTACGGTGAGTAACCTAAGATGGTCTCACTTTGTTTGTTCTGTTCTATATATTATTGAATTGTATTGATATATTACTGAACTGTATTAACTGATTGTGTACTGAATTCTGGACAATATATGTCCGAGGCGTTTGATGTATGCAAACAATATTGGAAGTGCTACTCGTATGTGAATGAGATTGCCTATTTGAATATTTTGATTCTCAACTAGAAAGTTGAATGCCGAACTTTTGTCTAATGACTTCTAAATGATATTTGAATTATTAACAAAAATTGAATGTCGGACTTAGGTTTGATGACTATGAGATTTTGATTGTACATTATGAATGTCTGATATACATGACTTACTTATGTATTTGATGCATTTCATAAATGCATGCAGATAAAGTTGTTGTGACTGGAGTAGCCAGTATGAAAGCGTTTACACGTAGAGCTTTGCTCTATGATTACTGTTTCTGCACGTAGGGATATGGTCCATGATTCTGTTCTGACTGAGCCTAATGTGCCAGTATCCGTATACATATGTGATAGACACTCAGTCACAACAATAAAAACCAATGTGAGTCTCAAACATATAGCATTCATATATAATCAGAATTCATTGAATGATTTGGAAAGCCGTAACGAAATGATTGACTATTTGAACTGTGTGATTTTCTAATGATTGTATTTGTTACATGAGTGAACCATCGAGGATGGTTACTCAACTAAGTTTGCAAAACTCATAAAAATTACAACGTGGCTTTCAGGGTTTAGTAAAGAACTCTAGAGAGGCTCCGAGTAAGAGTTCCAGGTCAGGATCAGTTTGCACCTACATATGTATTTCATTATATTGTATTGAAATATATAGTCTTAAGTGTTGTACAATGTATATGAAAATGGTTCTTGCAATGTAATATTATTGTGACTATAAGTGTTTCATTTCCTTAATGGGCCCAAGTGTCTATTGAAACTCTAATGAGTTAAATAATTATTGTTATTCTTAGGACTGAAAATGTTTATAAATAAATTGGGCTGAAATTGATTATCGATTTTTCACATTTGCATATGTGGTTTAAGAAAATTTACAATGAGTTTCGATCGTTTACTATTTTAGCATGCCACTCTTATGGGGTATGTACTCAGATATCACTCAGGATGTCAGGTACGTATCTTACGGGAGTGGAGTGCTACATAATAGGCCACATTTTATTGTCCATCCTAGAACAAAAATAAAATTACAAGGCTTTTAGGCCCAAAAATTTCTCCTTGGACTTGGATCTTTCGCTTCAAACTCTTCATCCAAATGACCCAGCCCATTCAGTAAAAAAATGTGTAATGCCATTTTCATAAAACCAAAATTTGTCACTTTGCACTAGTTTTTCATTAAAACTGAAACTTTGGCAATACGATAACAAAATTCCAGCACTAGTTGTTGGTAAATCCGACACACAAAAAACATTCCAGCACTTATATTTCATTAAACCAAAACTTTGTTAAAACAAAATTTCCAACACCTTGGTTTTCAGAAAACTAAAAATTTGTTAAAACAAAATTCCCTTTGGTTTTCATAAAACCAAAACTTTGCCAATACACCAAAGGATACATCGAAGCCATTACCTATTCTTCTCTTCGATCCATGGTTGCTCCATCTTCAAAATTTCAGAATGTTGTACATTACAAAATCAAAGACAACAAAAAATGAAACCAAGGAGGAAACATGATGATGATAGGCCACCCTCCTCTTTATAAACCAAATAAAGAAAACTTACAAGGTAAAACTATATTCTATGGACAGCTAGAAGAGCAAAACATACACATATATATTTCTATCACATAAAAATATGTAGCATACAAAATTTAATTGCCAACCTATATATCATATATAGGAACTGAAATCATGCATAATAAAATGACTCTGATACCAATTGTTGAATCGAAAACAAAAGCATTTATGATTTGGCTAAAATGGTAGATTTCAAAACTTTTTCAAAATCAAAACGTAGCTTAAATAACATAACCAAATCAACATGTTTCAGCCATACATGATACAATATAAGGAAAATAATTTACATAAGAATAAGGAGGTAGAAATATATTGACTCTTTGCTACAGCTTTGACTCCTTGCTTTTGTATCCTCTTTGAATCCATACTATAGCTTTGAGTCTTTTGTATCCTTTCCTTTTCCAATGTATCCTCTCCTTGTTATATCCTCGACTGATCCAATCTACCACTTTCTCTTCTTGGACAACTTAGTTAACAAGACCTTGGTGGGAAAGGTGAAGAAAGTTTTGAGGAGATTTTTCTTAGAAGAAAGAAACCAAAAATGAGACTCTTCTCATTCAAGTTTTGGCTATGCACGCATGAGAGGAGAGAGTAAGTCCAAAAGTGAAAGAACCCTTCTTACTCTCCTTATCAATTTTAGTTATTATGAAAGAAAGAAGTGATGTGCATCCAATGCATCACTTCATTCTTTAATTAATCATAAAGAAGCAAATAAATGAGATTCTTCTCATCTGTTTACGATGGTTATATTAAAAAACCAAGAACCTAAATGAGACCTTCTCATTTTTGGTTATGGATGAAAGAAAGATGAGAGAGTACTCAAATGCACCTCTTCCTTTCTTTAATCAAACGAATGCTAAAAGGTTATATTACATGCCATGATTAAAAGGAAACAATTAAACCATTTAATGATAAGATCATTACTCCATTTAGTGATGATAAATGCATGATGAAAACCATCTTTCATTTAGTAAATCAATGCTAAATGTGCAGCTGGACATTTAGGTATAAAAAATTGAAATATGTCCTCCTTCTTTATTTAGTGACTTTGTTTCAATTTAATTAATCTAATTAATCAAATCAAACCAAAGTCAAACCTAATATTAAATGTTCATTTGGGTTTCTAATTAAAGTAAGCCCAACATTCAATCATGGGCTTTAAAACCTCTATTTATACTTAAGTCCAACATTCAATCATGGGCTTTAAAACCTCTGTTTATACTTCTTACTTTGCTTGATAACCTTCCTAGAAGCCAAATGGGGAATCTAATTGGACTTAGATAATTAAAACTCTAATAAGCCCGGAATTAATTTAATCTCATTAGAATTAGTTCTAGCTTATTAACCAAATGTCATTTCACTAAAGACAATTAGTTGAACTCTTGAATTCTTAAATATTATGAGAACATATGTTTCAGATAAGATGTCCCATTACAAACTTTATTATGAACCATATTATAAGCATCCGCACAATAAAGGGTAAAATTACTGTTTTACCCTTATGTTGGTTTTTCCTTCTAGATCTCCTGTTTTACTCTATATGGTGATTAACACATAAGATCCCATCTCGGTGTTAAGACTTGATGGATAGCTAGTCCATCAAACTATTGATGCCAGGTTAATCACCAAACTTCGTAAAACATCTAGAAGTGATGGTATCACTATAAACTCTTTATTTTAGTAAATGTTCCCTGATACATGTTTCAATTAATAATTCCAACATGAAAACACTGTATTGATACTCTGCAAAAATCCATTCCGATCATATCAAGAATTATAATGAAACACATAAGCGTTCACCACTTATTAAGAATGTAGTTCGTAATAAAAGAATGCTAAGGCGTATGTTTTAAGATTAAAGCAACGACCAAATTTATTATGTAAAAACATACTTGATTCTAGATTCATTTAATAATGCCATTATCGATAGTTAACTGCTATCATAATATGAAACTTATCATTCCCTTGAAGTAAACTCTTTTACTTATATAGAGATAAATCGCAACACTACATTCTAAACCATAATCAAGCGACCAACATGATTATTCAACTGTTAATCAACTAATTTAGATTTTAATAATATACATGTTTCCCATACATCTCCATGTGTATGTATAATTCTTACAAAAGAATCTTGATACCTTATAACTTGATGTATAATGCTCATACAAATAAAATCAAACTCTTTTATTTAATTAATAATAAATATTTTCATTACAAATGTAACTAGAAGAAAATTAAGTTATATGTAAGTACACTTGCTTTTTAGGGCACTATATTTACATAACTCTAACAAAAAGGTGTGCCAGCAAGCTATTTTTCTTACAAAAGGTGCCTAATGGCTATACCAATGGGCTATTTTCTCACCGAAGGTACCTAGCTATCCTGCCAACGAGCTATTTTCCCATCAAAGGTGTGCCAATGGATTGTTTTCCCATTGAAAGGGCACAGTGAGCTGCCAATAAGCCAAAGGTGTGCTAACGGGGTATTTCCTGTCAAATGTGGACAACAACCATGACAACTGGCTATTTTGCCCACCCAAGGCGTGCCAAAAAATTATTTCCCAATGAAGGTGTCCATCATTTGTGCCAACATATTGTTTTTCCCACTAAAGGTGTAATAACGGACCATTTTTGCCACCGAAGATTCCTAACGACCTTGCCAATGGGTTATTTTTCCTAACGAATGTGTGCCAATAGACTATTTTTTCACACTGAATGTTTCCATCGATCGTGCCAACAGGATATTTTCCTACTAGATGTGTGCCAATGGGCTATTTTTCTAACAGAAGGTGTCCAACGACCTACCAGTACGATATTTTCTCATTTAAGCTACCCAACAACCATGCCAACAAGCTATTTTTCCTACGAAATGTGTGACAATGGGCTATTTTTCCCACTAAAGACATGCCAACAGACTGTTTTTGCCACCAACGATTCATAGCAACCTTGGCAATGAGATATTTGTCCCATCAAGGGTTCTCACTGACCTTGCCAACATGCAATTTCCTAGTAAACGTTAGCCAATTGACTACTTTTCCCATTGAATGTACCCAACAATTATGCCAACGAGATATTTTTCCCACCAAAGGTGTGCCAGCGGATTGTTTTTCCATAAAAGGTGCCCAATAACCATGCCAACAAGCTATTTTCTCACCAAAGGTGACTAGCGATCATGCCACCAAGCTGTTTTTCCGATTGAAGGTGTGCTAATAAGCTCTTTTTCCCATCGAAGATGGTCAGTGACCTTGCCAATGGGTAATTTGTCCCACCAAAGGTGTGCCAATGAAATGTTTTTGGCATCAAACGTTTCCAGCGACGTTGCCAATGGATTAATTTTCTTAGTGACGGTGTGCCAATGGACTATTTTTCCCATTGAATATGCCCAGTGACTGTGCTAATGGGATATTTTTCCTACCAAAGACGTGCCAACATGTTGTTTTTTACACAAAAGTTACCTAATGACCATGAAAACAGGCTATTTTCTCACCGAAGGTGTACCATGCCAACAGAATGTTTTGCCTATCAAAGGTGCTCTAACAAGTTATTTCCCAATGAAGGCATCCAGCATTTGTGCCAATAGACTATTTTCCCCACTAAAGTGTGCTAATGTATTGTCTTTCCCATTGAAGATGGCCAGTGACCTTGCCAATAGGCTATTTGTCCAACCATAGGTGTAGCAACGAATTGTTTTTACCACCAAAGATTCCCAGTGACCTTACTAACGAGTTATTTTTCCTTGCGAAGGTGTGCGATGGACTATTTTCCACAATGAATGTGCCCAACAACCATGCCAATGGGATATTTTTCCCACCAGAGGTGTGCCAATGGGCTATTTTCCCACAGAAAATGCCCAATGAGATGCCAATAGACTATTTTCTCATCGAAGCCGCCCAACAATTGTGCCAACAAGCTGTTTTTCCCACCAAAGGTGTGCCAATGGGCTATTTTTCTCACTGAAGGCATGCCAACACACTATTTTTGCCACTGAAGGTTCATATCGACCTTGCGAATGAGATATTTATCCCACCAAAGGTGTGTCAACAGACTGTTTTTGCCACTGAAGGTTCCCACCGACCTTTCCAATGGGCCATTTTTCCTAATGTAGGTATGCCAATAGATTGCTTTTCTTACTAAATGTACCCAGCGACTGTGCCAACGGGATATTTTTCCGACCAAAGCTGTGCCAGTGGGTTATTTTTCTACAGAAGATGCTCAACGACTATGCCATTGGGTATTTTGATCAAAGGTGCCCAACAATCGTGCCAATAAGCTATTTTTACCACTTCAGGTGTGCCAATGGGTTATTTTCCCACTAAAAGTGCACAGTGACTTACCTATAAGCTCTTTTCCCCACCAAATGTGTGCCAACGGGCTATTTCCCATATAACATCGATAGCAATCATGACAACTGGTTATTTTGCCCACATAAGGCATGTCAAGAAGTTTTTTTTCATCAAAGGTTTCTAGCATTCCTACTAATAGACTATTTTTTCCACTAATGGTGTGTTGATGTGTTGTTTTTTCCACCGAAGATGGCTAGCATTCTTACCAACGGGCTATTTTTCCCATTAAAGGCATACCAACGGACTACTTTTTTCATCGAAGGCTCTTAGTGACCGTGCCAACGGGATATTTTTCATACCAAAGGCATGCCAATGGACTGCTTTCCTCACTAAATGTGCCCAACGACTATGTCAATAGGATATTTTTTCCACCAAAGTTGTGCCAGCGGACAGTTTTCCCATAGAAAGTGCACAACGACCATGCATTGAAGGTGCCTAATAATTGTGTCAACGAGCTTTTTTTCCCACCAAAGTGTGCCAATGGGTTGTTTACCCATTGAAAGTGCACAGGGACCTGTTAAGAAGCTCTTTTCCCCAATGAAGGTGTGCCAAGAAGCTATTTCCCATAAAATGTGGACAATGAGCATGACAGCTGGCTGTTTTCCCCACCAAAGGTGTGCCAATAAGTTATTCCCAAAGAAGGCATCCGACATTCATGACAATGGACTATTTTCCCCACTGAAGGTGTGCCAATATGTTGTTTTTTCCCATCAAAGATGATTAACGACCTTGCCAACGAGCTATTTGTACCATCGAAGGTGTGTCAAACAACTGTTTTTGCTACCGAAGATTCCTAATGACCTTACCAATGAGGTATTTTTCCTAGCGAAGGTGTGCCAATGGACTTTTATACCATTGAATGTGCCTATTGACGGTGTCAATAAGATATTTTTCCCAACAAAGGTGTGCCAATAAGCTATTTTCTTGCAGAAGTTGCCCAACGACCATGCCAAAAGGCTATTTTCACACCGAAAGTATCCAACAATAGAGCCAACGAGTCGTTTTTCCCACCAAAAATGTGCTAATGGGTTGTTTTCCTATTGAAAGTGTTCAATGACTTGCCAAAAAGCTCTTTTCCTCAACGAAGGTGTGCCAACGTGCTATTTTCCATCGAATGTGGACAACGGTTAAGCCAACTAGCTGTTGTGCCCACCAAAGCTATGCCATGAAGTTACTTCTCATAGAAAGCATCTAGCGTTCATGCCAACAAACTATTTTTAGCACTAAAGGTGTGCTAGTGTGCTATTTTTCCAATCAAGATGGCCAGTGACCTTGCCAATATGTTATTTTTCACACTAAAAGCTTGCCAACAGACTGTTTTTACCACCGAAGGTTTATAACGACCTTGCCAATGGGATATTTGTCCTATAGAAGGTGTGCCAATCGATTGTTTTTGCCACTGAAGATTCCCGCCCACCTTGTGAATGGGTTGTTTTTCCTTCCAAATGTGTGCCAATAGGTTGTTTTCCTACTGAAAGAGCACAGTGACTTGCCAATAAGCTCTTTTCCTGATTAAAGGTGTGCTACTGGGTTATTTCCTGTCGTACGTGGACAGTGACCATGTCAACTAGTTGTTTTGTCCGCTAAAGTTGTGCCAACGGACTATTTTTCCCACTTAAGGTTTGCCAATAGGCTATTTTTCCCACAAAAGGTGCACATCAACTATGCCAATGGGCTATTTTCTTCACCAAGGGTGTACCAACTGGTTATTTTCCCACTGAAAGTGCACAGTGACTGTGCTAACAAGCCATTTTCTCTACGAAAGGAGTGCCAATGGACTATTTCCCACCGAACATGGACAACAACTATGTTAGTAGGATATTTTTCCCACCGCAGGCACTAAGTGACTATGCTAACAAGATATTTTTCCTACTGAAGGTGTACTAATTGACTATTTTTCGTATTGCAGGTGTTTAGCGGCACTAGTTTAGCGATAGTGCCAATAGGATATTTTTCCCACTGATGGTGTGCCAATAAACAGTTTTTCCCACCAAAGTTATGCTAATGAACTATTTCCCACTAAAGGCGTCTAGCGTTCGTGCCAATGAACTACTTTTCCCACTAAAGGTGAGCTGATGTATTATTTTTCCCATCGAAGATGGCCAACAACGTTGCCAATGGACTATTTTCCCCACTGAAGGTGCGCCAATGAACTATTTTTGCTAGCAAAGGTTCCCACAAACCTTGACAATAGGATATTTGTCCCACTGAAGGTGGGACAATGGACTGTTTTTACCACCAAAGGTTCCCAATGACCTTGCCAACAGACTATTTCTCCTAGCGATGGTGTACTAATAGACTATTTTTCCCATTTAATATGCCTAGAGACTGAGCCAACGGGATATTTTTCCCACCAAAGGTGTGCCAATAAGCTGTTTTTCCCTCAAAAGTTACCCAACGACTATACTCATGAACTATTTTCTCACCGAAGGTGCCTAATAATCATGCCAACGACCTGTTTTTCCTACTGAAGGTTTACCAATTGGCTGTTTTTGCTACTGAAAGTGCGATTTGTCAATAAGCTATTTTCCCTATTGAAGATGTGCCAACGGGCTATTTCCCATTAAACTTGGACAACGACCATGTTAACAGGCTATTTTTCCCACCAAAGATGTGCCAACGATCTTGTCAATAGGATGTTTTTCCCACCGGAGGTGTCTGTTGACTATGCCAACAAGACATTTTTCCTACCAAAGGTTTGCCAGTGGATTATTTTTTTGACCGTAGGTGCTCAGTGACTATGCCAACGGGATATTTTTCCCATTGATGGTGTGACAATAAACTATATTTTCCACCCAAAGTGCTCAGCGACTAAGCCAACAGGTTGTTTTTCCCATAGAAGGTGTGCTAATTGACTATTTTTCCATTGAAAGGGCATAGTGACTATGCTAACAAGCTATTTTCCCCACTGAAGGTGTTTCAATGGGTTATTTCCCAACGAATATGGATAGCAATCGTGCCAACAGGCTATTTTCCCACTAAAGGTGCATAGTGTTTATGCCAATGTGCTATTTTCACCTACCGAAGGTGTGCCAATGAGCTTTTTTGCCACACATGGCGTGGCAATAGGTTTTTCCCTCAGAAGGTCCTAGTGATTGTGCCAGCGGGCTTGTTAGACCCCAACATTCGGAGTCATAAAATGTGGTCTTCATTATCCCGCATTTTTGGAGTCCAACTCTTGCTCTTATACCAAATAATGTTAGGCTCGAGTCCCATTCTCTATCCCGAGGTGACCGCTCGGGGTCATCGGGTAAGGATCACGTGAGAGGAGGGTCTAAAGGATTTAAATAGAAAAGAGAAGTGGTAGCATGTGCCATGGCGAGTTTACAGCATCGACAAAATGTTCGCCGCGACGAGCACTTGGGAATAATCTCCCAGCCCCTTCGGGTCAATTATGCCGCGGCGAAGTCACCTTCAGAAAGGTTTGCTGCGGTAAACCTCTGGCTTCGTTGCGATGAATCCCTCAGAATCTGAAACCCCTAACTCCAACATTCAACATTCTAAACAAACACATACATTCAAATCTAGCAATCTACTCTTAACTACAGGCTAAACATATTCATATACAAAAGAAACTTCAATTCTTCATTTTATTACTAATTCCAAAGAGTTTGAATAAACTTTACTTACATAACATCATACATATTGAAGCTTAATACCAATACAAAATGATGTTCAATGTTGTTATGCATATAAAGCTATCCGAAATAGTCATTAATTTAGTACAAAAGTCTCTAACTATCTTGAAGTTTTCGATGCCTTATAAGGATGAACTATTGTCTTGTCTCGTACCTGAGGAGGGAAAATAATAGGTTGAGCTACATAGCTTAGTGGCTAATATATTTATAGCCATTGGTAATTTGCCACAGATTTGAGTATATGTATATATATATATATATGTATGTATGTATATATATATATGTATGTATATATATATATGTATGTATATATATATATGTATGTATGTATCTAACAATTTAGGCATTCTTAATTTAGCTCAAAAAATCAAAATTAAGCAAGTCATCACATAAATCATAACATATGGTTTAACCATTATGCATACCACGTAAATACATCATACTTGATAATTTAAAGATGTAATGCACAAACAAATGGCTCGAAAGTTCCAAGGAAACAAAATGGAGAAACCGAAGTTTACACTATGAACAAAATGAGTCCATTTTCGGAGCTCACATGCCACAAGTGGAAAGCTGAGAGAAGGCTCTTGTCAACGTGCACGGGACGAATAGAATGGTTCCACTCTTGCCCAAACAAAAACACATATTCATTTTATCATATGCTTATACTTTTATTGTTTCTTATCTTATCATTCATACAAAATGATATGACATTTTTCATTGGCATAACTTGATCACAATTCATAAATCACAATGCATTTTCAAACATTCACAACGATTTCAATATCAAGCGAATCAAGTTTAATCAAATCAACACATACACACATAGGCAAGAATTTACCCAGTTACACAATAACTATGAATACATTACCCACCTAATTTCGCTTGAAATCCAAGCTCAAGGTTGTCTTTCCTCTTGCTCTTGAGTAAGTGACCGCGCTTCATTACACTAGTCAAAAGAAAATAATTAGACCTACTACTATAGCAGTGGTGAGTCTAGGTTGATCCCACAAAGAGTGTGTGTAAAGCTTATGAAATGAAATTAACCGGTGTTTAGACTTAACGGGGGGTTTTCATTTTTTGAAAGAAGAAAATAAAATAAAGCTAACTAATATAAACAAATTAAAGAAAACATGAAAAAAATGATTAAGGTGTGGAATTCAGTAAGGACTCAGTTCTTTGGTTCAATCTCGGCCTACACCCGGACTAACCATATTTTATTAATTTGTTATTCATTAACCTCTCCTAGCAACTATTAATCGTGGGTTAAAAATTAACTTGAGTTTTCCCTTAGGTTTTGTTTAATCAAGATACGATCGTTAATTAAATCTATCGAACAACCTAGGATATGATCTCTAGATTTAATTACGCATTATCATTACGAATTAGGAAAACAGATTAATTAAGGCAACAACCACATATGATGCATCATTTAACTTAGGTCGTGTTATCCCTAATAATTATGAATCATTAGTCGCTACACATGAATTTTAACATAACAATTACGCATTATATCGAAATTCTAGCAACGGGTTTGAGATTAACAATTCAATGAACGCATTAAAATCATCAATTCACAATACCCAATAGGTTCATACACAAATAACAGAAAAATAATGAAAATCCGATTATCCATACACAAAACCCATTTCAATCAACATAGGATAACACAATCAATTCCTAATAGAGAAAGAAATAACAAAATAATTAAAAAAATGCTTAACCTAGGTTGTCGATGTCAATGTCACCTGGGAACTGGTGTCAGGATGCCTAGCTCTGTTGGAGTTATGTAAATATAGTGCCCTGGAAAGTAAGTGTATTTACATGTAACTTTATCTTCTTCAGTTACAGTTTGGTAATGAAAATATTTATTATTAATAAAACAAAAGAGTTTGGTTTTATCTATGTGAGAGTTAAATATGTGGTCAAAAGGTACCAAGATTCTTTTGTAAGTAATATACATATACATAGAGATGTATGGGAAACATGT
>JANSVA010000008.1:36721267-36741246 GCA_025504915.1 Erythroxylum reticulatum | reverse complement strand
GTGAATATGGCCGAGAACCCAGCTTTTCTCTAAAACCTTAACTTTCATGTTAACCAACCTAGGAATAGTGATAGCATGAATTTGAAAGTCACTTTTGTTCTAAAATGAATATAGAATCTATATAAATATGTGTTATTAAACACAAGAATCTTGTTTTGTCTGTGTTTAGCATATGAAGTATAGATTTTACCTAGAAATGCACATGGGATTGTGTTTGATAGCATGTATCTCGTATATTGACTTAGATGTATAATATGAGAGCTATATGTTATCGTGTTACCCCTATGTTTCTTACAGTTAACATTGCTTCTTTAAATAAACAAATACGAGTGTCAGACATGTCAGGTTATTTAAGAACACAAGAAAGGCATGGTTCCACATCGGTACATTATTCTTTAATGTTGGTTTCTACTCCTTAAACATGTTTGGGTGTTATTCAATATGGAGAAAACATATAAATGTGTTGCATATAATCTTTGAAAATTAAATATAACTAATTCTAAGAAGAATAAATGAGAGAAAATAGTTAAAACCCATTAAAATATACTTGAATCTATGATTCTAAAAACTATTTTAACTTAAAACATACACACAAAACAACAAAATGAAACAAAGATATAATAAAACTATTGCTAAACAAATCAAATTGAAATGAACACACTAAAATCATTAGGCTGACTACCAACAAACAATTCTTTATAAATCTTTTAATTGAACTTTTTTCTCAAGCCCTTCACAGGTCTTAAATCCCCTAATGAAAGCTTGGTTATCCTCTTCTTCCATCTATCAGTCTCCTCAACATTATGTTTCCTTCTTAAGGATTCGTTAGTTTCCATATATGCTATGTGCTTTATTAGAATAGAGGTATCCATCGCCCCTTCTTTTTCTTGTATGATTTATATCTCTACAGTATTGTGTAATTGTTTATGACATAATATAAGACAATTCAATGTTAATCGCATTGAAACATAAACAAGTATCATCTTTATTAACAGTATATTCATGGAATTTGATATCTTAAATATTCATAGGATTTCTATTGTACACACCTATTATAGCATTAGTAGTAGATAGGAAAGTTCTTTATAAGATCAAGGGAATCTCTTCATCATCCTCTACATATAAAACCACAAAATCAACATGAAAGATGAAATGTATCAACCTTAATCAGAATATATTTTATAATTTGCCTAAGGTATTTAATTGTTCTATTAATCAACTAAATAATCATCCCAGTTGGTTTAGGTTCACCTAATCCCAATTTCTTAAAGATGTTATATGGTATAAAATTAATTCTAGCTCACAAATCCATAAATACCTTTTTAATTAACAAGCTACCATAAATATATGGAATAGTAAGACTCCATGGATCTTTGATCTTCTAGAGTAGCTTGCTTGGCATAATAGTAGAGCATCGCTTATTCTAATTAACCACTAATAGCTTCTTAAGCCACTTATTATTAGAAACAAGATCTTTTAAATATTCGGTATACTTTAGCATTTGAGAAATAGCTTCAACAAAAGAAATGTTAACGTGTAACTATTTAAGAGGCTCTAAAATTGACCAAATGTATCTTCCTTTCCATCTATCTCAATATTCTTGGGTATGGAATCTTCTAATTATACTCTTTGAACATATCCTTCCTTAACTTTTTATCCTTTTCTTTCTTCTCCTCCTTATCATTCTTTTCTTGTACAATAGCCTTCTCCTTTTCTTTTATCTATGTTTCTTCAACTTTTATCTCCCTTCCACTCCTTAAATTCACTGCATTCATTTAACCTTATATTTAGCTTGGTGTTGCTAGAAAAGTACCTAGATGCCTTTTGGAGATAAGCTTAGCAAGTTATCAAATCTAAATCTCCAAGTTATTGATAAAGGCTTGTTAGTTTTGAAGAGATGCTTGAATACTTTAGAAGTAAGCCTTAGATGTAGGAATAAGTAGATTTATGAGCTCTTCAAGTTTGACTTCCTTTTCGTTGTTTTTGTTATTAAAAGTTAGGAGAGATTTGTCTATATTGTCCTTGATTACTCCATTGAAAGTTGGGATGGTTCCTCCATCTTGGAATATAACTATTACTGTAGGGGTTATTATAAGGTCAATTTCCCATAAAGTCACCTTGTTCAATTTGTTTCCCTTGGTTGTAAGTCACTTGGTATTTGTGATTGGAGTGTATCCCATAATAAATATTACAACTTATTACTTATACTAGTTGAGTTTTTAGACTCATATTATTAATTTTCTAATAGCTTTCATTTTTGCCTGAATGTCACCACCATATCAATATTGTGGATGCCACTTGTCCTTAGTCTCAGATTCCCCTATTAGTAGTTGTTAATTTCTACGTTTTAAATTAGTTCTTACAATTCCTTATAAGTTTTAAAGATGGTGGCCCACCTAAAGATCCATCTATAAGCTACTTGTTTGGAAAACTTGATCTATTATGCAAATTTTACTTTTGTAGAACCAAGTTAAGCCTATGGTGTGAGCACCTTCTCAATAACTCCTTCATCTCTCCTAAGTGCCATATAATGTCTCACCCTTTTATTGTTAGAAGGAGAAGGTATCGCTCCTAAGTTTTACTATTCGTGTTGAAGGGAAGTATTTCAATAAAAAAAATTTAGCCAAACCATTTCTCATCTTAAAGGTAATAACTTTAACCATAATTTAGATGGGTCCCTTAATGTGAAAAGGAACAATCTCAATTGAATGACATTCTAAAACTCCATTAAGCTTGAATGTGTGACAATTTTCCAAAAAATTTGATTATGCACATATGGATCTCATTTAACAACTCATCAAATTACATTAATTATTGAACCATCTAAATTATATTAGGCTTAATCTTAAATTTATTGGCTTCCACTATCAGTCGAGTAATGCTAGACTTAGTCTTGGTGAGTGACAGTATAGTGTAATCTCCTATAGTGTGATTCCTCCTAGATCTATAATTATGTGGATTAGATACATCTGAACTCTTAGTATTCTTTATCTAAGATTACAAAGAAACATTTTTTTCGATTTCTAGATCTAACTCAAGAATACTCCTAGTCATAAACCAAAGAAACAAACCCTAAAATTTCACCACAAACACAAGATCAAGAAAGAAAGGTTTTATAAATAAATAAATATGAAAATAAACAAAAAAGTGATTGGATTAATAAAAATAAAGCTTTCTTAACGTTTGAGTCCCCAACAATAATGCTAAAAAGTTGATGTATGATTTAATATTTCTCAAAACACAAAATAATACTAAAAAATCACTAAGACAACGACACCTATCACTTTTTATAATATAGTTTTAACGAGTACAAGTGTCGATCCCATGAATACTATAACTACTTGTCTAATTGTCCTTTTATTATATAATCTAACGAAATGAAAGATTAATTTTTTAAAAAATAAATAAAACTAAAATAATGAGTAAGAAATATCCAATTAAAATGATAGATAAGAAAAAAAAAATAAATAAATAAGCAAGGTCCAAATGAAAAATTCCGCTATAACCTTTCATTTTCTAGAATTTATCTTAATTTAATGTTCAACCTTAGTTTCTCATAATGGTAAGAATTATAAAGCTATGACTATAAACTTTCTCAAGACATATAATCTATATCTTTTAATTGATTGGTTGAAACATCTTTCTAATCAAAACTTTTAAGAAACATTAATTCACTCTAGGAATTCCCTGGATAGATTTCATTCTAACCCAAGAGATTTACAAGAGTCTAAGTGCCTGTTTGAATGAGCTTTTGGGAGGTCAATAAGTACTTTTCTTTACCACAAAAGCCCATTTTTAAAAAAATGAGTGTTTGATTGTAAAATGAAAAGGTAATTTTTAAATAGATATGATTTTTTTGGCAACTAAAATACAGCTTTTTAAGAAGCTCAAATTTGGAGCTTCTAAAAAAAGTACTTTTTTAGGTAGATTTTTCAAATCAATTAATGGGCCTATTTTTTAGTCTCTTTTATTTTCATGTTTTACACATAATTCTCACAATATCTACAAATTCATCTTCACGTTTATTTTGGAAGTTATATAATATTATTTGGCTTTTTTTTTTATATTTTCATATTTATTTTTGATATTAATTTTAATTATGTTATAATCTATATAAAAGATTTGGTTAAATATATTTTCATTTATGTTTCATATGATTTAAAATTATACAGTAATTAATATATTGTGCTTTGCATATTATTTAATATGCTTTAAATAATATTTATATGCATAAATAATATTTATTACAAAATAAAATATAGTTAAAATTAAAAGTGCTTTATATTTTTATATTTCCAATCAGTTTACTGTATGAAGCTCATTCAAAAAAAGCTATTTTTTAATTGACAGTCAAACAGTAAATTAGCTTTTTAGAAAAGCTCTTCTCAGAAAAATTCTATTGACAAAAGCTCTACCGGTATAAGTCTATCTAAACAAGCACTAAGGTTCCATATAACTCTCATTATTCATTTTTTTATCTAGTCATACATATAATTTCTCAATCCTTATATATGAAATTTGATATTTAATCTTCCGCATTTGCTGCTTTAATTTAATACAATAAGTAAGCATGAATAATTCTTAAGGAAACTAAAATCTTGCATCAAATTAAAGAATTAATTTCAAACAACAAGTGTACGATTCATCCCAGCTAGATCAATATCCCAATTTAGTCCATATTAAAGTAAATAAAACCAATAATAAATTATATAAAAGATAAAATAATGAGTTCTAATATATCATGAATCTTAATATTTCTTGATTGAATCTTGATGGACTTCTTGAACTTTTCTCTAAGGTCACTTCTTTCTTGATCCGAACTAATCTCAATATTTCTTAATGGAATCTTAATGGACGTCTTGAACTTTTCTCTAATGTCACTTCTTTCTTGATCCGAACTACTTTTAGTTGGCTTCATATTAATCTCCCTTAGTTATTCACCATATCTACCTCTTAAGGATGAAACCCAAAAAGTGTAACACAAGACCATGTTGACTCTCATATTGCTTAACCCACTCTCTAGAATTTTTGTAACATTTCTTTATTTGGGATTTTTGCATAAAAGATATTTGATAGTTATTATTTATTATTTGAGTTAGTTATAAAATTTACATGAATGAGTAATTAGTTAAATTAAATAAAATATTGAAATGAAAAATTACAATTATTAACTCTAGCTTCCGATATTGGGCGGGCATAAGGCTAATATTACTAAAAAGGAAAACAATATATCAATATCTACTAAGCGGAGCGCGTGCGAGCGAGCGCTCTTCCTTGGAGACATAAACCAGACGGGCATCACGTTACGGAAAAGCATTTCCGTTACCGAACGTAACTAACGTTAACCGTGAACAATCAGGAGAATTCAAATTAAAAACATAGGATAGGAGGGAGGGAGGTTTTGAATTCGAATTAGTAACGGTCAGCGAACTCCATTTTGTATCTTTTCACCGAGACTTCACAACGTAAGTTTTTGTCTCACGCGCACACAGACGGAGAGAGATAAATAAAGAGTTCAGATTTGGAGTAACACATTGTCTGTGTACGAGAATGGCCGCTCTCACACCTGGAATCCTCCTAAAGCTGCTTCAGTCTATGAACTCAACAGCCCGTGTCACGGGCGACCACCGCTCTCCACTCCTCCAAGTCATCGGCATCGTCCCCGCCCTCGCAGGCTCGGACCTCTTCTCAAACCACGGATTCTACGTCCAACTCTCCGACTCTCTCAACTCCACCTACGTCTCCCTCTCCGACCGCGACACTGACCTCATCCTCTCTAATCGCCTCCAGCTAGGACAATTCGTCTACGTCGACCGCTTCCACTTTGATTCCCCCGTCCCTGTGGCCTCCGGCCTCCGCCCAATAGTCGGTCGCCACCCCTTTATTGGCACCCCGGAGCCTCTGATTGCCCGCTTATTGCCCTCTAAAAAGGATTTCCTCATTCAACCTGTGGCTGAATCGGAGTACACCTTAGATCCTATTTCAGTCTACTTGTCCAACAACAAGTACGCTACTGAGAATAAGAATGATAGGGCGAAGAATGATGACAATCCCAAGAACGACAAACACGCTAAAGCTACGGCAACAAGGAAAGCTCTGGCGCCGCGTGACAACAACGACGGAAATATTGCTAATTCGAACGAAGTCAAGCTACCACAGAGGTTTTCTTCGCCTTCTGGAGCAAAACGGTCGGTGTCGAGGGAGCCGTCACCTGTAGGAAAGGGGAAGAGATCGATGTCTCCGGTGCCGTCCAAATGTGTGGTGCCCAGCCTAGCGGCAGCGCGCGAGGAGAACAGGAAGGCGGCAAGGGAGCCGTCGATTATAGTCCCGTCGAGATATAGGCAACCGTCGCCGACTGGGAGGAAGCAGGCGTCGCCCAACGCAAGGAGGGCTTCGTTGTCGCCGGGAAGAAGGCTGTCGGGAGGGTTAAAGGTGTCGCCTTTGGTGGCGGATTCAACCGGGAAGAAGAAGATCGCATCAATAGTTGCTGGGATTTCTAAGGTTTCGGAGGCGCTTGTGGGTTCTGCTAAGACCATGAGGAAGAGCTGGGATGAGACTCCGCCTGCTTCAGCTGGTGCAGGGGAAGTGAAAGAGAAAGGTGATGTGAAGAAGAAGCCCGATATCCAAGCAATTTTGCGCACTCAGGTAATTTTCAATTCAATTCCTTTGGTATTCTCAAGTTCTCAATGTTATGATTGGTATAGTGATTGGGTTGTTGTTTTTGGTACTTTCTTGAACTTAGTTTTTCTGTGCGGCCTAATTATTAAGAATTGCAAGAAATTGATTTGTTGAAGCCTGTTTATATGAACAAGTTCAACTGTGTGCTCTATCAATCCGTAGTCGCTCTGTTTCTACTATACCATAAATCAGTGATAAATAACCAGATCTCCCCATGTTTTGCACTCAAAATTAACTTAAGTGAGGTTCAATCATTTTTTTCTTTTTCAGGCAGCACTTTCCAGACGTCTAAGTGATGTTAATCGACAATCAAATGAGGATGATGATTCTTCTAATAAGGACAAAATAAAACCCAGTTCACCAACTGAAGTTAGTGCAGAGCAGAAGCAGTCAACTTGTGCATCTCTAGGATTCAAAGTCCATGAGAAGAAATGGACGGATGGGAGCATTCCATTGGAAGCAGTCTCTGGAGAACTTGCAAGGCTTGGAAAGGTTAGGAATGGAGTTTATGGCTTGTTTCTTCAAGTACTAGATTGACATAAATAGTTTAATTAGTAAAAACATGACCTAACCATGTGGTTTATACTATTACCCAAACAAAGAGGAACTTAAAAGGGATGTATTGAGGATGAAAATGTGCACAATCTAGGGAGTAGAAAATTTTGAAATCTCTATGATGATACTAGTTTATTTTATAATTGTGATTACTAACTGCAGGAAGCTACACAAAGGAGAATTCTTGCTTCAACAGCAGCGGCCGAAGCATTGGAGGAAGCAATTGCTACTGAGTCTATTATAAGGTGTTTAAGGTAATGAATACAAAATGGCATCTAGTGATTCCTCTTAAATATGGTTTTCAGTTCCGTAAGAATTTCACTTTCTGGTTCTTGATTTCATCATCATGAATGCACTTGAAATGGAAAATGATGACTTAACTGTCAGTAATGATAATTGTCAGCAAGGATAATTTTATTTCCGTTTGCAAGATCTAACGTGTTTTCTAACTTTTTTGTGGAAAATCATCATGATGGATGTGAGCCTAATTTCTTTGTCCGCTCTATCAATGGCAGCATATTTGCAGAAATCTCTTCTGTATCCAAGGCAGGGAATCCCCTGCCTACCATCGATCAGTTTTTTGAGGTTTATAATGATCTGGGCAAATATGCTTCAATTGCTGAATCAGTTACCCTTAACCACTCTTCTGATCACGATACCATCCCAACAGACCAATCGAAATCAGCTTCTCTATGGGTTGAAGCTGCTTTAGCTACAGATCTTGAGATTGTATCTCTCCTAAACAGCCAGAATAATGAACATCCGAGAGTTCTATCAAAAAGTTTGTCTAAACGGCAGTCACTAAAGGCTACTCTATCATCTGTTTCTGATCCTATTGTTGGTGTCTGGACAAGAGGCTATGGAATGAAAGAAACAGTAGAACTTGCCAAAAAGTTGCAATTTGAGATGCAAACATGGTTTGTGATGTTTATCGAGGAGTCCCTTGATGCGGGTTTCCGTGTTTTGGGCGAGTGTACTAACAACGGAGGTAAAGGGTTGTCTCTCAACTCTAGCTCTATTGCAGCTGTTCTATCTCATTTGAAGCGAGTAAATGATTGGTTGGACCGTGCTGCATCCAAAGGGAATGGCCAACTTACAGAAAAAATAGAGAAGCTAAAGCGAAAGATCTATGGATTTGTCATCCAGCATGTTGGAACCACTTACGATAATTCCACCTCGGTTGCTTCGTCTTGATTTGGATTTATATCTTATTTCTTTGATTTCCTTCGTCCCTCTAGTAATTCTCCTTTGTTCATACTTGCTTGAGCAAGACATGTTGCTCAGTACAATTTGTTTTTGCATCCTTTTTTTTTTTGAAAAATAAAATTTAAAATATATTGTAGCCAAAAGCTATTACACGTCCTAAATAAGAACCAGACACCTAGAATCAAGAGAGACTATACTATACAGGATGTACATCAAAATACAAAAAAATTTACATCAAAGCATCCAATTTACTCTAGGTTCTTGGCTAACTCTACATTGCTTCTCATTGGCAACAATAACTGCTCTAATCAGGTTCGCAATTTGTTCAACAAGCTGATGTTTTCGTTCCTCGTTTTTATATAACCGCCTATTTCTTTCTCTCCAAATCGAATAAATACCATACAAAATGAAGTCTCGATGATAATGCTATTCCTCTTGCTTTGGTGCACCGTACGATTGTATTTAGTGTTTCATACCACAAAGTTGAAGCTAGAAAGCTGTAACATACTCAAAATTTGGCTCCACGTATAGCTACATTCAACAAAACGGATGATCTCTGCTTTCATTCAATTGTATACAAAGAACGCATATAGGATCAAGCTACCTGTCTTTAGTTTTTAGTCTATTCTTTATCATTAGCCATGTGAATACCGCAACTTTAGGACACAGAACTTGCTTCCAACTGACATTAGCCCAAGGAACTAAATCCAGATGCTGCATTAGTAAGCTGTGACCAGAAATGTTGGTGAAAATTCGACTAGTATGATGTATCCAGATCATTTTATCCGTTCTCCTCTATGCAGGAACAATAGGAAGGTATTCGGTTAGCAGCTGAAAGTTCCTAAAGTTACCAACCCATTCCCCATCTGGATTAGCCAAGACACTCTTAACATCAATGAGAATTATGTTTCTGAGTGTAGCTAATTCAGATGTTTGTATAAGAGGACTGAAATCAATCCAATTATCAAACCAATGCCATATCACCTCACCATCTTCCAACTTGTGCTTCGAATAAGGGTATATCTGATCTCTTAAATTGAGCATATAGTTAAAATTCCATTTTTGCATCCTTACTGTGGATTAAATTGCCAATTGTGAGCAATTAAATGCTTGTAGATTGTGTCACTAGAGGAAATAAAAGGGCCTGCTTAATCTTCCATTCTTCATTTGCCACTTGCGTTTTTCTCTTCACACACCACTAGGCAAAAAATGTAATCTGAAATTTATGAACCTTTGGTCGGAGACCGATACATCCAAAGTCAATTTTCTTTCTGAACAAATTGCAGGTGGGGATAGCTTTGGGACTTGCAAGACTGAATTAATTGCTTGATTGGATTCCATATTTCTTGGGATATGGGACACTTGTCACCACTTTCTCTTTAGCCTTGTCACTGATCTGATATCCACAGTCTAGCACACAGGGGATTAACCTTTGAATTGATTAGTAGCTAACACGTCTCATTAAATTACGCTCCAGCAGTAGGTAAAACACCCTTCTTCAATCAGTTCAGTTCCAGCCTCCTAACTAGAATAAAAAAGGTTTGGGTAGGGTGTTACATTATCCTGAAACGAAGAGGGTAGAGGGCCATGTTCATAATAAATACGTAATCCATTGAACTCTTTATATGGCTGTGGCAATGAGTAAAAAGAAAGCAAGCAAGCAAGAAAACCCTTGCAGAGAGTAAGCGGAAGGTGAAGAAAATGGCAAGAGACTTAAAGATGAGAATTCTATGTGGAATGGTGGCATACTTGGCTGTGTTGTCAATTGCAACAATCCAAGATGACGAACAAGAATGTGCAGAGCAGCTGGGCAATCTGGCTGCTTGCATACCATTCGTTAGTGGCACTGCCAATAAGCCAACACCAGAGTGTTGTCAGGATACCCAAAAAGTCAAGGCCAATAAGCCTAAGTGCTTGTGCGTTCTCATCAAAGAGAGCACTGACCCCTCTATGGGGCTTCCCGTCAACACCACTCTAGCCCTTCAAATGCCATCTGCTTGTAATATTGATGCCAAAGTCTCCGACTGTCCAAGTAATTTCTCTAAACTTTCCTTCAAGCTCCATTTTTATGGTAAAGTATAATTGTTGGGTGCCTTTTCTGCAGCTATACTGAATCTCCCACCAGACTCTCCAGACGCCAAGATCTTTAGGCAAGCGGGTTCCTCAGATGCAACAATCAATACCTCCACCACAGATTCCCCGCCAACCACTGCTTCTTCTGGATCTTCTTCTTCTTCTTCTTCGTCCTCTACTCCTGATTCCAACTCAAAGACAACTCCTAGTAGCAATGGAGCAGCCAAGACCAAGCTTTCTGTAGATTGCACCATCATGGCTTTGGCCTTTGCTGCATGGATGCTCATCTCAACTTCCCACTAGATTGAGTTATCATTGTAGCGATGCCCTTGCTAATTTGTTTCTGGATAGTAGAATAACCATAAATAAAAACTGCTTGCTTGCTTTTACTTTGTCTTTGATATAAAAGTGAGGGTTAGAGAAAAAAGTTGCAATGCATTTTACTTTCAATTAGTTTTTATCGTGTTTTAAGTGGCTGGACTGGGGCTTGCATTCTGTTGAACTAGATTTCCTTTGTACGCCTAGTTTCGAAACAGGCATTCAGGTTCAAACCTCAAGTTACTCGAAACATTTTGAGATCCTAAAGAAATAGTCATTCTCCACAAATAAAACGAACCATCCAAAAAAAAAAAAAAAAAACACAACTATACAAAGCACGTGGTGGAAATACGGACTTACTCCGAACTGACTATGATTCAAGAATTTTAAGGATTAAATTAACTCAAAAATTATTAATTACTAACTAAAACTCACAAAATTAAAAATATGGCTAATATTTGACTAGTATTTTATGATTTAATATGCTGAAAGTTAGAATTTTTGGTTCCATAATTTTATGGTAAGCACAAAGAATGAAAGGTACAAAACTAAAAATCACTCTTAGAAGAAAGCATCACATCAAATTAAAAAGTCAAGTTTATAGAAAAATTTTGGATTTGATAACGCATGCCTTTGATTCAACTACAGCAGTCAAATTTCATGATTTCTGCAACATAATTTTAGCCTTAATCTTCTACTGTATACTTATATTTTCATAGTTATACTTTCGTCACTTGTATAAATAAATGTACAATTCTCTTATAAAAACACACAAAAATAAGTATCTTCTTCATCTATCTTTCATAGTATCAGAGCCCAAAATTCAGCCTTCTTCTACCCACCCTTCCCAAACTCTTCCGACAATTACATAGCTCCTATCTTCATAGCCTTAAACTACATCACTTCCAAACATTCTGTCCTACATACACACTTTTTTTCAAGCATCACTAAACCTATTTTCCACTATCAAACTCCATAACAACTCCATTAACACATACCTTTCATAACTTGACTTCACAAACCTCTAATACAGTTACCACACAGAAGAATCCCAACCTATACCAATGGCCACCTAACAAACAGAACAAGCACTGAACTCAACACCAACCCCAACCTTCCCTTTTCAGAACATTACAAATTTCATAATTACGACATTAAACCACTCCAATTACCTTGTTTGGAGCAATCAAGTCCGGACAATATTGTGTACCTACAACTTACTGGGGCACATCGACAGCACGCTAGCTTCACCACTACCACTAACCACTACATCACTAGCATCCTCTAAACAATCACATGACTTGGATAAACACGATGGATGGGTTTACTGTGCGCTAACTGCTACCCTGTCTCCAGTAGTATCCTCTCTGGCCCTTGGGTGTACTACTGCCCACCAGTTGTGGACCCTACTGGAGACTCATTTTTTACAATAGACAACAGCCCAATGCTCTCTCCTTCGTCACCGATTGCACACCACCAGGAAAGGTAACACCTCCATCTCCAAATATCTCACCATTATGTCCTTAATAATGCAGGATCTTGCTGCAATAGGAGCTTCGGTCCCGGATGAAGACCCGGTCTTCCTCTCCCTTAGTGATTTACCAGCCGATTATGAAGCTTTTGTCACTGTTATAGAGAATCGCGAGGTCCAATCTTCCTTCATCGAGCTCCTAGCCAAGCTTCTCCTTTATGAGCAGAGGCTTTCGCTATATCACTCACCAGTTCCACCAGACCTTGACGTCACCTTTGTAGTCACAAGCACCATACGCAACGTCTATGGACGAGGAGGACGAAGGAGCCACCAAAACCACTGACCCTCTTACCAAAATCAACCAGCCTTCCCCAAATCAACCCACCACCTAGGCTCTGGGCCATCGACCCATCCATCTGGACCTTACACAAATCATTCAAGCCCTCTAGCCCACGCCCCTTGTCCTTCCTTTCCAGCCCAATCCACCAAGCCCTTCCTCTATCAAGCCCACTAGCCCCACTTCAACTCCTATCCAGCCCAGTCCAAACCATTTCCTTTGGCCCACCATCAATCTTTTCAGCCCAACCCTAATACAAAATCAAACTACACCCATACACCTCTTCTTTGTCAAATTTGCTACAAAATAGGACATACCACTGCTAAGTGTCGCTTTAGATATTCCAACTCTAGACATGCCCAACCATACCCTAACCCAAACACATTTCATAGTGCATTCTCTGCTATGAACATCAATGATCACCCAAATACTTCTAATCTCACCACTAGCACTATCACCGAATGGCTTTCTAACACTAGTGCTTTTGCTTATATGACGCCTGACCCACAACTCCTAGACAATGCTGAGCCCTACAATGGAACAACTCAAGTACATTTTGGTAATGGCAAAGCCTTTTCTATCACTTCCACTAGCACATGCACGCTCACCCACCATTCAAAATCTCTTTACCTTAATCATATTCTATGTGTTCCACAAATAACTACTAATCTTCTATCTGTTAGTCAATTTATCACTGATAATTTATGTTCCATCGAGTGTAACCCCTTTGGTTATGTTATGAAGGATCTCCAAAACTAGAAAGCCCTTCTCAAGGGTAACATCCATGACAAGCTCTACCCAATGAGGATACCTAACACCTTCCACAATCTAATTGCTCTTACTGCTCAAACGGTGCCTTGTGCAATCTAGCATCAACGACTTGGTCATCCTTGCCATACTACAAACTCTAGTTTGTTTCGAAGTCTCTCCAATAAACCTTATGTAATAAAACCTTATACTTCATGTCTTCAAGGTAAAAGTACTAGACTTTTTTTCCTTATCATCCAGCAAATCAACTGCTCTATTACATCTCATTTACTGTGATATCCAGGGACCATCCCCAACTTTATCTCTCTTTGGGCATCGATACTTTATTTTTTTGTTGATGACTATAGTCGTTTCATATGGATATACCCATTAACCCATAAATCATAAGCTCTTGATCAATTAAGTCATTTCAAAACCACTTACGAAAACTTACTATCCGCCACAATCAAAGTATTACAAACTGATGGTGCACCTGAACTCATCAAAGGCCCCTTTGCTCAGTATACATTCAATAATGGCATAACCATCTGCATTTCCTATCCTCATACACCCTAACAAAATGGTGTTGCTGAACGCAAAATTAGGCACATCACGGAAATAGGTCTTACCTTACTCCTCCATGCCTACCTACCAAAAACATTATGGTTTGAAGCCTTTTCAACATCTGTCTATCTAATCAATCTTCTCCCTACACCAGTGCTCGTCCATAAAACACCTCACGAAGTCTTGTTTTGTACCAAACCTATTCTTACACATTTATGATTTTTGGATATGCTTGCTTTCCCTTCCTTGAATCAACACGGTCTGATAAACTCACTCCTAAGGCGAAACCATGCATCTTCTTGGGTATTCTTCCCAATATAAAGGTTATCGATGTCTTGATCCTAGCATAAATAAAATCCATCTCTCTCTACATGTTCATTTCATTTAAACCCAATTTCCATACAATGATCTCACCACTCCGCCACCTTAACTACACCCACCTCCTATAATAAACTTACCATTACCACATCAACCCTTACCCAGCCAATCATCTTAGCAAACCCATCATCCCATGACAACCCGCACTCGCACTAATACCAAAAAACCAAGAAAATTTCCAAATTTTGTTACTTTTCATATTACCAACTCCTCACCTAATCCTCTTGACCACACCTGTTATACATAAGCCAAAAATTCTCCCATTGGTTTCAGGTTATGTCTGATGAACTTCAAGCTCTCCATCGAAATAAAACCTGAACTCTTGTCCTACCACCAACCAATGCCAATATAGTAGGTTGCAAATGGGTCTTTGGAACTAAAAGAAAACATGATGGGACAATTAATTGTTACAAAGCCTGCTTAGTAGCCAAAGGTTATTACCAATCACCCGGTATTGACTATACCTACAAATTTAGTCCTGTCATCAAGTCAATAACCATTCGCATAATTCTCACCGTTGCTCTCTCCAATTCTTATCCCACCCATCAATTAAACATCAACAATGCCTTCCTTCATGGGAATCTTCAAGATCTAGTTTACATGCTCCAGCCCCCAAGATTTGTAGATCCTCAATATGATCACTATGTTAGTCACCTTCATAAAGCTCTTTATGGTAAAGCAGGCTCCCCATGCCTGGTTTCAATGTCTAAGCCAAAAACTTTTAGACCTCCAGTTCACTCAATCTAAATCTAATACCTCTCTCTTCATTCAAACCACTTCCACTAATACCACTTTTATTTTGGTTTATGTGGATGATATCCTGGTTAGTGGCTCCTCCCAATCTTTAATTACCACTCCTATAGATAATCTACATAGCCCCTTCTCCATCAAAAATCTGGGTCCCCTTCACTACTTTTTTGGACTTGAAACCACAACCACACCAAATGGACTTCTCCTTACCCAAGCCAAATATATCAAAGACCTCCTTTCTCGTACAAATCTTGATCAATCTAAACCCACACCAACTCTGATGACTCCTACCTTACCCCACTCCAAAAACCACGGAGTCCCACTTTCAGGAATACAGAAGCACCATTGCTGCCCTCCAGTCTCTTTGTCCTGATATTCAATTTGCAGTCAATAAAGTCTCCCAATTCCTGCATTGTACTCCTAATGTTCACTAGAAAGCCGTCAAGCAAATCTGCCGGTATCTACGTTCCACCATCTCTTATAGTTTACACTTCATAAAATCACCAACACTTACCCTCGCAGCCTATTATGATGCTGACAGGGCGGGATGCCCTGATGATCATCGCTCCACCTCTAGCTATTGTGTTTACTTGGGCCCTAATCTTATTTTTTGGAGTGCTAAGAAATAACCTACAATTGCTCGCTCCAGTACTAAAGCGGAATATCAAAGTATTGCACTTATTTCAGCAAAAGTATGTTGGATTACATCACTTCTTTATGAAATTGGTCTTTCTACCCCACCACCAACACTATGGTGTGACAATCTTAGTGCCACTTTCCTCACTGCTGATCCTATTCCTCATGCTCACACCAAACACATTGAAATAGATATTCATTTTGTTCATGATCTGGTCGCTAAGAAAGCTCTCTTCGTCCGACACATTTCGGCTAAGGAACAAATTGCTAATGTTATGACCAAACCTTTACATAATATAGCTTTTCGCCAGCTGCGAGATAAGCTCAATGTTGCTTCCACCTTGAGCTTAAGGGGGGATGATAACGCATGCCTTTGATTCAAAAACAATAGTCAAATTCCATGATTTTAGTAATATAATGTTAGCCTTAATCTTCTACTTTATAATTATATCCTATTGTTGAAAAAAATTCTATAAATCTTGCTTTTAGAACCTTTATTCTAGTAAAAAAGGGTTCCTAATTTATATCCTATTGTTGAAAAAAATTCTATAAATCCTATATAACCAGGATAGCATATCCAAAATAACATATGGTACTACTTCCTATTTAATAAAGAATCCTAACACAATTCAAATTTCAGCCTTTATTTTTTATGCGAGCTTAATTCTAAATTCTCATCTAACCACATTAAAGTTTGAGCTAAATGCCCAGTTTGGGGCTAAATGTGTTTTGGTTTGATCAATTTAGGGCCAAACATTTTAGCCTACTCAATTAAGGTTTAAATGTTATCAAATATGCTCGATGATAGGTTATTTTGGATGAAAATATGGCGGTGTTATACATGCACCATTAATCCTAAATGAGGTACATTATATGGTATTCTCTCTACAACGTGTACTGATGATGTGGTTAAAAATCCACAGATTAATTTTATTCTTTTTTGGAGAGAAAATATATAAAATTTTTTTTCAAAGAAACCCTTTACTCAATTTCCATTCCTTCATATTTGGTGTTTGGTATTTTTCCTGTAGAAAAAGAAGGATCGTAGATATCTTACCAATACATGAAACTTCACCAGTTTAACTTCACTTCCTCACTCAAGGAGTTAAAGAATGTCTGATTTGATGCTTGGAAATGCACTATTGCTCGGGGCAGACATGGTTCACTGATACAGCTGCTGAAGAATCCGAACTGCTAATACAATATGCAAAGGAAGAAGCCCTTCTATATATATGTCGCTGTCTATATAGCCTTTGAGGTGATGAAGCTATTTGAAAGGTCTAAAGAATGTTACCGTAATCATTATCTTAGATCTACTTATTACTTACTCCAACCATTATGTACGTTTAACAAAAGGAGATTTTTTTTATTAAATTAGGGATCTTAAACTATTTAATCTTTATATGTACTTTTTTCTTTTTAACAGTTTATAGAAAAACTAAACTAGCCTTTGAAGCAAACAAGATGAACAAAGAATGGAGTAGGAATAACAAAAGTAACGAGACAGAGAACAAAAATCATGTCACCATATTTGTGGGTTTCAAACTTTGGTGTGTTATATTGCTTAACAAGGTTTGAGAAAACGTAAAAAGCAAAGATTGATCCTTATGCTTGATGTGTGTGTGAAAGAAAGGTTGGGGAGGGTTTTATTATGGTAGAAAGGGAACGAAGTTAGGTGGAATGTACAATATTAGTTACAAAAATGTAACTGTTAGGACCTTATGTTTCTTCAAATGGTAAAGTGAATCAATGAAGAGGGAGAGAGAGGAAAATAAAAAAAAAACATCTAACACTGTTGTAGGAACTAGTTCGCTTGAAAAACAAAAAAGAAGAAGATATCAAGTGGGTGTATGGACAAATATGGAGGAGAATGATTTCTTTTGCTTTCACTTATGAGTTCAATTTTTGGGTAAAAACTTATGAGATATTGCCACAATCTTAAGGAAGAAGACACCACCCTCAGTGCCATTATGCTTTCTTTTGACCTATGTTTCCTCATCACTTTATTGTTGCTTTTGGATTTCAACTTCAATTTACAAGGTTTGCTTTTACTATATTTTTAACTTCAATTTAACTTTCTTAGTTCCTTGGACTCCCTAGTTTCTTCTTATGCATATGCCAACTCTGATGGGTTACATCAGGCAAAGTTCGTAGCTTTGAAAGAAAAGATTAGGCGAGAAGTCTAGGTTTTTTAAACATCAAGACCCTCTTCAACCCCAGATCAAGTGTCCAATGTTGATGGTATGAAAAGCTCCAATCTTTGGTATCTCTGGTTTAGAAAATTATAATAATAAAAGAAGATTTTGGTTTGGAATGTTTTTATGTGAATACTATTTAGATGCTATCTAGCTTTTATGCTGAGGACAATGATGAATTTTATAAGTTCACTACGGCAAACTACCATTGACTTATGGCAACAAAGAAGGAAGGTAAATGAAAAATTTGCATATTAAAATAGATATAACGATTCAATGGATGTTTATTATCTGATTGTGAAAATAGTTAGTCCCTTTTTTTTCTTGTCACATGATTTGCTGGTGCATATGCATAATGGTCGTTGTTGAGAAATAAATATTCATAACATCATCAAGCTATAAGCTAAAGTCACTGACTCTGTGCATCAAATCATTACCTTTTATTCTTCTCGATCTAGCAATGGTTCTTCCATCAATGGATCCACAAACACTATTGCTATTGTTAGTAGCAACAGGATTATATCACATTCATTTATTTTCTAATTTTTTGGGTGCAAATTTAACGTGATTTTTTTTATTTTTTAACTTTACGTTCGAGTTGCAGAAGAGAAAAGTGATGCCAATTAGCAGAGACAAAAAGATGAAACAAGGGCTAGCCCAGGCTAGAGATTCGATTAGCAAAGTAGCTTCGTTTAAGCTTAATGGAAACATCTCGAGGTTAGTCAGCGACTTTGAAGGCAACGACTTTAATCAGGCAATTTATCATAACCTAGGAGCCTTATATTAGTAAGGTTGTTTTCTCTTATTTATTTATTCCATGAGAAATAAATATTCATTTTTGAATTTATATTTTGATATATTCTGTTGGATGGTTCTTAACTTTAGGAGGCAACAATTGTTCATATAAAATCGTAACTAATGATAAACAATATTGTATAGTTTTTCATTTTTCATTTTTCATGTACCCTCCAAAAAACATGATCATTAAATGTGTTTAAAAAGTCCAAATTCAGAGAAATTAAAAGTTACGTGTTTTAGAATTCTTGTGCACCTATTCAGTGATAAGCAACCCTATCACCAAAAGGCAGTAAAATGACAGCCTGATTGAACTAATATGCCTTCAATATTAATGACCTATGGACATAGGAACTTATCCATGGGATGTTGAAGAACTTAATAAGGGGATTGAGTCACTTATGCCCCAAAATATTGATACAACGCTGGTAATAGGGATCAGATATATTCATGTTGGTGCATGTGTATAATGTGTATAATGTTATCAGATATTACACTGTAATGAGGTTCAATGCTATAATGGATTTAACTGACATTTTCTTGTGAGTGACTCTGCAAACATTGTTTATATTTTTAAGGAAAGAGAATGTTAAAATAATTAATAAAAGTAGGCCTAAGAGCTAGGTGGCTTTAGATATTGGAAGTTGAAACTTAAGCATATAATTAAGGCCTTTTAAGGAATAATAGGACTTCATAATTCTTAGAAAACCAACTACGCAAATTATCTTCCTTCATTATGTTCACTGAACAATCAAAACATAAATGTAAGTACTTATTTTAATTTAGCAATTGTAACATCCTATGTTCAAGGCTAGACCCCAAAATAGTGAATTGAGAGTACAGTGAAAAATTAGTAATGCATTTCATGCTTATGCTTTACAGTATATTCACACATATGTGAATATTTATTTTTAATTCATTAAAAAAACTGTTTATGCATTTATTGACAGTTTCTAGATATAAATGATTTTAATGTGAATAAAGTGTGAATTATGGATTAATTGTGTTGA
The DNA here is from genome assembly GCA_025504915.1 of Erythroxylum reticulatum. NCBI lineage: Eukaryota > Viridiplantae > Streptophyta > Magnoliopsida > Malpighiales > Erythroxylaceae > Erythroxylum > Erythroxylum reticulatum. The sequence goes on along the minus strand of JANSVA010000008.1, from coordinate 36,721,533 downwards.
AAAATTTATTTGGAGTTAATAGTTATTATTTCAAAATTTTGGTGAATTTTAAGAAATTTATCAAAAATTTGAGGTATTTTAGACTAGGAAAAATATTGAAATAAGAGACAAACCGAAGTTTGACAATTGCATTAGAAATTAATTGACAAATAGACAAATTATGGAGTGAGAAATGGATAAAATCATGTATGACATGTGGACCTATAACTAAGAGACAAATGGTAGCTTATCTAGTGGACAAGTGGAAGACATGCAATGGAGACATG
>JANSVA010000008.1:36705846-36721167 GCA_025504915.1 Erythroxylum reticulatum | reverse complement strand
TAACTTTGTGAACACCTGAGCTCTCTGTAACTGGTCAAACAAATCATCAATCCTCGGCAGTGGATATTTATTCTTAACTGTTATTTGATTCAATTGTCGGTAATCAATACACAATCTCAGGGTGCCATCCTTCCTTTTTACAAACAATACCGGAACTCCCCAAGGTGACACACTAAGCCTGATGAAACCCTTATCTAACAATTCCTGTAATTGAGTTTTCAGTTCCTTCAGTGCAACAGATGCCACCCTATATGGAGGAATTGATATAGGAGTGGCACCTGGGACAATATCAATAGTGAACTTAATCTCCCTATCTGGGGGTAATCCTGGTATTTCATCCGGAAATACATCTAGAAATTCCCTAACAACTGGAATGCCCCCGAATGGTTTGTTCATTCCGAGTATCCACCACGTGGGACAAATAAGCCTCGTATCCACCTCGGATCAATATCAAAGCACTCAGAAATAAAATTAGTTAGGCTGGCACTGCTTGACTAACTTCTCAAAACACTACTCTCAGTTGATTAGGGGATTCAAGCGCTACCTCCTTAGTATAACAATTCATTACTGCCCTATGAACAGTGAGCCAGTCCATGCCTAAGATGAGGTTTATCTCTCTCAGTTGCAATATAATCAAATCAGCTTCTAATTCTGCCTGATCAATATAAACTATACACCTTTAACATACCTCACCGATCACTGATGTGTTACCCACTAGAGTACTCATTACTAATCCACATTTCAGTGTCTCACGCTCATAATGCAATCTAGATGCCAGATGCGGGGTAATGAATGAATGTGTAGATCCTAGATCTACCAGTGCTTATGCTTCAAAATTAAAAACATTCAATATACCTGCTACCACATCTGGGAGTCCTGTGCCTCCTGTTTGGTAATGGCGCAGACCCTAGCCTAAGATTGTGGCTGGTTGTTCCGCACCTCAGTCCTGACGTTGGGCCCTACTGACTGAGTCCTACCTCTACCTATGCCTCTCTGTGCAGGTCTGCCAGCTCTACTCTGCTGAACTGTAGTCTCAGTCATAGTTCCTCCTTTAGCTCCAGACTATGTTTCCAACATCTCAAGGCAATATTTGATCTAATGCTTATATGAGCCACATCGAAAACATGCTCCCGATATCCACCAACACTCACCACCATGCTTTTTACCATAGTGCTCCCATTTAGGCAATTGGTGCAACTGACTGGCAGGCATTTGTCCGTTGCCTCCCCCAGATTGAACCAATCTACCTCTTCCTTGATATCCAAATTGTCTCGATCTATACTGGAATCAAGATGATCTGTTTTGACACTTTCTGAAGCTTCTGCCAGAATCAACCTGAGACTTGTCCTACCTCTTACCTCTAACCTCTTGTTTGTTTTGTGCCTGATTGTCTTTCAATAATTGTTCAATTCTGATTGAGGTTGCTCGGAGTTCTGTAAAACTATTCAAGTTAGAAATGTTTAGGCTCGTTCTGATCTCTATGTTCAAACCATCCTCAAATAAAAATGCAACATTCCACTACCACAAGGTAAATACCCGAATACCTGAAGGACATTCAAGTACATACCTTATGAAAATGGTATGTTAGAGAAATAGCAAATCCGAATTACACATTGCATCATCTAACATACTCAAAAGTCACTAAATTTTTAAACCATTCTCTTCATTCATTCATGAAGCTTACACTGTTTCCATCAAACAAAAATTTACAAAACCTTATACAGGTTCTAGCATAACTACAAAAATAATAAAAACTATATCACTTCTGGTGTCACCTGACAGACCTCTGAGCCATTTCTCTATCTAAAAGATTCCTTAAGTCCTAAATAAGGAACTAGGTCTCCTGTCTCATACTTGAAAAGCCACATTGCAATCTTTTGATGAGTTTTGCAAACTCAATGAGTGAACCATCATTGAAGAATTCATCGGATTACATAGACATATCACATATATCACAGATATTCATTCAGAACATATAATTGTTTTTCAGATACTCACACATCAACTCATTTGAAAATCTACAGAACAAGATATCATAAAAATACTAAAGCATGTTTCAATTTATTAAACCTCTTCAACTTCATAATATCATTCATGAAACTTATCAAATTTCCAGATTTTTATCTTAATTAGATTTCGGTCAGATTTGTATGACCATTTTGACCTAGACAATGAGGTATTTAGGCAATACCTTCTGCTACACAAATGTTCCACAATGTCTTAAGTGTTCAATGACATCAATTTCATGCATTTTGGTTAAGTATCATTCAAGTTATAATAAAAAATATGCAGACTATTTTCATACCTCATTAGAACACCAATCTCAACTTCAAGCCAAATTTCTAGACTCTTAAGGACATATTTTGAATTTGATTTTTTCACAAAAAATGTAGTTATATTTCTTGATTTTGTCCTAAATCAAACTCCATCCAATTTAGATACTAACATATCAAGTTATGCCCTAAATACAAATGTATGTTTAGTAAAATACTGCATATATCATATTACAATGACTATAATCCTTCATGTTGTTAATCATATCACCGAATTTGCTTCTTCTTTCACCACCCACACATGCATCAACACCATTTACATATGTAGAAATCTAAAAGCAAGAAAATATACACCATCCATGCATGCATTCAGTTACAAACATTAAAACTTCAACAGAAATCATTTACACCATCATAAAACCTAAAGCATTACTTGGTTTATACTTCAACAAAATTCCAGAGTTTGTCAAATTTTTGGTGGAGAGACAACTGAAAACCCCAAATGGATTGGACTGATTCAGCTCTTGCTTTGTAAGGTGAAAAGTTGGTAATTCAACCAAAAGCCAAAATACATAAATGACCAAGAAGAGAGGTTTGATGGTGGAGAGTTTGGGTGAAGCAAACAAAGAAGAAGGGAAGTCTCTAAGTTTTCGGTGGAACCAAGGAAGAGTTGCAGAAACCTTCTTTCCCTAATGACTAGGTGTCTCTCTTAAGGCTTGACACATGTCTCCAATGCATGTGTTACAAGTGTCCTCTGAGGAAGGCTACCAATTGTCACTAAACTCTTTGTCTATATGTCACAAATTAATAGATCTATTTGTCACTCCATAATTTTTCCAATGTCAATTAATTTCTAATACAATTGTCACACTTCTATTTATCTCTTATTTCAATATTTTTCCTAGTCTAAAATACCTCAATTTTTTTGATAAACCTCTAAAATATCCGAAATGTCTCCAAAAATGCGAAATAAATTCTAATACACACCAAATTTAGTTTTCAAGATAATTAATCCATAATTCACCAAAAAATCTGAAATAATAACTATTATCACCAAATAAATTTTCAGCTCAAATAATTCACCAAAAATTTTAAAATATCCAAAATATACCAAAATTGTCAAATCACAATTAATACACTCCAATTTAATCCACAATTCCAGTTAAAAATAAAATTTACCTAGAAATGCCAATGAATGCATGTACAATCATATGAATATGTAAAATAAATGTGTATGTCACAATTAACTTATGTATGACGTGCATTTTCCTAATTTCACAATACTTTCTCATAAATTACTACTCTAGCCTTATCATGGGTATCGGGATGTTATATAAAATCTATGATCCTTCTCTCGCTTTAGCCACTTAGTTGATTTATCACGTAGCTCCAATATCTATTGATCACTTATTTTTTCCAACGTGAATTCTATTAATGTATTTGGATGATGATACAAAACTCTTATAATCTTTATTAGTAAAACATTTCTCCATTTAATACTATTGCTCAGATCTATGGAATAAGATGGAGGTCTAGTAAGGATTAAGTTGTTTAATTTATTTGGAATGAAAGGAATATTGGAGACTTCTAAGGGAAAGAGAAAAGGTAGTAAGTCCTTTTAAATTTGATGAGTTCTATAGTGAGCAAAGTCAAGTTTTTCCCTTAAGTTAAATATATATTTACTCATTTAATACCTATTAGAAGCTCTAATTTTGTCTAGAGTGAAAAGCCTATTGCTTAATATGCTAACATAAGTTCTTCAACTAAACTAGTTGTTCTTTAGACAGTTTCTCCAAGAGTTACTTGCCAACTTCACCAACCACATTCTCCTGTATGTTTTTAAGCATTTTAGCTTATACATTTACTACCTTATGGCTTTGTACAATGATTAATGCCAATCATGTACTTTACTTATTCAATTCAATTTTAATTTCTATAAAAAGATACAAAGATTTTAGTAAGGCAGGAAAAAATATTAGGAAAAATTATTATAAGCACTTTTTGTAAAATAGAAGAAAGATTTTTAAGAAATATCAACAAAGCCAAAATTAACAAAAATTTCACCTTCTTCAAACTATAAGAATATAGCCTAGAGTTATAATTTTTTTTAATTATTTTCTAAAGAAGAAGATAGACAAAAGTGTGGACAAGTGGCTCCAAAATTTCCCAAATAGTGTTACATTGTTTGCAAACAGACTATACTTTGATTACTCACCCATTATAGTACATCCCGTAACTAAGAGTAAAGACAAAAAGATACCATTCAAGTTTAACAATTTTCAAAGTGAATTCAGTGGTTTTAAGGTAGCTATAAGAAGGTTTATAAATGTTAGAATTGAAGGCTTTAATCAATATAAATGCACAACAAAATCTAAGGAATTGAAAAGAAGCTCAAAATTTTCAACAAAAAGACTATTGATAACACACATTAAGCCTTGAAATCTACAAAAACAACTCTTAATTGAGGTACAAACTAATCTCAGTCTGAATCCCACTAACCTTAATCTTAAAGATCTAGAAAAATATGCTATGCTCAAATTTTCCCAAGAATTAGAAGTTGAGTACTCCATTATAAAGCAGAGATCAAGAAAGCAATGGATCTTCGAAGGAGATGGAAATGTTGCCCCCTGTTTTTTCTTCTTCTTGATGAATAAGCATGATTAGATTTATTTTGGAGACTTGCTAGATTAATTGGTGCTGGAATTAATTTGCATGTTAATGTGAGTAAGATTATATGATGTAGGTTAAGGGAATTAAAGTGTTAAGGTGATAAGATTGCATAAAGGGCATTATTGGAACATTAACTAAGTTATAAAGTCTTAAGGCATTGAAGGAGGGACAAAATGGGAAGTAGGAATTGTGGGCTTGTACTCTAGGAGAGAAAATGACAGTGAAGAATGAAAGAAGAGAGAAAACACAAAAATAAGAAAGAAGGGAGAGAAGTGTCTGTGGTTGAGAGAAAAAGGAGATTTGAGCTATAATTTTTCTAAGCCTTCAAAGCGATTTTGAGAGTGATCAGGAAGGGAAAAAGGTAGAGGAAGCTAAGAGCTTTCTTTTGAACTAAACATCTCTTCATTTGGTGAAGGATTAAGGTAAGAACATTTTAATGCTTTGGATTTTGGAAGGTTTTGGTTCATAAAGATTAGAAAATGAATAGGCATAAGTATTCTAGGATCAATTTCATGCATGGGTTTCCTTGGGTTTTTCAATTGGATTTCATTTTTGAATGGGGATTCTTGCTAATGTTGAAGGGAGGCAAGGAAGGCAAGAGGAGCAAGTTTTCAAGCAAGAAAAATAAGGTGGGTTACATTTTTAAAATTGAATAATAAGCCATCAATGTTTTTCTTTCAAGAAAAGAGAAATAAATGTTTTCAACTACTTTTAAAATGTGCATTCATTATTCTATAAATGCTTTGAGAAAGTGCTGCATGTTGTGTGTATGAGTTTTGTGGATGAACTATGAAACAAGAATGGAAATGATTTTTTTGAAAGAATAACAAGTGTATGAAATTAATTTTCCAAAAATGTGCCTTATGGGAAAAACGTTTTTACGTCATGAATTACATGTTATGTGGTTTGGTGTAGTCCATTCAAGCGTGTCACGCACACGTTGACCAAGTTAAAGGCTTCTCCTATCAGCCCGCTAGTGGTACGGAGCTCCTTCATGGACTCCCTTAAGTTTACGACTACACAGGACCATTATGTGGAAATGTTTAGTGCGTCATGTTTATTGATCTGCCCAAACCATTATGATGTGTTTATATGTTTACATGTGTTGTCATGTTTGATGATTGTTTGAATTATGCAAGTTGATAAATTTATGTTCTATGGATTTTCATGAAAATTTTTATGATCACGAGTGTTTTCAAGAGTTTTTGCTTGTTACCAATTATAAAACTGCTTCCCACGAGCTTTAAGCTCACCCCCATTTTCTCCCCATCTACAATCGATGAACAAGATATGGAGTGATCAAGCCGAGAGTCAGGGCGTTACTCTAATTTGCTTATTTTTGTTCTTTTGAAGTTAGATCATATAAAATAAGGTTTTAGTCGCATTTTCAGAAAGTATTGATTATGTAAAGTCGATATTTTTGAATTTTGCTATAAGGTGGCTTGAAATGCCCACTAAAGCATTATAAAGACTTTATTCATTTAATATTAATGAAATGTGAATTGTTCATAGATGATGTGAGTCGAAATTAGATATACGTGAAGAAGCAAGCAACTTGAGTTGATGATTTTGGAACATAAATCATGGATATATATATATATATATGTATATATATATATATATATATATGTATGCATAAGTGAGATACTATGGAAAGTAAAATAGGAATTATAACTGATTAGATGTAGTTGAAGATGATGAGACAAATGAGTTGAGATTTAAGAGTTTAATGAAATCATTTTGGTAAATGAAGGTTTATGCTCAGAATATTCCAAGTTTGCATAATGCAAAATTCCAAGTCTTTCTTAAGGGAAAATTCATGTTTTGACTTTAGGGAAAAATCTAGATTGATCTAGGATCAATTTGACAAGTTGAATTTATGGGATTTGTAGCTTGTTTTTCTATCTCTCCAATGCTATAAAGTATGGAATTTTTGGATATCGGAGTAAGAAGTTATGATCCTTATAAGGGGAGATATTCAGGAGTATAGTTTGTATCATCTGATGACGTCATAAGACGCTTCATCTGGTGAGGACGTATCATCTTATGAAGACGCTTCGTCTAGTGAGTAAGTATCGTTTAATGAAGACGTTTCATCTGGTGAGGACGTATAGTCTTATGAAGATGCTTTGTCTAGTGATGACATGTCGTCTTGCAAGGACACTTTATCTTATGAAAACGCTTCGTTTGGTGAGGACGTATCGTCTTATAAAGATGCTTCATCTGATGATGATGTGTCGTCTTGTGAAGATGCTTCGCCTTATGAAGACGCTTCGTCTAGTGAGGACATATTGTCTTATGAAGATGCTTCATTTGGTGATGATGTGTCATTTGGTGATGACGTATCATCTTATAAGGATGCTTCGCCTGGTGAGGGTGCTTCTTCTGCTGAGGGCACTTCGTCTGATAACGTCATATCACTTGGTGATGACATCATATAGTCTGGTGCATTGTTCATCTAATCCTATCGTCTGGTCACATTTTTTATCCTCTAAAAGATAGAATTTACCTTTGAGTTCTTCATGAAAGTTGTAGATCTCGAAGTCCTCTTCAAGAACCTTCAAAGGAAACCTTAATATAAAACCTCTAGTGAAAGTTATGCTAATTGTTCCAAAACAGGTACAATGTCATGGAGGACATGAGCATGGTTGATTCTTTTGGCCATAACTTCATAACAAGACCTCCAAATGAAGTGATTCTTGAAGTAATAGATTCCTATACTTTTTGTTACCTCTCTTTAATAATTGGTAACTTTTGATGTAGTTTTGGAATATATTGATGGAAAGAATATGATGGATTGGTTGGAAGAGCATAATCGGATTATGAACATACTTTGGATTTGTAAGCATATCTTGAGCTTTAGAGCTCCGGATATGGTGATTCTTGTTTCAAAATAAACATGAGGCTGAGAGTTACAATTATTTTGAAGAAGTCAAATTGTGATTTTGGTGTGTACTAGTGTGGGAACATCACCCTTATGGGATGATGGCTAATGAGGATTCATTGAAATAACCCTACAAGGAAGCCTGCTTATGCTTTATGACTCCGGGTTGTTGGACTCCAGAAACCACAAAGTTTTTGGCTCACATTCTCAGGACTCCGATGTTGGGCTCCAGAAGTGGGGTCCAACAGTTGTGGTATCAAAGAAATCAGGTTTTGGTCCAAGTGTACGACTAGGTTTAGGAGTATCTTAGGCATGAAATGGGTAGTTTAGGACTCGGAATGAGAATGTAGTATTTTTAAATGAAAAACTTGCAGTGCTTTGAATTGTTGTACATGATCTGAAACTGTTTTACATGAACTAAAGATTTTCAATGGTTTTAAAATGAAGGAGTGATTATGCCGCCTCGAAGAAGAACTCGTGGAGCTCTAACTCGATCTGGCTCTCGCCAAGGGAGCACGGATGAATCCTTTCTCCCAAAAGATGCAGTGAAACATTCTACTCCAGATTCTGAGGCCCCTGGTAGGTAACAGGGAGTGCCTCCACCGCCTCCACCGATGCCTCAAGCAAACCCCATGGATACGCAATTCTTTCAGTCCTTTGCTCAAGCTTTCTCATATGCCATGGGCCAAGGGTCTCAAGTTCCAATGCAAGCTCCGCAAGTATGGAGTTGTAGATTTCAATAGGACTACAAATCCCGAAGAGGTTGAAGCATGGTTGAAGAGGACTAAGAGAGTCCTGTCTCAGATAAAATGCTCTGATGAGGAGAAACTAGATTATGTGGTGAGCTTGCTAGAGGGGGATGCTTTTCATTGGTGGGAATCAGTACCCCATAGTCAGATTATACCTCTAGTGTTGTCATAGAGAGACTTTGTGGAAGTGTTCAGGAAGAAGTACCTCTCCAAAGTTTATGTTCAAGAGAAGGATAGGGAGTTTCTGAATCTCACATAGAGAGATATAAGTGTGAGTGAGTATGAGTTGAAGTTCACCCAGCTGTCACAATATGCGGGCCAACATTGTTACCAATAAGGAGGATAAGTGCAACAAGTTTGAGGGAGGACTCCATTTGGGGATTAAGGAGAAAGTCTTGATCCATAATTTCTGTGACTACCAGCAACTGGTAGATGTTGCACTTCAGGCTGAAAAACTAGAAAACATAAAGAATGAAGTGAGTGGAAAGAGGAAGAGTCAGGAGCAATCTTCTAAGAAGGGAATGAGTGCTCCAATGCCTAAGAGGAGTACAAGGAGTTATCACACACAGAGTGAAGTAGCAAGTAGTGGCCCTACTAAGAACAACCAGGCAAGAGTAGTTTCAAAGCAAGGCTCAAATGTGGAAGGCACTGGAAAGACGGGGAGGAGCAGATACATAAACCCTTAATGTGAGCATTGTGGGAAACTTCACAAAGGAGAGTGCTTTAAGCTACTGGGAGCATGTTTCTGATGTTGAGAGAAGGGACACAAGATCAAAAATTGTCCCCAAGCAACAAAGCAAGAGAGGTCACAATTGCAAGCCCCAAGGAGAGCAAAAACATTGGGGACCAGGCTAGGCATTAAGGTAGGCAGTTCTAGGGATTCAAGGAAGGTTGTTCCTTTAAAAAGGCTAAGGGGTCAGGCTTAGGTAAGGGTGTTCACCATGACAAGAGAGGAAGCTGCAATTGCACCTGAAGTTGTCATAAGTATGACTCAGTTATTTAACTCTGTAGTATATATGTTGATTGATGCTAAATTGGTGCCTATAGATTGTCCTCTGATTGTTAGTACTCCTATAGGAAGGAATGTGATAATAAGTTAAGCGTATAGAGAATGTGAGCTCTTCATCAATGGTGTTAGACTGGTAGTGGACTTACTACCTCTACACTTAAAAGGCTTAGATGTCATACTTGGAATGGATGATATGGAGAAGTATCATGCGAAGTTAGATTGTAGCCTTAAAGAGGTGGAATTTGATCTGGATAATGGTGAGAAGGTGATTTTTAGGGGGACAGGAAAACACCATCACCAAGAATTGTTTCGGCTTTACTAGCTGATAGGATGATGGGAAAGGGATGTGAAGCCTTCTTGGAATATGTTTTGGGCATTTATGTGAATGAAGAAAGTTAGAAGATTTTTCGATTGTGAAGGAGTTCCCAAATGTATTCCCAGAGGACTTAACTAGTTTTCCACCAGTGAGGGAATTAAGTTTGCCATGGACTTAATTCCTGGAACCACACCCATTTCTATAACACCCTATAGCATGGCTCTAGCTGAGCTGAAGAAGTACATAAGACTGAGTTCATCACCATGGGGAGCACCAATTCTATTTTTTAAGAAGAAGGATGGGACATGGCGCATGTGCATTGATTATCGGAGACTCAACAAGGTGACTGTTAAGAACAAGTACCCTTTACCACGAATCGATGATCTGTTTGACCAGTTGCAGGGAGCAAAGGTCTTTTCCAAGATTGACCTCAGGTCGGGCTATCATTAGCTCAGAATCAAGGAGTCTGATGTAAGCGAAACAACCTTTAAAACTCGTTATGGGCATTACTAGTTCTTAGTCATGCCATTCGGACTGAACAATGCTCCAGCTGTATTTATGGATCCTATGAATAGGGTTTTCAAGGTGTTCCAAGAGTGAAAAGGAATATGAGGGGCACCTCAGGATAGTTTTGCAAACACTAAGGGAGAAGGAACTTTATGCTAAGATAAGAAAATGTGAATTCTAGCTTCACGAAGTAATTTTCCTTGGACATGTGATATCGAAAGATGGGGTGCATGTTGATCCAAAGAAAATTGAATCACTGGTGAATTGGCATGCACCAAAGACAGTAACAGAAGTGAGGAGTTTTATGAGTCTGGTAGGTTATTATAGGAGATTCATTGAAGGGTTTTTTATAATAGCTGCTTCGATGACTAAGTTGTTAAGGAAGAAGCAGAAGTTTATCTAGAGTGATGAATGTCAGAAGAACTTTGAGTAGCTTAAGCATAGATTGACAAGTGCTTCAATTCTGACCTTTCCTATAGGAGATAAAGGTTATACAGTTTACAGTGATGCTTCAAGAAAGGGTTTGGGTTGTGTATTGATGCAAAGAGACAAGGTGATAGCTTATGCCTTGCGGCAGCTAAAACCTTATGAACTGAATTACCCAACCCATGATCTGGAATTGGCAGTAGTAATTTTTTCTCTGAAGATTTGGAGACATTATCTGTATGGGGTTCAGATGAAGATTTTTACAGATCATAAAAGTCTCAATTATTTATCGAGTCAGAAAGGGCTAAATTTGAGACAGATAAGATGGTTAGAGCTAATTAAGGATTATGATTTGTTAATTGAGTATAATCTAAGAAAGGAAAATATAGTGGCTGATGCTTTGAATATGAAATCCTCTATAGCCTACGTTCAGATAGTTTAATTGCCTTTATTGGAAGAGATGGCTAAGCTTAGGATAAGCTTGAAGTAGGAGGAGCCGAATTGTATTCTTGATAATTTCATAGTGAGACCGATACTTAGGGAAAAAGTTAATGAGTTACAAGTACAGGATGCAGAATTGAGTAAGCTCCGAGAAGAAATTTAGAATAGCAAGAAATCTGAAGTAGTAGTGAGGGATGATGGACTCATGGTTGTCAGAAACAGACTTTGTATTCCTAATGTCAAGGAAGCAAAGGACAAAATACTAGATGAGGCACACAATACACTTTATGCCATGCACCCGGGTACCAGGATGTACAGAGATCTAAAAGAGCATTTCGAGTGGAAAGGCATAAAGAGGGATATAGCAAAATATGCAAGCAAGTGTCTAGTGTGTCAGTAAGTAAAGGCTAAACACCAGGTACCTTCAGGCAAGTTAAGGCCATTGTCCATTCCTGAATGGAAGTGGTAAAGAGTAATCATGGATTTTCTAATGGGTTTGCCCAAGACCAGTAGGAAGCATAATGCCATATAGATCATTATTGATCCGTTGACAAAGTCAGCTCATTTTTGGCAATCAAATAGACTAATTCTTTACATGTGCTAGCAAAGAAGTATATTAATAAGATAGTGAGATTACATGGGATTCCAGATTCTTTAGTTTCTAATAGGGATCCTCGATTTACTTCGAGATTCTGGGTAAGCTTAAAAGAAGCTCTAGGAACCAAGTTGAATTTTAGCACTACTTTTCACCCCTAGAAGATGGTCAATCTGAGAGGACCATTCGGACCCTGGAGGGAATGCTTAGGGCATGTGTGATGGATTTCAAAGGAGCTTGGAACGAGCATTTACCATTGATTGAATTTGCTTACAATAATTCGTACCATTCAAGCATTCAAATGGCTCCTTATAAAGCACTGTATGGAAGGAGATGTAAAACTCTGATATGTTGGGATGAAGAAAGAGAAAGGAAACTGATAGGGCCAGAGTTGCTTCAGATGACAGTCGACAAGGTTAATTTGGTTAAGCAACGACTTAAGATAACATAGGATAGAATGAAAAGTGATACTGATGCACACCTAAAGGAAATGGAGTATGAAGTCGGTGAGAAAGTCTTTTTTAAGACATCTCCTTGGAAAGGAATCAAAAGGTTTGGAAAAAAGAGCAAGTTGAGTCCGAGATATGTGGGTCCTTATGAGATTGTAGAGTCAATCAGACCACTAGCTTATAGGTTGGCGCTGCCACCAGAATTGTCATAGATATATGACGTATTTCATATGTCAGGGTTAAGGAGGTATAGACCGGATCCCTCCCATATTATTCAGACCCTTGAGGTTCAGTTGAGAGAAGATCTGACCTATGAGAAAACTTCAGTGTAGATCTTGGATACTAAGGAGAAGGTCCTCAGGAATAAGACAATTCAGCTAGTCAAAGTCTTGTGGAGAAACCATTATTTGGAAGAGGCCACGTGGGAACCTTTGGAAGCAATAAAGGAGAATTACCCACACCTCTTTAACAATTAAGGTAAGAATTTCGCAAACGAAATTCTTTTAAAGGAGGAGAAATGTTGGCCCCTGAATTTTTTTTCTTATTGATGAATAAGCACGATTAGATTTATTTTGGGGATCTGCTAGATTAATTGGTGTTGGAAATAATTAACATGTTAATGTGAGTAATATTATGTGATGTAGGTTAAGGGAATTAAAGTGTTAAGTTGATAAGATTGTATAAAGGGCATTGTTGGAACATCAATTAAATTATAAAGTCTTAAGGCATTGAAGGAGGGGCAAAATGGGAAGAAGGAATTATGGGCTTGTGCTTTAGGAGAGAAAACGACGGTGAAGAATGAAAGAAGAGAGAAAACACAAAAATAATAAAGAAGGGAGAGAGAGTGTCGGTGGTTAAGAGAAAAAGAAGATTTGAGCTAGGTTTTAATTTTTCTAAGCCTTCAAGTGGGATTTTGAGGGTAATGAAGAAGGGAAAAAGGTAGAGAAAGATAAGAGCTTTCTTTTAAAGCAAAAATCTCTTCATTTGGTGAAGGTTTAAGGTAGGTTCTAAGAGCTTAGAAAATGCATAGGTATAAGTATTCTAGGATCAATTTCATGCATGGGTTTCTTTGGGTTTTTCAATTGGAGTTCATTTTGGAATGGGGATTCTTGCTAATGTTGAAGGGAGGCGAGGGAGGCAAGAGGAGCAAGTTTTCAAGCAATAAAAATAAGGTGGGTTACATTTTTAAAATTGAATAATAAGTCATCAATGTTTTTCTTTCAAGAAAAGAGAAATAAATGTTTTCAACTACTTTTAAAATGTGCATTCATTATTTTGTAAATGCTTTGAGAAAGTGATGCATGTTATGTGTATGAGTTTTGTGGATGAACTATGAAACAAGAATGGAAATGATTTTTTTGAAAGAATAACAAGTGTATGAAATCAAGTTTCCAAAATGTGCCTTATGGGCAAAACATTTTCAGGTCATGAATTACATGTTATGTGGGTTTCGTGTATTCCATTCAAGAATGTCATGTGACTAAGTTAAAGGCTTCTCCCGCCTGCCCGTTAGTGGAACGAGCTCCTTTATAGACTCCCTCAAATTTATGACTACATAGGACCATTATGTGGAAATGTGTAGTACGTCATGGTTATAGATCTGGCTAAACCATTATGATGTGTTTATATGCTTACATTTGTTGTCAAGTTTGATGATTGTTTAAATTATGCAAGTTGATTAATTTATGTTCTGTGGATTTTCGTGAATATTGTTATGATCACGAGTCTTTTCAAGAGTTTTTGCTTGTTACCGATTGTAAAAATGTTTCCCATGAGCTTTAAGCTCACCCCCATTTCCTCCCCATCTACAGATGATGAACAAGATATGGAGTGATCATACCGAGAGTCAGGGCATCACTTTAATTTGCTTATTTTTGTTCCTTTGAAGTTAGATCATGTAAAACAAAACTTTAGTCGCATTTTGAGAAAGTATTGATTATGTAAAGTCGATATTTTTGGATTATGCTGTAAGGTGGCTCGAAATGCCCACTAAAGCATTGTAAAGTCTTTATTCTTTTGATATTAATAAATGTGAATGGTGTGTGGATGATGTGAGTCGAAATTAGATATACGTGAAGAAGCAAGCAACTTGAGTTAAGGATTTTGGAACATAAATCATTGATATATATATATGTATATATATGTATGTATGTATGCATAAGCGAGATGTTATGGAAAGGAAGATAGGAATTATAACTAATTAGATGTAGTTGAAGGTGATGAGACAAATGAGTTGAGATTGGAGAGTTTAATGAAATCATTTTGGTAGCTGAAGGTTTATGCTCAAAACATTCCAAGTTTGCATAATGCAAAATTCCAAGTCTTTCATAAGGGAAAATTCGTGTTCTGACTTTAGGGCAAAAGCTAGATTGATCTAGGATGAATTTGACAAGTTGAATTCATAATATTTGTAGCTTGTTTTTCTAGCTTTCCAACATTATAAAGTATGGAGTTTTTGGATATCGGAGCAAGAAGTTATGATCCTTATAAGAGGAGATACCCAGGAGTATAGTTTGTATCGTCTGATGACATCCTAAGATGCTTCGTCTAGTGAGGACGTATCATCTTAAAAAGATGCTTCGTCTAGTGGTGACATGACATCTTGCGAGGACGCTTCGTTTTACGAAGATGCATCGTCTGGTGAGGATGTATCGTCTTTTAAAGATGCTTTATTTCGTGAGGACGTGTCGTCTTATGAAGATGCTTTGTCATATGATGACATGTCGTCTTCTGAGGATGCTTCGTCTTATGAAGATGCTTCATCTGATAAGGACGTATCATTTTATGAAGACGCTTCGTCTGGTGATGATGTGTTGTCTTGCGAGGACGTTTCGTCTGGTGAGGAGGTATCGTCTTATGAAAACATTTCGTCTGGCAATGATGTAGCGCCCCCTTACCGCAGGGTACACACCGGGACGCCCACAAGTCATTCCGGTACATATCCTACGATAAGGGTGAGCTATAAGCAATCACTATAATCACTTCACATGGCATCATAATAA